>QLTV01004101.1:3198645-3217390 GCA_003457575.1 Thermophis baileyi | reverse complement strand
CTCGCCTCTGTAATTTGGCGAGATCCGGCCATGAAACGGTGTGTATGAGTTTTTAACTGTTTTTAACTGTTCTTATTATGTTTTCTTTTAATAGTTTTTTATATTGTTGTAAGCCGCCCAGAGTCCCTTGGGAGTTGGGCGGCACACAAATTTAATAAATAAATAAATAAATAAATAAATAAATAAATAAATAAATAAATAAATAAATAAATAAATAAATAAATAAATAAATAAATAAATAAATAAATAAATAAATAAATAAATAAATAAATAAATAAATAAATGTCTTGAATCTAAAAGCCCAGGAGATTCAGGCTGAAGCATTTCCTGACCATGAAGACTCTTAAGCAGTAGAACAGTCTGCCAAGACTCTTCCTTGCTAGTGGATTTCAAACTGGGACTAGATGGTTACTTGCAGATTAGATAATTTGACTGATAAAATACATTCCAATTAATACATTCTGTGATTGATCACACTCACCTGAGGCAGTCACTGGCCCACCTGCCTGCATTCATCCATATCACCCATCTGCCTGCCCATTTTCATCTGCATGTACCAGCCACTTGCCCATCCTCTGCTCTTGTGCCCACCTGTAGCACCCACTTACACACTCAGCCATAATGTCCAACTGCCTACCCACACTTGCACCCACTCATAAGATCCACCCACAGACACACACACACACACACACACACACACACACACACACACACACACACACACACAGTGTACCCTTGCTCGCTTTGGCCAGGGAATAAGAATGATTATCCCCTGGATCGGGGTGGGTTCTGGTCTTCGTTGCTGCCGGTTCGCTCAGTGGCGCGGCACACAGGCACGCGGGTGCTTTGCATGCGCTTTGCGCATGTGCAGTGCTAAAACAACACTTCTGCGCATGCGCAGAAGCGAAAAACAAGATGGCGACACCTATGGCACCGCCGAAAGAACCGGCTCGGGGGCGTGGCCAGGCTGCCGTTACTGCCGGTTCGGAGAACCAGTCCCTATTTTTACTACCGGTTCTATAGTACCGGTCCGAACCGGCAGGAACCCACCTCTGCCCTGGATAACAAAATAAAGAATTTCAAGACAGGGAAGCTTTACAGGCAATCTAAGAAAACATGACCAAACATTATTGCATATCCTCGGTCTCCAAGACATCAGCAAGCATGCATGAAGCTAGAAAGGCATGCAAAGAGCCAGAAGTGATTTGAAAATGTTCAGTGCAGTCAATCAGTATTCAGTGGCTCTACTGGCTCACCATCTGATGGCTTCAAAACAAGCTTTTAACACAACTCTTATCTCCTTAGAATTGCAGCCATTACATTTCTCATTACTAGCCAGGTACATACCTCTACCATTTCCAAGCACATATACCAAACATAAAACTCTTTGAACTGCATAAAAGTAAAATTTTATGTAATGTGACTAGATAACCGCTGCCTGACTTAACCCTATAGGAATGGTACTTGGTTGTGGCCAAGGATAGTTTGTACAGAGATGACAGTATATCTGTCAGCCAGTTAATCATGCATAAAAATAAACAGTTCATTTCAGGTAAAGAGAAATGGATTTTATTATCAGTATTCATTTAATAATCTTGAGAATTATCTAAACAGAATCCATAATGTTTATTTCAGGGCTAATGGGAACAGCACAGTACACTCAAGGTTGGGAGGCAAATGTACACAATTATATTCAATTTCTCTGTACAGTTTGCTCTCACATTGGTTTTTAACTCTACTTTCAGATGATTCATAATCTATGTCTCTGATAGATGCCCAATTTTATTTGGGGGGGTGGGATGTAAATTGGGTAAACTCTAGATTGTCTGCAATGCATACACCACTCAACTGCATTTCTCTGGAGAAAGATTCTTTGTAGAGTTCACTTTATATTAAACCACACAGAAAAGTTTCAGAAAGTATTATTTAATTCATTGGCTTGGTTTGCTAAGCACATTAAAACGTGTATTGTTTAAGCATGGTTTATTGAGTAGGTTATACAGGTAGTTCATTTAGTGATGATTCAAAGCTACAACGGCACTGAAAAGTGACTTACAACCATTACAACCATTTTTCACACTTACAACTGTTGCATCATCCCCACGGTCATGTGATCAAAATTCAGACGCTTGGCAACTGGTTCATATTTATGACGTTTGCAGTGTCCCAGGGTCATGTGATCCTACTTCTGACAAGCAAATTCAATGGGGAAGTCAGATTCACTTAACAACGTTGTTACTAAATGAACAACTGCAGTGATTCACTTAACAACTGTGGCAAGAAAGGTCGTAAAATGGGGCAAAATTCACTTAACAAATGTCTTGCTTAGCAACAGAAATTTTGGGCTCAATTGTGGACGTAAGTTGAGGACAACCTGTAATGAGAATGGAAATGGAAAGATTTCTGTTCCCACATCCACTGTTAGTCTTTCCACCCCAAAAGCCTTCTAAAGTCCCCAAGTTGACTTTTTGGGGAAGGATCAGATCTATAAGATTTGGGATGATTTAAGGATAGAAATGGGAATGAAAATGGGAGGATACCATCCTGAAGTAAACCACTTCCATCCCCCTTTTATGAAAAATTAACTTATTTGTTCACAGAGTAGCAAATTTCAACCTCATTCTAGGTGACAGGATGAGACTAGGCGGCCTCCTACTATTTCCTAGAAAGCCAGGAAATTGAGTTAAGATCCGTGGGCCTTTCAATATTGCCCATTCTTATCTCATCTGCCACTAAGTGTCACATGCCTCTATAACAAGACTTTTGCCCACGTGTTCCTTTACATCTCTCTCTAAAAGTAGCAAAAATTTGCTCCATTATGTATAAATTTCCCTCACAAATGGTTGCTAGTTGTCAGTGATGTTAGGGGTTAACTTTGCTTTATTTCTTTTACAGAGTGTATTTTTATTGGTCAGTGACCAAAATAAGGTTTCTGCCTGTCTACATATCAGTGTAATGAACCATTTAAGTCAGGCTAGATTCTCTCCTGTCTTGATTTCTCCTTCACCCAACAGACATTTTGGATCAATCGATTTATGTTATCGGTCATTCGTCTGCTTAATTCGCAACCCAACGAGCCAATATTTATATAAAGTTCTCTTAGCTTTGATTGAAACAAATAAGAAATAAATGAGGCAGAAGGGTAAGTGGCCTTTGCAGGGAATTTTTTTTTTTAAAAAAAAAACTAAGAGTAGCCACTTTCCTGCAGCCTGCTTAGCTCAGAAAAAAAGAGGCTTGCAAGGAGACACCTCACCATCGGTTCTGTCTCCATTTTCATCTGCCAGCAGTCCTAATTTACCTGAGCAAAGCTGGTTCAATGGAGGAATAAGCGTACGTCCACCCATGCGTGACCAAAGACACAAATCAACGTAGATACAAAGAGCATGACCTTGCTAATATTTTTGTAATTACTGAAGATTAAATGGAAGCTGAGCTCTTGTTTGAATTATGTTTCTTGGTATGAACTTATTTAGAAATGGGACTTCTGCTCCAAGTCTTTGGTGTGCAGTTGTGCGTATGTGCATGTGTGAGAAAGGGGAGTTTTTAAGAGTGTAGGCAATAGAAATATGTTTGGGATTCAAACTAAATCTTTTATGCTGTTCAATTAGAAGAAGAACATGAACATTTTTTTTAATGTACATTTATTCCAAATGTTCAGCTCTCATTCAATGAAAGTTTTAATATTTTCACACATTTACACTGAGCAATGGAGAGTACATGATTAACAATACTGGCAATTAGCAACTTAGTCTGAAAGGTAATTTTCTGAAAAACCAAGACAAGGCTGAATTGTAAATCAAGACATTTCACAGGGGCTATTTTGCTGGTATGCTTTGAGTTTAAAATTTAGAGACACTGAATCATACTATTTATCAATAAATATAGCTTTAGAGATTTGTGCTTTTAATAATTGATATGTGCAGTAGGAAAACATGAATACCTTAAAAACCAAAGCAATGATGACAGGTAATCCAAAAAAAATTCAATAAAGAGAACATTTCCTGTGAAAGAGAATTCTGTTGAAATGCATAGTTTTAAGATCCGCATCCAAAATCCAGACAAATGATTGAGACTAGTACACTGCAGAAAAAAAAAAGGATTTAATACGATGTCCGACTACCAGCCCATGTAGTTTAGCATTGCGTTTCTGAGTAGATGATTTGCAACATCTTATACAAAAACCTTTTTGCTTCCTGCTGCTGCCAAAGATGTTAATGGACATCAAGAAAATATATATATATATATATGGCCAGAACTGTAGAAAAAGCATTAGGAAATTTAAGGCTCGGGATGTAATTTTAGCCCACAGAAGCAGTTTCCAAATTATGGGAAGCAAAGTGCCACTCTATTTTGCTTTGGTCATACACCATCCTAAGCATTGTGTGCTATTCTGGCTACCCCTCTTTAAGGATTCAAATATAATGGGTAAGATTCAGAGAAAAGCAGCAAAGACAATAAGGAGACTAGAAACAAAGTTTTACAAAAGGTGCTTTTTCAAGAGGCAACTGGACTTCGTTTTTTCCTTGAAGACGTTTCACTTCTCATTCGAGAAGCTTCTTGAATAAGAAACGAAACGTCTTCAAGGAAAAAAAATCAAAGAAAGTCCAGTTGCCTCTTGGAAAAAACACTTTTGGGACAACCATGACCCGGATGATTGAGAATCTCCGTAGACATTTAAAAACAAAGTTATATGAAGAGAGATTGAAAGAGCTGGGCAGAGAGGGAAGATTTAGCATTTTCAGAGGCCCAAGTGGTTGGTGCAAATGATTTCTTTCTCATCCCACAGGCAAGGTTACAGAATAATGGATTTAAATTACAAGAAGGATGTTTCTGATTAAATGTGAGGAGAAATCTCCTACATTAAGAGCGACAGAATCAATGGCTCAAAGAGGTGGTGGGCTCCATTTTGCTAGAGATGTCTAAGCAGAGTTTGGAGAGACAAAGAGCTCTTAGGAATACATACATTTAAAACCCTGCACTGGACAAGGTATTCAATTTAACGGCTTAAATGACTTTCATCCCTAAAATTGTATCAGTGAGCCTTGGATTTATGTATTAAAAAAACTGATTTATTGCAAACCAGTAAGTCCCCGGACAATTTGACTATAATCTGAAAACAGAAGTAAAACCAGTATGGAAATACACTTATCATTTTGTCTAATGCACCAAATTCACAGTTATAGAATAGGTGTATATGGCTCATGAGCAATAACTGTGGGAGGAATCTGGGAGTCCTAGTGGAGAGAGGCTCTAACCCCGAACTGTGGGGGTTGCATACAACAAGGGAGGTGTTCAGCAGGTGGGGCACCAATGCTTGGTGCGAAGGGCTGATGCGCTTGGAACACGAATCACAAGAGAAGCTGAGGAAATGGAGCATTAAAAGACACCACGGAAGAATGAGGCGCTGAGCAAGGAGGGGAATTCAGAGCAGATTCTCAGCATGGAAATGGAGAACACTCCACACTGAAGCCATGGAGAAAGAAATACAGCCCTTCTCCATCTCATCTCACTGCAGCCCCCACAACCCCAGGACCCAAGGATGCTGCAAAATCCCAACCTGTACCCCCTTATAACTTCTCTGTAGGTTCCCCAAGTTTTGTCAACCCCTCAACCAACCCATTATTTCTAACTCTGTACTCCTTCTCCTGCAACGTTGCTTATACTATGTCCCATAATTATTCCAGTCTTCGATCCCCCTTGGTCTGTGACCTGAGCTTACTAAGTCATTCTGTCTCATTATCTCACTCTTTTAGTGAAGTTCATTTGGGGGCAACAGGGGGCACTGCTGGAAGAAGCAAGATCTACTGTGATAAAAGATTATCGTTATTGGGCTTAGACCATGGACTACAGAAATGAATGTATTTCCAGGACTGTTCTGAGGGCCACAAGTTAATAGTAAGGGAGTCAATAAAATGAGGGCGCTCTCAAAATGCACAAAGTCTTTCCGTGGCCCTCTGAACAAGAGTTGCTTCATTGGCTGAGCAGATGCTTTCCCAGCTCCACTATTTTATGAGCACAGGCAGGGGGAGAGAATGAATGAAACTGCCATTACATTAGAAACCCATATATGGCCACTGAATATCCATTTGGGCTTGAAGGCTCCAGCTGCCAGTGAGGGGGAGGGATGGGACTGGGAGGATTGGCTTCTGTCTCTCCACTCCCAGAAATCACCAGGGCTGTGTGGGGAGGGCTTGGCTCACAACCGAAGCTCCCTCCATGGGCAGCACCATGACGGCTGCTGGAGGTGGAGCTGAGACGGCTGCAGTGAGGGGGCAGACCTCACCCGTACCTTTGTTGCAGAGTTCACAGACATGATTCGGCCCTTGGCTGTGTACTTTCATGTGGTCTGTGATATAGGCAGCACTCAGCATCTTTCCACACACGTGACATGGCACCTTTTCCTCATGACGGACTGGGTGAGCACGTAGTCGATCCTTAGTGGCAAAAGCTGCTTCACAAGTCTCACATTTGAAGGGTCTCTCTGTTGAGTGGACTTGTCGAACATGGCTGTTCAAACGGTCTGGCCGAGAGAAACTCTTCCCACAGTGGCTGCAGATGTACAGCTTGTGCACAGCACCGTCATGTGAATGGACATGATAGCTCATGCGGTCCTTCCGTTTGAACTGTTGCTGGCAGACAGGACATTGGTAGGGCTTCTCATCTGAATGTGACAACTTATGCCGATTGAGATGGTACACATCCCGGAAGGCTTTCCCACACATCTCACAAGCATGGTTCTTCCGGAGACGTTTGCCTGATGCTGTTGTGGTCGCTAGGCCTGCACCTGACCCTGCAGTGTTTCCAGTACCCTCAGCAGGGGCAGGTGTTGCTGGGGCTGTACCACCGATGGCAGAAACGCTAAGCAAGCTGAGGGGAACCATAGTGAGCACCTTCATGGTTGTGGGTCCAGCGCGAGAAGCTTTTGCTCCTGTGTGTATAGCTTCATGGCGCCGCAGGTTGTAGCCATTCTTGAATTCTTTAGCACACAGGGAGCAGATGTAGGGCCCTTTACTCTTTGGTTTCTTCTGGGCCTCAGCTGCCTGGAGATTGGCAGGAGCTGCCTGTGGGGTAGGGGCTTGCATGGTCTGAGTGAGTGGCACTACCTGCCCACTCCCACCTTCAGAGGCAGAAGGCTGTTGCTGTTTCAAGGCAGCTGTATCTACTGTGGAAGCAGCTGGCGCAGAAGCAGTGGCAGCAGCAACCACAGCAGCTGCAGCTGCTGTTTCTTGTGCTGCAGCCAAAACAGGCAAGAGGTCCACTTGGAGGGACTCAGCAGGGGTAGCTGTCTGTTGGGGAGGAGCAGTTGTGGTGGCAGTCTGGAAGGGACTTTGACTACATCCCTGAGCAGCAAAAAATCTTGACTGGATTTCAGTCCCAACCTGTAGAGTATTCTGAGTATGACTCTGCTGGAAGATGAAGCTGCTCCAGTTGCTCGGGTCCATGGTGGCGGGAACGAGGGGGGGAGGGGGTTCAGCTCGGCGAGAGGGGGGGTTGGGAAGGGAGGGGGAGCGAGTGGGGAGCAGCAGCAACGTCACGCGGGCCGGAGTCCTAGTGGACAACCACTTAAATATGAGCCAGCTGCGTACCACAGCTGCCAAAAAAGCCAATACGGTCCTAAGTTACATCAACAGAGGGATAGTATCAAGGTCATGTAAGTGTTAGTACCACTTTAAACTGTCTTGGTAAGACCACACTTGGAATACTGCATCCAGTTTTGATCACTATGATACAAAAAATATTGAGACTCTGGAAAGAGTATAGTGCAAAAAAAGGAGATTAGGGGGTTAGAGGCTAAAACATATGATGGTTACAGAAATTGGGTATGTCTAGTCGTATGTCTAGTCTAACAAAGAAAATGACTAGTGTGACACGATAGTAGCCTTCCAATATTTGAAGAGCTGTCACAGAGAAGAGGGGTCAACCTATTCTCTAAAACACCTAAGGGCAGAACAAGAAGTAACAGATGGAGATGGCAGAACCTGATGAAAGATACAATAGTATCATGATAAATATATCCTGCAGACAGCCCACTCCTGATGGGTGACAATCCTTATTGGCACCCAATCCTTCCCCCCCCCGCTCCAATTTTTGCTAATCATTTTGGCAATTTATAAGATTTAGGCTTTTGAAGGTGATGGCATTTGATGGTAGAAACTCCTAATATCTTGCTCACTAGGGCACTTCATCTACTCTCCAGGATCTCTCCATGGTACTGAAAAACACTGAAGCTTTCTTGCTGTCTTCTATTGGTCCATCTAGACTCATATCTTTTTTGGGTCTTTGGGTACAATTAGAATTTTGAGATTATGAAGCCTTAAAAAAATGTCATAGTGAGTGGAATGAATAACAAAACATCCATTTAACAGAAGGCAAACCAGTGAGGCCATTCCCCCGTTTAGGTTTTGCCTAAATGTCTCTGGTTTTACATAAGGCCAAGGGACATCTTTGAAAATAGAAATTATGGTTGAGAATGGTACTGTTCATCTATTTTTAACTAGAACCACCTTTAAAAAATGATGGATTATTGAGTCGGATACGAACCTAAAGAAGTTTCATGGAGTATAGTGGTGTTCAGAGATGCCACAACGGAGGATTTAAGATTTACTCTCATAATGCCTACTCTGACTGACAATAGCTAATTCTCAATAACAGATTTTTCATATCCCTTGTCCTTTGAATCTTTTTTGGAGACTGGGCATGGGACCCAAGTCCAGACACTCTTTATACTTAAGACTTGAAAGCAACTCAAGATTCTTTTCCTGGTTGAACTTCCACCCAACATTGGCATGTCTAGGGCTCCACTGCAATCCAGGGGACAGGGTCATTTCCTAGACTCAGAACATACTTTTCACATACACATGCAATTTCAGTTCTGAAAAAGAAATAGTCCAAGAAGTAGAAGTTATAAAACTCAAGACAACTGTCTGCTGTTATAGCTAGGTTATACAGGAGTTTGTTTTCATTACTTCTTGTCATTACCTGGAAATACATAACTCAAAAGCAGTTGTGTTTATTTCCTTTCTCACATCCACGTTTATTAGATATGCTAACCTTGGCAACTCTGTAAGCTATATAGACAAGCTTGCATAAATTCTGTTTCCCTTAATATTACAGGACACCATCATTAGACCTTCTTTGTCATGATAGGCAACCAGAGACCACTTATTCTGGAAATAGTTAATATGGCCTTGTACTTTTCTTCTTCCACTCATTTCCATTATGTAGTAGGGTAGTACATTTGAGTATATAAGAATTACAGTAGGAACAATGAGGTGATTATTGGGGAAATTGAAGTTCATCACATAATACCTTATCAGTGAAAAATACCTTCTTTCATGAAGAAGTAGACATGCAACCCTTACCCTGTATATCTTCTGCAATTACACAGGCCATTCAACAGAGAAAACGGATACGTTCCTTGATTCATGCGTAGGAGTCAATGGAAATATACCAATTCTTTCGTTACAGAGAAAGAAGAACGAGCCACTTATACAAGTTAAGCCATAGAACAGTTAAATCAAATCTGAGAGGTATGGGAAAATATTTACAAATGTATACACAGCAAGAAAAACAATTTTAAAAAGGTTTTTTTTGCCCAAGTGCTCTCCCTCTTGCCCCATACATTTCCACACCAATTAGCTGTTGGTAAAATAACAATTTGCAGCCTCTGAAGACTTTCAATTTCTTTTTCAGTAAATCCAGCTTCTCTCATCTTGGAGTACAACTCTGTCGTGTTGGCATTTCCTGTCTAGAACAAAAGCTTTCCCAGCAAGCAGAGTCTTCTGGTGTAAGAGGAATAGCAGAGGCAACTAAATCATTGAAAGTCAGTATTGTAAATGCAGGCTTATTGCTGGGAATCATCTAAAAGAAGGGAAAAATAGATTAAGATTTTTTTCTGGTTGAGAAGCAAGGCTGGGATTATTTGTCCTAAAAAAATCATCCTAAGTTTTTTTTACATACGTGAAATGAAAGACAAAGGGAAAAAAAATAGTTTTCAGGTCAACCAGTATGTTCAAATTTGATACAGAACCTAAAAAAACCCGAGATGTACACACTCATCTCACTAGAAATAGTGATCATAGTGCTACCAAGTTTAATTTATAAGTAGACTGGAAATTGCTCAACAATTCCAAAGCAGTCACATCTGACTTCAATGCTGTAAAAAACCTGTTAAAAAAAGAAGTTAAATGGAAAATCAAAAAGTCAAATGTCTCTACATTACTTGGGGATTAGTCATCAACACACTGATAGTAATTGAGTTAGAGTGTGCATCATAGATCAAGAAAGGTACTATCCAAGTCCAAGAATTTATTATGATTAATGAGCACTGTCAAGAAAACAATTATAAAAATAGTACTCCTTTAAAGAAATGGAAATATTCTCCAAATGAGAAAAATGGATCACAAGCATTCAGAAAATAAATGCCAAGAAGCAAATAAATAGGGCTGGGAACTTTTTTTTTCTTAAATCAGGGGGTGTAATTTATTTTCTGCAGTGCTTAGAAGTTTGCAGATGATGTTATCTGAAGCTGGCAATAACAGCAAGTTGATTATGTTCCATCAAGATGGTATTGATTCTTAATGACCACATGGATTTCTTCCAGGTGGATCTGTTCCCCCACCTGGTCCTTCAGGTTTTCCAATAACTGCTATAATTGAGTCAATACACTCTGCTAGTCATCCTCTTCTCTTTCCTCTCACTTTTTGTAACTGTATGAATTTCCACCGAGAACTAGATTTTCCCCTTAACGTGTCTGAAGTGTGTTCATTTGAGCCTGGTAATGTGTACCCTGAGTGAGAACTCTGAGTCGATGAGTTCAACGATCCATTTGTTCACTTGGCTATCCATGATATTTTTAAAGTCTTTTCAGATCCCAAGGTTCAAAAGTGTCAATACTCTTTCTATCCTGGTTCTTCGAAATCCAACTTTTGCTTCTGTAAAGTGCCACAGGGAATACCATGGTTTGCACAATTCTTATTTTTGATCGGCAATCTTCGTGGCTGCTCTACTGCATAGTGTCCTGTGGCATATATATTACTTTTTTACTGTTGGTTGATGATCCTAAAAGATAGCAGCTACCTACCTCTTCAATATCTTCATTGTTAGTTCTAAAGCTGGTTATAGCTGTTATTATTGGTTTGGTCTTCTTCATTTTGGTCCCAGTTGCTCATTGTGGGCCTTGAGCTTGCCCATGCTTTGCATTTTTGGGCTATCAGAGTAGTATCATCAGCAAAGCATATTATTGATATTTCTTCTTCCGGCTTTTAAATTACATCAATCTTCTTCCAGTTCAGTTCCCTCAATGTATATGCTGCATGTAATTTGAATAAATAATAGTTAGGGGGAGAGTATACAATCCTGTCTCACTCCTTTGTCAACCTAGATAGTCTTCATTAGTCCATCATGTGAGGTCCATAATGTGACTTCCTGCCTGCAATATAGGTTTTGCATAAGAATAGAGAAATGTTCTGAGTTTCTCATTTTCTAAGTGCATTGCTCATAATCCATACAATCAATGTCTTTTCTATAGTCAACAAAGCACATACTGTTTTCGTTATTTCTGGCTTTCTCAATTATCCAGAGAAAATGCCTTGTGTTCTTTGGCCTTTTCTAAAGGGTTATTTTGCTAGCATGTAAAATTAAGGATATTGTATGATAGTTTGCATACTCTGTTACCTTTTCTTTAGTTCTGGAATGTAGACTGACCTCTTCTAATCAACTGGCCACTGTGTCATTATCCAAGTTTGCGGTTAAAACCTTTACTGATTTCTCTTCTATTGCTCGCCATAGTTTTGTAGATATTGTATCAATTTTTGTAGCTTCCAACTTGGTAATGACTAGAGGGCTTATCTAACTTAATCATCTAGTTTTTGTAAGTAGGGAGTATCTTCTATGGTATTGTGGATGTTGATTCTGTATATTTACTCTGTGGAACTTCAACACATTCCTTTCATTTTTCTTTGAGTTATTATCTATCGATGGGCATCCTTCAGCTTACCAGTTTGAGACTGGAACCCCCTTCCTAGCTTAAAAGACCTTTTGGGAAACTGTCCTTGTTTTTTTCTGTTACCAACTTTGACGTCTTTGCAGATTTGTTGTAATACTGCTTCTTTGCAGCTCTCTGAGATAATTTGTCAAGTTTGTTCCTGAGATCTTGGGCTTTTTTGGCTTCTCTTCTTGGCAATTTCCACCATCTATTCTGTCATTTGACATTTGATTCCCTTTTGTTTCTTGGTTTTTGGCAGTTTCTTTGTATATTCATCTTTAATAATTTCTTTGATTTCCCTCCATAATTCCTCTGGTTCCCAAAACCAACAAAAACACATTGAGACTCTTCTGAGGCAGTTTCCTTTATTGCACCTTCCATATAGACATAAATCTTGCCATTAAAATAGATTAATTTGCACCATTAAACCTATACTCTGGGAAATACGAAAGAGGACCATCTTAAGTCTCTCCTACACAAAATATCTAAACTGGGCTGTCTTTTGCTCCTCTGGCATGCATTCCCTCCTTTCTGGGAATCTGAACAACATTCTTTCATAGTATCAGAGCAATACAGGACTTAAGAGCAAATGTATGTATGTATGTATGTATGTATTTATTTGATTTATATAGCCATCCAGAGCAGAGGTGGGTTCCTCCCGGGTCGCCCAAACCGGTAGCAACCCGCTGGTGACGTCACGGTGACATCACAGTGACATCACGGATCCGGTTCGGTCGGTGCCGGTCCGTGGGCGCTGCCATCTTTTTTTTGGATTAAATTTTTTTTTCTTCTGCACATGCACAGAAGCTGAGTTTCCGGCACTGCGCATGCGTTGCCATCTTGTTTTTGGCTTTTTTTTATTTTTCGGCACTGCGCATGCGCGTGCCCACGCGGCGCGCCCACGTGGCGCGAGAAGAAGCGAACCGGCAGTGAGGTAAGTTAGAACCCACCCCTGATCCAGAGTGGTGCAGTGGCCTGGTGCAGCTCTCGCCTCACAATCAGGAGGCTGTGAGTTCGATCTTAGGTAGAGGCAGATATTTCTCTCTCTGGGCACAATGAGAATATATCTGCTGAACAAAACTCTGCATTGGCGACAGGAAGGGCATCCGGCCAGTAAACACTCAACTCCATTCAGTTGCCCAAGACTCCACCCCCGCAAGGGATTATGGGGTCTTTAAAAGAAGATGATGATTTATATAGCCATCCATCTTAAGCTACTCTGGGTAGTTCACAACAACCAAATCCTGATGTACTCCTTTGAAAGAGTTGTGTACATGCGCAGGATCATATTTTGGAAACTGGTTGGCTTTCTTTTTCTCCTTAGCTTGGAACTTTCACGTAAGTAGACCATGATCTGTTCCACAGTTCCCTTCTGTGAGTTCTTCCACCTCTTTCTACTAATAATGTATTCGTTTTTATTTCTGCATAACTCCGTCTGGTAATATCCATGTGTATAATGTCACTATGGTTGTTTAAAGCAAAGGCATAGCAGCAGAAGGAATGAGATAATAATTCAGTATTCCTCCCCCCCCCCGTTTTTTTCTTCTTCTTCTTTTTGTAAAGGAAAAGAATGGTAGTGGGAGCCCTTGATAAGTTCCCATTTCCCTGGAAGCCTCCAAATCAGCTGAAAGTTGTGCCACCAAATTGGCAGATTTTCCATCTGGTTTGGGGAGTTTGGGCATTTTAAGGAATGTAATGGAATTGGTTTTCCTCAAAGAGGCTGCTTCCATTTGCACTTTCATGTGAAAAACAAGAAAAAAACTGCAGTGCTGAAAGTAATTTGTTTCTGAGTTTCAACTGAAGAAACTCCATGTACTGGAGGGGGTTGCAAATACGGAGCTGTAGGAAGCAGAAGGCCTATAGTTGTCTGCCTCTGTATTAAAAATGCAAGTTTTTAAAATAACAAGAGCATAAATTCGCACACACACACACACACACATGTACTCATCATGTTATTCCCTTTCAAGATAAGTAATGTTACTCAGGGCACAGAAAAGATGTAAAAAAATATAAGAAATTCATGAGATTAATAATACAAAAGGAAACATAGCCAGAACTAATTTATTCTTGTTTTTAAAAATCCAGCATATGAAATTGCTGACAAAATACTTAATTTTTTATGTAAAATCTAAAGGTTGGATCCTCTCCAGTGTCATTTTTTGTGAAATAGGCAGCCAAATATAAATTTGATAAATAGATAGAGAAATAAATAAATAAAATTCAGCTCTGTATCAGTTGATAAAAGCTGACAATGTAACACTTTTTAAAACTAAGGCTTTAGCAAAGATTCAGGGGAATATAAATGATGGACATGAGCTCAAAGAATATTTGTAGGAAAACATTGTTCAAGATAGAATCCTCAAGTTTATGTAAGGATAAATATTGCTGAAGAATTTGGCATGACTTTTAAATGGTCATTTTATTTTAATATTATACATATTTTGAGACAAATAAACTGGCTGGAATTAGTCTCTCTCTCTTTAGGGGCTTGTTTATGCTCTGTCACCTCCAACACTGTTGACACAAATCCTTTAGGGAACGTCTTTAGTTCAACTTACCTTATTAAATAGCTTTGGATTTTCCTAAGAAGAGAAATCTATTTCAATCAGATTGAATTGTTGGGAATCGCCAATTGTTAGAAATCTTAATTGCGTCTCTGAGCAGGTTATTTTTCTCCAAGTGATCACATTTCATTTTTTCCCCAGTAAGGTAGCTGAATTGCTAATGATTGCCATGCCTTATAGAATTATCTGGTACCTTCCTTATGCTATTGTTTTAGGCATTTCTGTATATTTCTGAATGCACTACCTGACTCTGTGGTTACTTCCCCAAACCCCCATAACTTTAACCTTAGACTGTCTACTGTTGACCTCACCCCATTCCTAAGAGGTCTGTAAGGGGCGTGCATAAGCACACCAACGTGCCTACTGTCCCTGTCCTACTGTCCCCATTTATTCGTATCCATATCCTGTATTCATAATCATGTTTATACTTATCTTATACATGTTTGACAAATTAAATAAATAAATAAATAAATAAATAAATAAATAAATAAATAAATAAATAAATAAATAAATATTTTTTAAATATTTGATATATTGTAGAAATCTTTTTGTTCAAATATTAGTCTTGGCGTATAAATAAATAAATAATAAATAAATAAATATTTTTTAAATATTTGATATATTGTAGAAATCTTTTTGTTCAAATATTGGTCTTGGTGTATAAACAAACAAACAAACAAACAAACAAACAAGTGAAATATTTGTTAGTTGTTTTGTAGTACAGCAACTTCTTTGTGGGGTAAAGCATGCTCAAGTACAACATGATCAACAGATATTTAACTGGAGCAAAATTTTAAAACTTCAGCTGACAATGAAAACCGAAACCCCACCACCACAGACACCACATTTTCTCATATAGCAGAAAGTATCAAATTTCAGCCAGTATTAATTTTAAGTATATTATAAAAAAATAAGGATAATTTGCAGAATAATTTACCTCAGAGTGGTACTTTCCAAACTCTCCTGGTTTTCCAAGAGCAACTGCAATATGGTGGCAATCATCTAACCGGGTCTCCTGAGTAACAAAGCAGAAATAAAATTTGGTATGACTTACATGCTTCAGGAAGGGGTCTAGGACAACTCGCCATGGCCAAATCGCCCAGGATAACTTGTCATGGCCAACTCACCGCAGGATAACTCAATGCTGTATTAATCATTTCATTCAGTTACTTTTATTTATTTATTTATTTATTTATTTATTTATTTATTTATTTAATAAAATTTATATGCCGCCCAACTCCCGAAGGACTCTGGGCGGCTTACATCATAAAAAAATAAAACATATAAAAGCAATTTTAAAAAAAAATCTATATTTAAAATATTTATTATTGGTGACCACGTTTTCATCAAAATTATTGTAACTCTTGTATTTCTGGATTAGTTTTCTTTATTTTAATATTATTGACCATGGTTCCATCAAAATTCATTGAACTTTTGTATTTGTTGAATTGCCCCATAGCGAATTGCCTGCAATGTGTTGGCCACAGTGAGTTGGCCATGGCGAGTTGTGCCATTCCACCAGGAAGGTTGGTGACAATACAGTCTAAGCTAGCCTTTCTCAACTAAATACTTGTTTGCACTTTCCCCCTTTTCTCATTTAACAAGTAAAACAACAAAACTTTGTGATTCTGATGACATGGTCCACCAATCAAAGAACAGTATGGATGGTATAGATGCAGTCCAATTTCTTTCTTGATCATTATTTAAAATACAAGACGACATTTGTTTCATCTTTAAATTTCATGTTTCAAAACAGGAACTGAATTTCATCACCTAGGAGTTAAAAGGGCATTTTTCAACGATTTCCACATTACTTCATTTAAAAAAAAATCTAATGAATCTGAAGTTATTGTCATAGCCTCATGTAGATTACAGACATTAGAAGTTTAAAAGATGCTTCAATTGGAGATGAGTAATAGGAATTGTGGCAGTTATTTATTTTTGTTTGTCTTGGGAAAATGCTACATTTCATTAGGAAAGTCCATTCTTCAACCCAATCATTACATCAGCATGCCAAAAGTTATTGGACAAAAGTCAGATGGTAACTTCATACTTCAGACTCAGTCATTTATAGCTGAGGCTAAAAATATGTTGCTGCTAAAGTTATAGCAGAAAGTGAGAGAGGAGGAAAGATTTTAGCTGATGAGGAGGTAGACACTAATAATGCTAGAGACAGTGTCATTTATTTCAATGCAAACCTATTATGTTTCAGTTCAATATGTATGATGGATCTAGGGAATAGCTTGTAAATTAAAATCATACCTCAAATGTCCACTCCTTTTCTTCTTCACCATCCAAGAGTACAATAGTTTCATTGTATGTTTTTCCTACTTCCAGCTCCACTGGGGACACATTAAACTCTATCCTTTGAAGGTCAAATCCTATTCCAACACCAATGGCTTTCACAAAGCTCTCTTTTAATGTCTAAAGTTTGACATTCAAAGACAAGAGATTATTGGGTGTATAGTATAGGTTTGTAAATCATTCTGAATCATTTCTAGGCATTAATTACCCCCTCTAAACCAGTCATGCAGGACACGATTCCTTCTCTTTACACATTTATTTAGTAATTATATGTACACAATTTTGAAATTAGTTGAAGGACAGATTTAATTATTAAATCGGAACTACTACTACTGCTCCTGACACTTTCCACTTGTGAATCCATCAAAGCTATCTTGAACTTGACAGTCTTTGAAGTTTGAACGTGTTGGACTAAAATTTCATGGTTTTTTTTTCAAGTCTTGAACTAGATTTCATTTTCTAGCATTCATGTTCTTTATTGCTGCCCACCTCCTTTCACGTTTTTTTCCTATTCCTTCTATTCCTCCATTCTTTCTATTCTTTCAGTATGCTGCTAGTCTCTGTTATAAATCAGACCAATGGAAGCTTTGAAGGAGCTTAATTCCTGTGAGCACAGGCAATGTTCTAAGAATGGGCAGCGGCAGGAATGAAAGGGCTATGCCACTGCTCAACTGTCCTTCCCAGTCACAATACAACTTTCTAAAAACTTCAACAGCATCAAAGGAATGATTTTTTTTTAAAAAAATGCAGACAAAAATGCCTAATATGTTCTAAGCATTGTGCAGGTACTGAAAGGTAAGGTAAGGAGATTCACAGTCTAACAGAAAAGAGATAAAAGAAAAAAAAATTAGGACGGAAAAGGAATGGAAGATCTGAACAGCTATTGTTTTTTTATGAATGGAAAGGTTCATTTACCCTTTTGCAAATATATTTTTCTTAAGAGGTAGAGGATATAGTCTAATTTATCTTCATTTGAGCTGGCCAGTCAAATAGTTGTCGAAGAATTACCAAGACATCCTGGAAATTCAGGTCTATTAGCATAATGAAGAAACTAATAATAAAATATAATATACTATGTATTCCTAGGTAGTGGGTGTTAAGATATTGTTGGTTTCATGGGTTAAACATTTGGAAATTACATTTGTAAGACCTGGATTAAATTTGAGATCATTGAGTGAATCATTCCTCTACAACCTAAACTGTCAAACAAGATTGCTGGAATAATCAAACAGAAAACAATCTTTTAGTATACCTACAGTTGCAAGAAAAAGTATGTGAACCCCTTGGGATTACGTGGAGTTTTGCATGAATTGGTCATAAAATGTGCTCTGAACGTCATCTAAGTCACAACAATAGAAAAACACAGTCTGCTTAAAATAATACTACACAAACATTAGATGTTGCCATGGTTTAATTGAATATAACATGTAAACATTCACAGTGCAGGGAGGAAAAAGTACGTGAGCCCCTAGCCTGATGACTTCTCCAAGAGCTAATTGGAGCCAGGAGTGAGCCAACCTTGACTCCAATCAGTGTGATGATATTGGATGTGTTGCTGACAGCTGTCCTGCCCTTTAAAAACACACACCTGGTTTGGGTTTACTGGTTTCAAGAAGCACTGTCTGATGTGAACCATGCCTCGCAGAAAAGAGCTCTCAGAAGACCTACGATCAAGAATTGTTGACTTGCATGAAGCTGGAAAGGGTTACAAAAGTATCTCCAAAAGCCTTGATGTTCATGTGTCCACGGTAAGACAGACTGTCTACAAATGGAGAAAGTTTAGCACTGTTGCTACTCTCCCTAGGCGTGGTCGTCCTGTAAATATGACTGCAAGAGCACAGCGCAGAATGCTTCATGAGGTAAAGAAGAATCCTAGAGTGTCAGCTAAAGA
>QLTV01004101.1:3154325-3188967 GCA_003457575.1 Thermophis baileyi | reverse complement strand
AGACAATTTGTATAAAAAAGTTTGGATGCTCAGTTCATGGTTTCTTGAATTCCAATGCTGTTATTATAGCATATAAGACAAAAAAGATCAACTTTTAGAGTGAAACCAAACTCAAAGCAATATCAGGATGAAAATACAGGTGTCAAATTTCAATTCAGAATAGAACTGGAAGGAACCTTGGAGATCTTCTAGTCCAACCCCCTACTCAAGCAGGAGACCCTTTACCATTTCAGACAAGTGGCTGTCCAGTCTTTTCTTAAAAATCTCCAGTGATCAAGCACCCAGAACTTCTGGAGACAAGCAGTTCCACTGGTTAATTGTTCTCACTGTCAGGAAGTTTCTCCTTAGTTTTAGGTTGCTTCTCTCTTTGTTCAGTTTCCATCCATTGCTTCTTGTTTTGCCTTCTGCTTCTTTGGAAAATACATTGCCCCCCCTTCTTTGTGGCAGCCCCTTAAAAGCCTGTTGCCTATCACACTCTTGGCCAAAGCATGTGATATCTTTAGTTTTAGGTTGCTTATATCTTTGTTCAATTTCCATCCATTGCTTATTGTTTTGACTTCTGGTTCTTTGGAAAATACATTGCCCCCCCTTCTTTGTGGCAGCCCCTTAAAAGCCTGTTGCCTATCACACTCTTGGCCAAAGCATGTGAGCCATTTCCTCCTTTCAGTGGTCCATGAAAGTACATCTATAGTATGTAGATAATAAAGTCGAAAAAAAGGTGAACAACATTTTTACAGAACTATAGATATGTTGAGGCTGGGTGTGACAAGGAATGGCTGGGAGGGGAGGGGCCAGGCGAGGCACCCCTTGATGTGAGTGACATTGAGTTGGCCACGCCCACCCAGTCACATGACCACCAAGCCACGCCCACAGAACCGGTAGGGAAAATTTTTAGATTTCATCACTGACTAAACAGTCTCAGATCAGATAGTCCAAGTCTTCCCATACATCTATTTGTTTAGATGAGAAAGGGCCATTGCACCATTGCACCTTAAATTAAGAAGACCTTTTCCCCTTTCTTTTTTTATCATTTCTTTGTATGCTGCATCTTTTAAATTTTAAGCCTTAGGACAAGATCTTTCTCACTATGGAAAGCCATCAATTTCTCTTGGATTCTTATTGGGATAAAAAAGAAAGCTGTTTAAGCACTGAAACTGATCTGTTTCCAGATGTAACCATTGTGAAAAGCAAACAAGTATGAAGATTCTGCATTGTGGCATCCAGATTCTAAAACCAGGTGGAATTGGGACTCTATTGATTGATGAAAATATTCCATTTAGAAAGGAGTTAAAGTGGACTTAAGCAATGCTTCTTTCTGCATTAATCTGCAGTCACAAATAGCTGACAGAATAATGTTTTGTTTGTCTTTAAAATTAATGCTATTTGGGTTTACATTGCTACTGATTTCTTATACATAAAATAGCTTTTAATTAATGGAAGCTTTGCAATATGGAAAACATTTTGGCAGAATTCATAACTTATTTTGCAGATCTCACCTTACATATGCAGCCCTACTGTCTTTTACCCAAAAGAATGCATTTAGTGGGAATCTACAACATATTATACTAAAGATTGTTGACAATAAGCAGGATTTTGCAAAAAAAAAAAAAAAGTAGGTAAATAGAAACTGTTAACACCAGGATTAGATAGAATTACTAGGGAAAAAATTCAAAAGGACAAGTAATCAAGTGGCTTAATTTCTAAAGAAAAACCTACACAACGGACATATCAAACCATATTATTTTATACTATAGAACTGACTATATTCTATATAGAAAATCAGCCTCTCGAGAATCTGGGAACTCGTTTTCTCATCTGAATCTCTGAAAATTGCGCTTTAAAGATCGCTACTCATTGCTCCTTATAGAACAAAAATGAAATTGAACCTGTTTGCTTGAGTCTACACCGTAAGTATTAAGGAGTCTGGCACTAAAATCACCATCCGTGCATATATGCACTACTACATTTTGAAATCTTATTCTCTTCGCCAGATCAGGAGTATTTGGTAGAACACCACCACCACCATGTGGTTTTCCTTGTGATGACACCTGCTACCACAGATACTGTTATTATCAGTCAGGCTTTCATTCTCCAGATGTGTCAGCTATGATTTTCAACACCTGACAGGATGACTGAAACAATGAAAGCTATATTACCAAGTTATTTTACACTGTTGTAAAATTTCTGTCTTGCCACATACAAATTCATTATTTTTCTTCTTCAAAAAGTAGCCAATGCAATTCTCCCTTTCAGCACAACAACAACAATCCTGCAAGCAACTCAAGTAGGTTTCATGGCTGTGGAAGAATTTTAACGCAGGTGGACCTTGTACTTTTGAATTATATACTGGGTTTGTTTCTATAATTTCAGAGACCATTTGCCTGTCCTAACCCTAAGATCTAAACGGTTCTAATAATGTACAATCAAGTGAAAAGAGAATCAATAACTAATAATCATTTTAAAAATTGGAACGTTGTAATTTAAGTCATATTAAGCAGGCAAAAGACCCATCCTAGGTTAGGACATAGACGTATCATGTCCCATTACCTGGCATCGTAGTCTTCATGATATCAATGCCAACCTGACAATCAGGTTCAGCTGCCAGTACAGTGTAATTTCCCTGATGAGAAACATTAAAGCTGAAATTGGACTGGGTGCTGCTTAATGCGTTTACAAGGACAGGTTTGCCTTGTGAAGTCCTTTGTAACTGTATTTTGTTCCAAGGAATCTTCAGCCTTTCCGCAATCAATTTTCTTATCATCAGGCGGCCAGCCTGCAAAATAAAATAAACAAAACAACTCACAACATGTAACTTGTTCCATGTGAGTAAAAAAAAAATGTATTACAATATTATTTGCTTGAAAAACATTCGGACTACACCTTATGGAGTAAATGACAATTCAGTTACCTTTTTTAAAAAAGCAATATGTATTCAGTATTGCAACTACAATATTTTCTTAAAACTTCTGTGCTTCTTCGAAGAATTTAAAAAGAAATTGTTCTACGCTTTATTGACAAAATCATCTTATGAAGTAGGCGAGGCTGAGAGAACAAGAGAAAGTTTCATGGCAAAGTAGACTTGAACTTTACTCTTTATGCAATACTTGAGACTTAAAAAATATAGTATTTAATTTTGAAAGATATGAATCCATTATACGTACTAGCTCCATACTAAAATTAAATCTTTTGATAGATTTTTTTCACACATTTCCCATGTTTTATATCCATTGAGTGTTTATATTTATAAAATTGATATAGTTATCTGCAGATGATTCTAATTTTGCCTGATTCCTGATTACGAAAAATGTCATTTTTCCCAATAGTGCAGTGATGGCGAACCTATGGCACGTGTGCCACAGGTGACACGCGGAGCCATATCAGAGGGCACGCGAGGCGTTGCCCTATGTCAGCTCCAGCGCGCATGCGCGCACTGGCCAGCTGATTTTCGGCCTTGGGGAAAGCTGTTTTGCCCTCCAGAGGCTTCAGGGAAGCTTCCTGAAGCCCCGGAGTGCGAAAAACGGCCCAACGGGCAAACCGAAAGTTCGTTTCCGGTAGGCCCGTTGGGTCCATTTTTCGCCATCCACAGGCTCCAGAGGCTTTCCTGAAACCTGGGGAGGGCGAAAAATGGCCCAATGTGCCTACCAGAAATCCGGAGGCTTCAGTGGGGGGTTGTGCACATGCGCAGGGGGCAGTGCAGGGGGGGTTGTGCGCATGTGTGGGGGGAGGGAATGGTTGTGGGCACGTGCGCGCGCGCTAGCGCGCGCACACCCCCCCTTTTGGCACACGAACCAAAAAAGGTTCGCCATCACTGCAATAGTGCAATACACCATGCCCTTACCGGTACATTTAAACAGTCTACAATTTTCAAAAATCTGACTATAGTTTGACAAGTTGCCATCATAAAATCACCTGCCAACAACTGTTGTTTTAATGTCTCATTTGATGGAACAAAAATGTTTTCTGGTACAACTGCTGAGTTTTAATTTCCAGAGCAGTAAATCAACTTATTTCTTAATTTTATGACATAAGTGAAAATGAATCTGAATTCCCTCCAATAATCTGAAGAGACTGTTTTACTAATATGGGACAATTTGACTAGAATACTACAGTATTTAGAATGATTTCCCATTGATAATTCTTTGATTTGTGACAAAGCGGATTTATAAAGAATTTGTAGTCAGTTTGTACCATGTTCCATTCTTAAATATATTCCTAAATCTGTTTTTTTCATATTTCTTATTAAATATTCAAGCTCCTTATTTCAATATTGAGTAATATTTTATAAATTATTGAAACTAAACCCATTTTGGATTCTTATATGAAGTAATGGCCTATCAATTTCAATATTTTTTTTAAAGAAATGTTCAGATGAGTGAGATACATGTTAATCTTCATTTAGAAACTAATTTAACAACCGTTCACAGTTATGATGGTGATGAAAAAATAACTCAATCCTTATATTTATGGTTTTTACAGGCCTGTAAAGCGAAGGAAAGCTTAAGTAAGATCATAAGCATAGTTGTGGTTTCACTTAGTGACCACTTCACTTAATGATTGATTTGCCAGTCTCAAGAGGATGACCTAGTAATAAATAACAAACAGATGAGTAGTATATTTTAAGAAAAATAAAGGTCTATCTTTTAAAGGAATTGATAATGTGTATACAGGTGCTCTAGTTTAGTTATAAGACACAATGCATTTTTTTCCTATTTATCTTTCTGCATTTCAAATTCAATGTGAAGATAGATTGTGAGGCATAGAAAGCAGGTTTAATTCTCTTGAAGATTGTTTTCAGAGATAAAAACCCTAACAGAGTTAAAAATCCTAACAGAGAAAGATTGTCCCCACAAGAAATCAATGTTTTTAGGAATCACATACTATCAGAACACTTATTTTAAAAAATAAAATAGTAAAAGTAGGAACTAATACATCAATGGAATTTGAAACATTTTGCTTTTCTTCAGTTTAACTGACTGAAATCAACTTATGTTCATAATGATTAAATTTATGTAAGCTAGAGAAATATGTAAATGCTTACTTTGTCATGAAATGGGTGACTTTTGTTACACTGAAAAATCTAATTATGGTATGTGCCCAGACACATACTTCTCTATAACATCAAAGTGAATTTTAAAATCAGATTTATTTATGTATTTAATGATTGGTTTCTACTATTATGGAATGAAATATACTGATACATAATGAACTTGTGTGATTTCCAGAACTTCAGCGCCATCTGTAGAGTGTAATTTCAGCCTTTTATAAAGACTCATCTTGTTACTAAACTATTTGATGTTACTAAAAACTTAGAAGAATACTGCAGTATTTTATACAATAGTAATACCACCAAAGCCTCTCCTACCATGTGCCTAAGCCTACTAAAAACACGAAGTGCAATTTTCAGCCAAAGTTTTCATGTTATGGAAATCTGGGGAAAGGTACCAGAGGAAATCTGGGTACCAGATGTTTAATGATCTCATACAAGAGGTGATGGAAAATTTCTAGTTGTCTCTCTCATGCAGCAAGAGCAACACTACTGATATTGATATCCATTATAGCCCTGAATGATGTGCATTAAATCATACAGGTTTAAAGCACTTGTCCCTTCTAAAATTTCCAAAGCAAACAGAATGTTTTAAAGGTGAATAAGAGCATACCATGGCAGCTTTGGCATCCCGACCAAAGACGAACTGTTCAATGCGCTTTTTCTCTTCAGGCTGCACAAGGCGCATGGCTAACAACCATTCCTCACAGCAAGGGGCCCAGGCGCGGTATGAAAATGCCCAGCGTATACTTTCCATGGCGAGGCACTCCAAGGACAAACCCTAAAAAGTGATGCTGTCAAACATACATATTCCAATCATCTGGGAAAAAGAAGCAAAGTTGATCAAACTTTTGAAGTTGCTGCCTCTGGTTTGAAAGACTTAAATTTGGAGGGCACAACAATCACTATTTATTCTACCCTCCCTCCTAGGGTTATCACAATTGCAAACCTGTGGCTACAACAATAAATTTACCTACGTATTCATTAGATCACAAAGTATTTTAGAAGTTTAAAAGAAGTTTAAAGGCAAATAAATCATTACTCGATGAACTAATTTTAAAGTGTCAGAAGAGTACAACTACAATAAAAGAGTATATGAGTAGAGTGACTATATTTGCTTGGGAAAAAAAATAAAGAAGAAATCTGAAAAATGGGCAAATCTGAAAGAGGTTCATAAAAAATTTAAAAAATCATTTTATGTTTTATAACTTTGTTTTAAAAGGGAAAATTCAAGAGCAAAACTAAGAAAATAAATCTAAAGGAGCTTTCTGAAATAAAGGATTGAGCTTTATAATAAAGGACCTACAGTCACTGCTGAAAACCAAATCTGGCCCTAGGTTATGCCTCAGTTTACCTTCCCAATAAGCAACTGAGTCAGAAGATCATTTAAAAGTAGTTTATTAGGGTACCCTGATAAAATGGGATCTCTCAGTGAAAAAGGGAGAGCCTCAAGCCCCATATTTCCCTCCTTTTTATAGTTAACACAACAAAGAAAATGCAAAGAGGAAAGTTGATTGGACAGGGTAAAAGTAACCTCCCCTTTGAATAGGCAGTTGCATGTTGTCAAACATGTTACATATTTCCATCCCATAATATCACACATGTTCATTAAAATGAGGTCAGACGTCAGAAGGGGTGTAATTGTAAAGAAAAAGGTTGTTTGGAGTTCACAAAAGAGATAAACCAGACCCCAATTTGTACTAACAAACTTTTTTCTTATCTGGAGCAAGTCTCCAGCTTGTTTATCAGTTTAGGAATGTTAAAAGCTAATAAACCTGAACATTATTTTAAAAGAGAGAAAGTAAATCAAATTAAAATACAAAGTAACGATATTAGTTAACAAATGACAAAACTCAGGTCATTTGCCCCTCACTGTACATGGGGGAAAGAAACACACGTTGGTATAAAGCAGAGGTCTCCAAAACTTGGCAATTTTAAGACTCGTAGACTTCAACTCCCAGAATCCCCTAGCATGGCTGGCTAAGGAATTCTGGGAGTTGAAATCCACAAGTCGCCAAGTTTGGCGACCCCTGGTATGAAGAAACAGCCAAGTAGATAACACTAAGCGGGAAATGTGCCTACAAAGTTGGCCCTTCGAGGACAAGATGTCGGTGCTGGTCCCAGTCTTAAAGGGATTCGTCTAATTTGATACTAGCATTATTTAGAAAAGTGACTTGAAAAGTGAGTTCGACCCTAGGTAGAGGCAGATATTTCTTTCTCTGGGCACAATGGGAATATATCTGCTGAACATATCTCCGCATTGGCGACAGGAAGGACATCTGGCCAGTAAACACTCTGCTATCTCCATTCAGTTGCCTAGACTCCACCCCACAAGGGATTATGGGATTGTTAAACGAAGATGATGATGATGATTTAGAAAAGCGACTTGACCATGTGCTTAATGTGGCGGGCACAAGGGTGATTGATTTTGGAAGCGGGGAGATAACAGGTCTTCCACACTTCAGCGGGTAATCCCAAAGGTGCTTTTTTTTTAAAAGAGGCAACTGGACTTTCTGGTTTTTCTTTGAAGACATTTCGCTTTTCATCCAAGAAGCTTCTTCAGCTCTGATTGGATGGTGGGGAATCAGAGTTCTTGATTCAGAGTTCAGACTGAATTCTTCAGTCAGAACTGAAGAAGCTTCTTGGATGAGAAGCGAAATGTCTTCAAAGAAAAACAAGAAAGTCCAGTTGCCTCTTGAGAGAGAAAAAAAAAAAAACACCTTTGGGACAACCACAACCTGGATGACTGAGAATCTCCATAGACTCAGCGGGTAATGGAGTTTTCTTCCCAGCCAATCATTGGACTGCTCAGAATGAGTCAGAGGAGATTCCCCCCAATCACAACCAGGCTTACTTGCAAGGCAACGTAACCGGGGGGGGGGGGGCGCAAAGGACAGAGTAGAAGTATCACGCGCTAACACTGCTTACCACCAGCCCCTGCTTCTCTAAACGATGTTGTACCAGAAGCCGGAGAGGGCGGAAACGCAAAATGCCCCGACCAATCGAGGCATAACCGCCCAGGAGAAATCTAGCCAATCACCGCTGGCCGCAAGCCCCTGCAGTGTGCATAGAACTAGAAATTTGAAGATAAGTACTCTCGTAGCGGACTTCTGTTCGGCATTTTACCACCGTTCAATAAGGATAGACAACTTTAATCAATAAGATACAGAAGGGTTAATGGGGTTCCTAAGGGTAAACTCGCGCTCAACGGCATTGCGCTCATTGCGGATTGGGAAGAGGCGGGGTTAAATGAGTGATTGACATCTGCCCATACGAATCACAACGCAACAGTTGTTTTGACTGACAGGAGGGAAGCCAATGGACGAACTGCGGTGGGTTTTATGCGGCCGATGTAGCAGATGTTTCCTACAGCATCTTTGGAGGGTTCAGGTAGGTAAAAGTGACGCGATACAGCCAGAATAAAAAAAGGGGGGGGAATGGGAGATGGGCTTCTCTGAATGATAGTGAATTCATTCTCGCAAAGGATGTTACACTTGCGGAACTGGTACGAAGCCCCTTCTCTTCCGAAATGGGGTCGATTGAAGAAAAGAACAGCCCTTTTCGCTAAAGCATCAGAGGCCATAACGAGCATGCGCGCGTACTTGGGCATGCGCAAAAAGAACTAAGTAGGTACGTCTGGTGGGCGTGGCGTGGCAAGTGGTAGCCGTTAAAAAACCCCAAAACGCAGCGCGGGTGGGAAAGGAGATGCGGGGATGCTTTTTTTGGATTTCGATTGCAATGTGAAAGAATGAATTCTTTCACTTCCTAGGCGATGCTTGATTCACTTAAAATTAGAAAAAGAATTACACTACCCAGTGTTGTGATAAGCGGACATCATTAGCCACACGTGCTAGGCTAGAAACCAGCAGACCGAGTTCGATTCCCCACTTACGCACGAAGCCAGCTGGGTCACCTTGTGCCAGTCACTCTCTTTGGCCCTAGGAAGGGGGCAATGGCGAATCACTTATGAAAACCATGCCAAAACTGCATAGACACACACAGGCGCGCCAATGAAATAGCACTTTATTTGTTATTTGCGTAAAGCTGGCCTTATTTCCAGCGGAATTACGCTAGAAATCAATTAAAAAGCTCAGCAGCACCTCCTTCCCTCCCCGAAAATCTGTTGCCTTCCAGAACTGCTGGAATTACAATTTCCAGAATCTCCAGATCGCAGAGGATCCTTTTTTGAGTGTTTTAGTCCAGAGGATTCGGAAGGTGGTAGATTTAGGGGAAAAATCGCTCTAGAAGTCGAGATACTTTACGCCTAAGCTTTGATGAGAGCTGTACTTATCAGATACAAGGAATATTATTCAGACAGGTGTATATCCATTTCGGTTATAGAAGAGGACTGAAGGGGGCATATTTGAGTCAGAAAAGGACTGCAAACTCAAAAGATATTACCGGTAACAATTACAATTTCAGTGCAGTAATTGTTACTGAATAATGTGGTAGAGCTCATTCCAAGGAAAAGGCCTGGATAGTATTTAACAATATTTGGTATTATTGCTAAAACTGCTACATTTTTATTAGGTTTATTGTTATGATTATTTATGTCAGCTAAGAATTAGGGGGAAACTTCCCATCCCTGCAAAAGTGTTGTTAGCCTGAGTCATGAAATGGTGGATATACAAAGATTTGAAAGTTGCTTATTCTAACCAAGTTCTGAAGTGAGACTACTAAATTAAATTTTCACTGTATTTCTTTGGTAATGAAAATGGATAGCAGAAATCTTTATTTAATTTTGTATGTTTATGTTGTACCCAAGTAATTCTGAAATGCAAACTCTACATTTCTTATGCTTAATGTATTCATCCGAATATGTATTATTTAAAAGTGTCAGCTTTTGTGAATTTATAGCTTAGGATATTAACAGAAATTTGTGACTGGAAATAAGTGATCAATAGGGCTGTTTATGAAAGAAGCTTTTAGTCCTGTGCTATTTTGTTTTAGCACACAAGAGAGTTCTTTACTGCAATAACTAAAGTATGAGTCATCAACACAGAAGGTGTAGCTTTTATTAATTTAGCTGCATGTCCCAGTAAGAAGCCTAGGAAATAATATATTCTGCTAGATTCTGGCACATTTCTGTGGCTTCCATACCTCACTAATGGCAAGATTTTGCTTGATAAATGAGATTGAAAAACATTTTGCTTTCATTAAATATATTATTTATATATATATTTACTGTGCAAAAATGATAAAATCATAGACCTCCTAGTACAAAGAGAAAAGGTGCAGTGAACAACTGAAATATTCACAAATTATATCTATTACTTACTATTACTTCTATTACTATTACCTGAGTAGGGCTACATCTTTGTCATCATTTAGTTTTTCCTATGAATTGGTACAGCTAAGCTAAGTAGAATGTAAAGTTTAATATATGTGTTTGAACATAGTGTCTTAGTTTTTTGCTTAATGATCCTGAATAGATGATCAAAGTTACTGATTTATAATTGCTGCCTTATTTAAGAATGACCAGCTATGTACTGTAGTTTAAATGAGAAACCAAATTTTACTGACATGAGAAGTCAAATGGGAAATCATTTAACATAATCACCAAGTCATAATTCTCCAGATTTCTAACATATCATTTTGTGACCATGTGGCCATTATTTTACTTATGAGCCTACTGGTTTTTTAAGTGTTTGTGTCCTATTTTTTTTCCAGCTTACTGCAAAACTACAGGAACCAGTGCAATTCCATTTTTCTATTTCTTGTTTTTTCTATCTAGTAGTTTCTATTCATTTTCTATTCTAGCTAAAATCAGATAATGGAGATGATTTTCAGAATATTTAGCTATTTGCAGAGAAACAATAAAATTGTATTACAGGAGCCCCACTGAAGTCAGTGGAATTTACTTCTTAATAGCAGTAAATAGGATTATGTTGCTAGTTAATTGTCCTTCTAGCAACATGCTTCTGGGCTGGAAGGTGTAAATCATAAAGCAATGCAGATATTTCAGTATCAGTGAGGTACAGTGTAATTCATTGCATTCAAAGCATTCTAATTTCAGCACTGAACCCCTTCTCTGCCTATGTTATTTTATCCGTGGATTAGAAATATAGACAAAGCCTAGGTACCAGAGAAATTAGAATTTCCTATTTTAATTTAGATTATTTAAAATATGAATACACTACTGTAATTCATATAGAGGATGCTCCTCAATTCATCAGGACCATGAAGTATTTTTTTTTCTCAGTAATTTGTTATGAAAATAATAATTATGTTTATAATGTGTATATTATGTCTGTCAATAGTAAAAGATCAAAGAAGCCATGGACAACCAGTATAATTCGAATCGCACCCCAACTTGCAATGGAATTTCAACTCCTGACAAGAAAATCAGTTCTTTGGTGGCTGAAGATCATGGTCAGAGAATCTTAACCATACTGCAAAGCTTCAGAGCTCAAAACATATTTTTTGACTTTAAAATACTTGTAAAAGATGAAGCAATTCCCTGCCATCGTTGTGTACTAGCAGCATGTAGTGACTTTTTCAGGTAAATGTATTTCTAACTTGGCTCCTTTGCTACTGTATGTTGTTAAAGTTGACTAAAAACCATAGAGTCGGCCCATGCAATTCAAATTGTAGAATTCTTTGATACTGACTTATACAAATTACATAAAGTTGCATAATTATATAAAAATCAATAATTCAGTCAGTTACTTGAAAAATTGCAGGGATTTTAAAAGTATCTCTTCATTTTCTGCAATCGTATTCCAGGCTATTTAGAAGCCCCATTGAATTCAATGGTTCTTCCCATATATGCCTCTAGAGGATTGTGCTTTTGTTGTTAAGATAACATGATGCTTATACTACATAAAATCAGCAAATATGTATACTGAGAACGGTACTGATTATCTCATTTGAGTTCTGAGATTTTTTTTTTCCTGATTGAATTGTATGGATATTGGTGATGATGACAAAACATGTTAATCTTCTATATTTTAATTACAGGGCCATGTTTGAAGTTAACATGAAAGAAAGAGACGGTGGGAGTGTTACGATAAGTAATTTAACACCCAAGGCAGTGAAGGCTTTTCTAGATTATGCTTATACTGGAAAAACTGAGATAACAAATGATAATGTGGAAATGTTCTTTCAGCTGTCCTCCTTTCTTCAAGTTTCACTTCTTTCAAAAGCTTGCAGCGACTTTCTAATTAAGAATATCGATCTTGTTAACTGTTTGCAACTCTTATCCATTTCTGAAAGTTATGGCTCCACCAAGCTGTTTGAGCGTACACTTGAATATGCCCAGCTCCATTTTTTCTTGCTTCTCCAATCAAATGATTTCTTGGAAATGAATTTTGAGATACTGCAAAAATGCATAGAAGCTGATGAGTTGAACGTACCAGATGAAGAATCTGTGTTGAAAGCTGTCTTTTGGTGGATGAAACATGACTTGGAAACAAGGCATAAATATCTTCTTCATTTGATGAAAAAGATCAGGTTACATCAGTTACCTGAAAAGACATTGCAGGATATTTTGCACTCTGAGGAACAGTTACTTAAAACCACGAATTGCTTAGCAGTAATCAAGGAAGCAATTCAAAATGTACAGAGTTTCAGTGGGCTTTTCCCAGATCCCCGCCCATCAACTACCGAAAAATACATTCTGGTTCATAAAACTGAAGAAAATAAAGTTAATCAACATACATTTTGCTATAATATTAAAACTGATCAGTGGAAAGAACTGATACAAATAAATATATTTGATCTACCTGGATCAAGTTTATCTAGTTATGGTGAAAAAATATTCATAACTGGTGGGTGTAAAGGTAACTGTTTCCGGACTATTAGACTTCATATTGCTGAAACGTTTCACGATGCCACAGATCAAACTTGGTGTTACTGCCCAGCAAATGATAGCTTCTCATTAGTATCTGCCATGAAGAAGCCAAGGACAATGCATACGTCTGTTGTGACTTTAAATTGTTTGTATGTAATAGGAGGGAAGACAAGGGCATCTCAGGATATCAAAAGCCTTTTGGATGTTGAGGCATATAATCCCCTGACTAGAGAGTGGAAATCTGTGAGTCCATTACCAAGGGGCATCTACTATCCAGAAGCAAGTGCCTGTCACAGTGTAATATATGTGCTTGGTTCTGAAATTGAAATTACAGATGCCTTTAATCCATCTCTTGATTGCTTCTTTAAATATAATGCTGTAACAGATCAGTGGTCTGAGTTAGTAGCAGAATTTGGGCAATTCTTTCATGCAACCTTAATCAAAGCTATTCCAGTGAACTGCACTTTATACATTTGTGATCTTTCCACTTACAAAGTTTATAGCTTTTGCCCGGAAACCTGTATCTGGAAAGGAGAAGGCTCTTTTGAGTGTGCTGGTTTTAATGCAGGGGCAGTTGGAATAGAAGATAAAATATACATTCTGGGTGGAGATTATGCTCCTGATGAAATAACTGATGAAGTACAGGTCTACCATAGCAGTAGATCTGAATGGGAAGAAGTTGCGCCTATGCCAAAGGCCCTTACTGAATTTCATTGTCAGGTGATTCAGTTTAATAAATTCAGGGATCCGTGGTTGCAAAAGCAATGTGATACAAACGATTATACATAAGTATCTAATTTCTCATATGTATTTGCTCCTTATTTATTATTTATTTTAAAAAAATGCCACCCATCTTAGCCACTGTGATTTTAATGTAACCAAATATTAGGGTATCAATCTACCAAGCCATATTTCCTCTTCATTTTCATAGAATGGGGATTGGTAATTGCTCTGTAGTTAATGTGTTAAGACACATCTTTTGAGTTTGGATGGCCTGTGTTTAATAGTAATTTATTAATAAATTATTAAATAAATTATTGAATTTATATGCCAACTTCCTTCCTTCCTTCCTTCCTTCCTTCCTTTCCTTTCCTTTCCTTTCCTTTCCTTTCCTTTCCTCTTCCTTTCCTCTTCCTTCCTTCCTTCCTTCCTTCCTTCCTTCCTTCCTTCCTTCGATAAGCTCTGCCTAATAGCTGGCTACTTTTGATATTGAGAGCAGTTTCTAAAATAATTGGGGGGGGGCAAGAACTGATTTAAAAATTACACTAGACAACTTGTAATTATCCCCCAACTTCTATAAATTTATTTAAAATGGCATCCATAAGCTGAATACATTTTAGATTACTAATTTCAGGAATAAAATAAATCAATATTATGGTATAAATGTGCACATGTATGTGTTTGTGTATTAATGATTCATACTTTTAATAGTGGGAGAAAAACATTACAACCTATAACATACAAATTCAAGACTTGTGTTCCATGCATCACATAATCGGCTGTTTGCTGTTATGCTTACTTTTCCTTTCTTTGCGGCTATAAAACTGAATTTTTTTCCAAATAAAGTCACAATTATTAATATATTTCATAACCTGTTTTTTATACTATGTTTACATTAATAACTTCTGCAGCAATTTCCTATTGAGGCAACAGTCATAATTTGAAAATCCATCCCAGAGTTTATTCCTAAAATCCCAGAGTTTATTCCTAAATGAATATGCACTTGAAGGATTTTTCATCTTAAATCTAAAGAAGAAAATTCAGTTGTACTGGTGCAACAGAAACACTGATTTATTACAAGTTCTTTCCTATATACCACTAAGTTTTTTCAATATAATCAAGACAGGAATATTTCATAATAATTGTAATTACTGAATTTCAACATATTTTCTCTTTCATTACTATCAAATACTATTAAAGTTTCACTAAATCATTGCCATTTATTTCAAATGTATTTGTATAAATTACAGTTCAATTTCTTTCGGGGAAAGTGATTGAATTATTGAAATTTATTTTTATCCTAAAGGCTAGGCCATTCTTCCTTAAATTATATAGTCATTATAACATGGACCATGGATTGTCAATTCTCCATGCTGCTCATGTTTTGTTCATTCCATGTGCTGAAAAATAAGTAGGATTATACCATACATTGTATAAAGGAGAAATATAATTTGTTCTTGGAGTCTTTATTCTTAAATATGATCTTGAATAAGTGCTGCTGACTCCAGTTGGACATACTCTGAGAAAACATCTTTCAAGGAATCAAGCACAACAAAATAATTTAGGAATCAAGATAGAAACCATAAGAATGTGATAAGGAGTGTTATATTAAATAGCTCCCAAGAATTTGGACTTGTTACATAGGTTGTTTTTTTTTCCCCATGACATCAAAAAAGACTTTGGAAAATTTTACCAGCTTTAAAGCAGTAGTTAAATAGTGGTGGAATTATAGCTCAAAAAGCGAAAAACAAGGTCACATATTATGCACAAGCAATTAGTCTTGATGGCTATAGTGTATGTTAATGAATTGCATGTGAATAAATATCTTATTTGCACTAAGAACATACAACCATATTTCAATTATACAATTGTATGATCAATAAAGATACGGCATGATGTAATGAACATTAGTGTAATGTATATAGCTTCTTGAGTTACCTACTACCATAATCAATCAGTAACATTCAAATGTAACTTTTTTACATATTACTTTATACCAGAAGCGGCCCCCAACCTTTTCGGCACCAGGGACCTGTTCCATGGAGAGAGAAGTTTTTCCACAGACCGTGTGTGTATGTGTGTGTGTGTGAGAGAGAGATATATTTTGCATGCTGCCTGCATCCCGCAGATGGGGTTTCTGGCATGCCACAGTCAGTCTACGGACCGGGGGTTTTGGACCCCTGCTTTATACTGCTGCAGAAAATATAACCAGAAAATGAAACAAATGTTGAACCAAAGCCTGTTTTGTAACTCTAGTAACTGAGCAAATAATATCCTAACAAAACAAAATGACATGGATTTTACTATTTTAAAAATCTTGAATAACTGATATTTAAAAATCAAATATCTATTGTTGGATGTGACATAGCAATTTTTTGTACAGAAAAATGGTTAATAGTTATAATCTTCATTGAAGTAGCCTTACAAATACACTGTAATTTAATGATTTACAAAAAGATAATTATAGTTTACAGTTAAATTATAAATCAGATTTCACTGATGGGATCTTGATCTAAAGTTAATTTACTTCTGTGGTGAGTACTAAATACAAAAGATTAACAATGGAAAAACAACCAAATTTTGAGATGTTAACAGGTTTTTTTTGAAGTTGCCAAGAAAGGCAAAAATGAATACATTGGAAAGATACATTTCAAAACTCCTGTGTAAATTATGTGAAAAAATTTTCTCAGTATAATTTTGAAAATTAAGATTATATGTTTATGTCACAAATTTTGGTATGTTGCATTGTGTACCTTTCTTAAAACAACATAATTGATATTTTAGTTCAATATGTTGGGGTTTTGTGAGGTTTAACATTTATCTGGATATTAGTGATAAGAGTACTGGAATGTTCATTCATTTCCATAATAAAAGCACTAATCATTTGATCCAATATGATGTACTGAGTTGACACTTGTGTGATGAGAAATTATATCCATATACCTTGCATTATCATTGTACAGTACATTGTACAATGGTCCTCACTTAGCAACCACCACTGGGACCGTCAACTCCATCACTAAGAAACGCAAACTGTGATCAAGCTGACTGTTGGATGCTGCAACTGTCATAAGTATGAGGCAGTTGCCAAGCCCCAAATCACGATCACCATGGGGGGTGCTGCAATGGACCAGAATATTAAGGGCTGATTGTAAATTACCATTTGTTCACGGCTGCCACAATTTTATATGGTCATTGAACATGTAGTAGGCAAGGACTACTATAATGGAGAACATGGAAGTGAAATCACAAGTCAGCAAATGAGCTGGGTTAACTTGAAGCATGGTGCACCAAGTCCCAAAGGTGCTTTTTCAAGAGGCAACTGGACTTTCTTGTTCTTCTTTGAAGACGTTTCGCTTCTCATCCAAGAAGCTGCTTCAGTTCCACTCCCCACCATCCAGTCAGAGCTGAAGAAGCTTCTTGGATGAGAAGCGAAACGTCTTCAAAGAAAAAGTCCAGTTGCCTCTTGAAAAAACACCTTCGGGACAACCATGACCTGGATGACTGAGAATCTCCACAGACATTTAGTGCACCAAGTATGTGGTATTTTGGCTCATAAAAGGTTCTAAACCATATTGTTTGTTAGGCTTAGTTCTTGGGGTTTGTGAACCACAGTTTAGAGGTAGTTTGCATGAATTCAGCGTGCGAGTATGCGAACAAGCGGTTTCCGCAGGGAACATCTCTAAAACTTCTTCCAAAAGAGAAAGGTGGGTCGGCGCCGGCGACAAAACGCAAACGACGACCGGCTTCTGCTTTTTTTTCTCTCTCTCCAGCCAATGAGAGCGGCCCCTCTGGATGACACGCAGCTCTCGCGCCCAATAAGCCAGGCGCCTGGATGGAGAGGCGTAAGGGGGACAGTGGAAAAGGAGGCGGAGCAAAGCGCTGAGCAAAGTTGCGTGAGTTTTGAGGGAAAAGAGGCGGGCCGGAGGGAGGCGGTTGTGGCTTGCAAGGGAGCGCGCGAGCTGACGAGCCGGGCGGCTCGGCCCAATCGCCGCGCCGCTTGGACCGGTGAGTGACGGGCGAGCTCGTCAGCGGCAAGGGGGGTGGGTCAAAAGGCCGGCGTTCGAAGGGGGAGCGTTTGCGCGCAGGTGAGGAGCTTTTGCGCTACTGAGGGAGGGTAGAAAGGAAAGGAAGGGGAGGAGCCGCGTCGGCCTGTGGGGAGCGGGGTAGCTGTTGGCTTGGTGTTGAAGTGGCGCCTTCCTTCCCCCCCCCCGCCCGTCTTTGCTTTGCTCGCCGCTGTTTTTTCCCAGTGGGTTCCCTTTCCTTTCCGACCCCCGACATACCTGTTAGGGAGTCGCTTGTTCGTCCGCCGGATGGAGGGAGGCCGGTGCGTGCCCCCTTCCCCGATCAGCGCCGTGCAGGATAATGCTCCCTTCCCTCCCATTCTGAAGCGCTTCCACCCGCTCTACTTCAAGAGGGAGGGTGGACGCCTTCGCGCCCCCCCCCATCTGCCATTCCCTCAGGCTTGTGCTTAAAGGCGGGAAGAACGGGCACAAATTCTGAGGCGGTAGACTGGACTGTGCCATTTAAGGTGGGGGGATGCTGGACAAATGTATTTCTGACCAGGTTTATTCTGGTATATTAGGTATTGATAAAACTACAGTGGCCAAGGGCTATTAAGGCAGAACCAGTGTGCCTCTTGAGAAAGAACTAAGGTGTTTGCTTGCTATTAAGGTAGCAAACGGGCCGAACTAGAAGCTGCTCGACCTTTTTGATCTTCCTAAGCCATGGCTTCTCAAATAAGCTGCCCGCATTACCGTCAGTTTTAAATGATGGCTTGCGAGTTTTGATGGCTTCCTTCACCAAGCCAAAATTAAATAGCAGACCAACCTACTGCTGTATGCACCCGATCTTTGGGTTTGGTGGCTTCACTTCTTAATCCCTGTGTTTCGGATCGTAAGCCTAGAAGATCTTGCTGGATCCAGTTGTTTGGAATGTGCTGAACATGACTTAGCATTTTATTATTTCAGTGCTAGTCTAAATGGCCAGTTGAGTATATATGAGTCATTTGAACAAGACAATTTATCTTAAACATCAATTACTGTTCTCTTCATTTTTTTTTAAACATAAATTATTTTTCCATTTTTTTTTTTTTTTTTTTTTTTTTTTTTTTTTTGCACAGCAGTGTGATGCTATGGTCTTTGCAGTTATAAGGAATAACGCCTGCAAAAAGGTAAAACTACACTACCACCTTCCATTCCAAAAAATAAATCTACTTAAGATTTTAATATAGGTTTTGATTTCTTGAGCTTTCCCAAATAGCCTAAAACCCTTCCAATCTAGATTAGTCTTCTAGGCATCTAGAACAAGGCAATCTGAGATTGAATACAAGATTGATCTAGAAAATATTTTCTCCAAACCATAAGCTCCTCGAGAGATTTATAGTTTTTATTTAGCTTTGTTTTCATAGCTGTATTGAAGACAGAAAAAAAAATTGTTAGCATTTTAGTAGTGCTCAAGAGCATTAATAGATTTAAATAACCTGGAGGTTATGATTGGACTTTGCAATAGGAGAAAAATAGCAAACAACAATGGTAGATAATATTCATTAATGTAAAAATGTGTTCTGGAAAAGGAGCTTTGAATATATTTACAGAATATTAAATTCAAAATTAGCTGTTGCTGTGCAAGAAATTATGTAGATAGTGAAGTTGTGGCTAGCTATTAATCACTGATGCCCATATCAAAGGGGGAGATAAAATAAGTTTTTAAAGATTAGCTGTAGCAACAGTTTTTATTCATTTTGATAAGGGGGAATGCATTGTCAAAAATAGCAATCTACAAATATTTTGTAATAATAGGATGAAGCCAAAGTACCGGTACGTAGAGTTCATTTTCATCTTGATTGGATACCTAAAATCTATCAACTAAAGCAAAGTGTAAACTATACATTTAGAATTAAAAGATGATGAATTTAGGAATTTTTATATAGACCAGGGGTCTGCAACATTAAACACTCAGAGCCATTTGGACCAGTTTCCCACAGAAAACAAAACACCGGGAGCCACAAAACCTGGGTGGGCGTGGCCAACTCGATGTCACACTCCCACTGAGTCACATGACCCCCCCAGCCACGCCTACTCAGGTTTTGTGGCTCTCTGTTTTCTATGGGAAACAGGTATGTGTCTCTCTCTCTCCCCATCTCTCACCCTCTTTCTCCCTCTCTACCTCCCTCTCTCCTATCTCTCCGTCCCCTCTCCCTCTCTCATCTCTCCCTCCCTCTCTTTCATCCTTCCTCTCTTCCTCCCTCTCTCTCTCCCACTCCCTCCCTCTCTCATCTTTCTCTCTCTCCCCTCTCTTTCATCTCAAAGTCACTCATTCCTCACGTAGTAACTATCATTTCCAGTCATAGTCATTAAAAATAATAGGAGCTGTATTTTATCCTTTACAGAGAGCATCATGGAGTTTGGGAGAAAGTATTCTAATGTAAAATGCCAAATGAAGAATAAATAGCAAGACATGGATTGTTGTTTTACAGATTTTATAAATCCCTGTCAGGATTTTAAGGGGAATACTCTCACACACACACACACTCACACACACTCTCTCATTTCCCCCCTCTCTCATTCTCTCCCTCTCTCATTCTCTGTCTCTCATTCTCTCTTTCATTTCCCCCCTCTCATTCTCTTTCCCTCCCCCCTCTCATTCTCTGTCTCTCTCTCTTGCTTCCTTCCCTACTTCTTGTTCTGCAGTTCAGTAGATTAGATAAGACAAATCAAGGATTTTAGGGGGAATAGACTCTCATTCTCTCTGTGTGTGTGTTCCTCCCTTCCTTCCTCCCTTTCCCCCACTTCCCAACCCCCACACCCGGGGAATAACTAAGGAAATTCGGCCACGTTCTTTCTGTCTCTGGAAAGATACAAAAATAAACCTTGTGTTACAAAAGGAGTGACACTCAGCGCCACAAGGTTGCCTTGAGAGGAGCATACAGAGCTGAATCTCTCTCTCTCTTGCTGCCCAACTGCAGCAGGAAAAGGCAGGCAGCCCTCTCTGTCTCTCATCTCTCTCTTTCTCTCTACCTCTCTCTCATATTTCTCTTTCTCCCTCTTTCTCCCTCTCTTGTGTGCGCGCGCGTGTGCAAGTTCCCTCTTGAACCATTTCCAAAAACAGGCGAGGATTGGGGTGGGTTTTTGGGTTTTTTTTTTTGCTGATGTTCTTTCTTCTTTGGGTGCTTTTTACCAGATTTAAATAAAGAGTCATTTCAGGTTCCCAGATAAATGAAGCTCTTTCGTCCCCCTGTTGTGGCTCCCTGTCGGCTGGCTTCCCCCCCCCTCGCCCTCCCTCCTCGCCTGCCCTGAGAGGAGAAGGGCGACGGCGGCGGATGGAGACTCGCTCTGTATTCCAAAGTGGGAGCGAAGTGCCCCTCTACTTCTTTTTCCGGCCCTTGTTGGGAGACTTTTCTCTGTGCTAAGTTTAAGTGCAAAAGCAGCAAGCAGCCATGGAGGCAGCGAGAGGAATATGGGGAGACGCACAACTTTCTCTGCCCCGAGACACCGGCTGGGGTGCGTCTCCCCATATTCCTCTCGCTACCTCTGTGCCTGCTTGCTGCTCTTGCACTTAAGCTTAGTGCGCTGCACAATGGGGGAGACGGCGTCCCCTCCTCCTGGAGCCCATTACAACATGGAGCATCGCCTGCAGCCGGGCGGCCCAGCCAGGGCGCGGAGAAAAGTCGCACGTCTCCCCCAGCGGCTGAGGTGCGCACAGCACCAACAAGGGCCGGAAAAAGGCAAGTAGAGGGGCGCTTCGCTCCCGCTCTGGAATACGGAGCAAGTCTCCATCCGCCGCAGTCGCCCTTCTCTTCTCAGGGCAGGGGAGGGGAGGGGCTACCCAGTGGTGGGATCATCTGACAGGGAGCCGCAGGAGAGGGTCCAAAGAGCCGCATGTGGCTCTAGAGCTGCACGTTGCCGACCCCCGATATAGACCAAAACTAAAAATCTATTACTTTTCTACATTCAAATCTGTTCTTCAGTTCCAATCTTTTTCATGTTGAGTTATTTTTGGCTAAAGAAGAAAATTGGTGACATTGCTTTTAAGTAACTGACCTGTATTTGCCAATCCACAGACCATCCCGAGTTCTAGAAGAAAATCCAGTTCTACCTTTTATTTACTCTTAAGTGAAAAACAACACAAGCATTAAAAAAGGCTATTGAAATTAATGTAATTTATTATTTGTTTGTATCCCACCTTATTGTTTTTACAAAAAAACTCAAAGCGGCAAACATATCCAACATACCTTCCTCCTATTTGCCCACAACAACAAGCCTGTGAGATGAGTTGCGCTGAGAGTGACTGGCCCAAAGTCACCCAGCTAGCTTTCATGGCTAAGGCGGGACTAGAACTCACAGTTTGCCACATTGTAGCTTGATGCATTAACCAGCAGATAAACAAGTAGATCAAATAACTAATACTTCAAAGGACATCTGATGAAATTTAGGTATTGTGTCGCACATCCATAGGAAGTCTTTACACAGAATCATAAGTCTTGAAGTTGCTTTCCTGATATTTTTTTCAGTACTCTGAGGTGATGGTAAATGACAGGACACTAGTGAAATGGGAGCATCTCTGGAAACGAGGCTGAATTTTTCCTTTGGTCTCTGATTTGTTTCTTATTTTTAAAACTGGTCTGATTTCATTTAATACCATTATTGGACTGGATGAAGAAAGGCTTGCCCATATCATCCCAGATACAGTTGTGGGATGAAAAGTAGAAGAACTAATTAAAAGGGAATTGCCTAGAGCAAGTTTTTTTTTTTTCTAGACTAATTTTGAAGCAATAGAAAAATGAAGGCTTCATTTTTGTTGGCTGTGAATCAGGTATTGTGTTATAGAATAGAACTCAGTAGATTTTAAAGTTTGTTTAGTTAATATTTGGTATTAATAAACCAAGTATAATTTTTCCAAAAGGAAATAATTAACTATTTGTTCTATAAAATATAGTACAGAAAGTCCATTGTTACCTTGCTGTAGTTTATACATTCTTGGCTTAGAAAAAGATATAAGTTCAGTCTCATGTAGAAAGAATTGAAATTTAATTTTTCAGATTTTAACCATAAACTCATAATATAAGTAATACAATAAATCTGTCAGAATAGTGTTTCCATAAGTCCTGTTGACATAATATCTTGTTTGCTTTGATTGTTGCAATCAGTATTGTATGATGAAAAGCAAAACAAAAAATTAAGTTTTACGGAGAGTTTCTCAAACATTTCAATAGATGTGAAAATGTTTTATTTTCATATTTAAAAATAGTAACTTTTATAATTTTTTATATAAAAACCATCAGGTTGGAAAGTAAAATGAGAAAATGGGTGTATGTCTAGTTCTCTTTTCCTTCAAGTGCTTCCAGAATGGGTAAGCACTTAGGCCATTGGATATGGTGCCACACAAATGGGATTTTAACCGATCTATTTTAGATACATATTTTAGATCAGTCTATTGCCACATTTGCTATATGAAAGTGGAATGAAAGAACTTTAAAAAATAGCTTCAGAATCAGGCCAACAAACTATCTGGTCTGGTATAGATTGCTTTAGGTTTAAGAACTGCAAGTGGTTCTTTTTTCTTTTAGTTTCTTGGATCACTCTGATCAGACTTTGGCAGAGGCTAAAAATTGACAAGATAGTTTTCTTCCATTTTAGACAAAAGTACTTTAGCAAATTGAGAAGAAAGGAGAAATCTCGTGTATAATATGGCTTGCTCCCTTTGTGTTCATTCATCCTCTACCCAATGTAACATTTGGGGAATCAAAAAGTTTCCGGCAATGATCCTTTCCTGAGTAATGTTCAATATAATGCTTCTCAGAAGCCCAGAATGAAAACAATTGTTTTCTTTCTATTATCCATATTAAACTTATATATTAAAAATGTTCATAATCCATTTTTTCAAACAATCTAAATCAAAGGACATAGCAGCATAGTTATATGTAAGAAAATAATGCAGGTTGTAAACTCTGATTTATATGTCTTAAAAAAAAAACCATTCTAGTTTGCATAGTTAGAAGTAGTGCCCATTTGTGCCTAATTTTTTTCTGCTTTGCTTACGCATTTATTAAGCTGTTATACCACCCAATCTATTACTATAGTTTTGTTCTTTTGCTAAGAAAATTTTCAAACATCAGTTATATTTAAAATGTGCAGTCTTAGTTGTTAAAAATGAAGCTGCTAACAGAAGAACTCACAGTGTCAAGACTAGAGATAATATGCTAACATAAAACAAGTGCTTGTCAAAGCTATTGAAAGAGCAGTTAAATATCTACTATCTTGGAATGATAAGGAAAAAGTGTAGTGTTTAAACCCCAGAGCACAGTTCTATAAATAGGTTATGTTTTCTTCATGCTGAGAGCATATGGCTTCATTCTGGTTTACAATAAAGAGACGATTCTACCCAAGCTGTGTCTGAGAGTCTTCTGCCAAGTAAACTGATTTCTAAATAAGGTGGTTAAATGTCAAGAGAGTTGAAATGTATTTCCAAGTGTGGTGTAAAACCTGAAAATTGGTCTTTCAGGCCCATTTATTGTAGTCCTAAGGTTATGATGCTGAAATTTATCAGAACTAAATGAAACCCAGTGAAGCTTTTCTATATGTTTTGTAAGAAAAAAATCAAGATAGCTTATTCAGCCTTGGATAGTCGGTATTCTTATATATTGGAAAACATCCTCAAATCCAAAGCAGGACCAACAGCACTTTTAGTGGCCCAGAAGGTTAAATAAATTAGTCTATGGATTGAAAAGGTTGATTGCCCCTGATTTTAAAAAGTAGTTTCTTTTCAGAACAGAAAAATACTATCGTTACTTCAAAAGTATAATTGGACTTATTTGCTGATTGAAGTTTTTCCTGACATGGATTTGATTTCTTATGGTTATAATATTCTATGGTTACTTAAGTGATCCTGAAAAACTAAATTATTGAAGTCATATTAACATATATAGTAAGCAATAACATCTGCTCCAATAAATTTGCCTTCATAAATTAATGAACAAATTCTGTTTAAAAATCAGGTAGATCGTTTCCAGAATTTTGTGAATGCAGTTTTATTAGAGCTGTTCTGGAGATAGTAATATGTTGTTTGATTATTAAAAATTGTCAGTATTAAACTACAAAATTAGAATTTTCAATTCTTAATTATGTTTGCCAATAAAGTTTTAAGGAAGCATCTGATATTGCATAAAATATTTTTGTTCTAAAGTTTGCTAACAAACACTTGAAAAGAAGCATAATACTTTTAAAAATGTTTTTGTTTTGGTCTTTCAGAGAAAGTATGCCATATAAAATTAATTATCGGCATCATATACTCTTTTTAAAATACCATATTTTTCGGACTATAAGACGTACCTAAATTTTGAAGAGGAAAACAACAAAAAAAAGTTTTTGGCCTCCATGCGCCCCATTTTTGGCCCTTTTTTCAGGCCTTTTTTCTGCATTTTTGAGGCTTTTTTCGGCCTATTTTTGAGGCTTTTTTGGCCTGTTTTGGGGGCTTTTTTCGGGCCGTTTTTGAGGCTTTTTTTGGCCCATTTTCGAGGCTTTTTTGGCCCATTTTTGAGGCTTTCTTCAGCCTGATTTTGAGGCCTTTTTCGGCACATTTTTGAGGCTTTTTTGGCCCATTTTTGAGGATTTTTTGGGCCGTTTTGAGGCTTTTTTCGGGCTGTTTTTGAGGCTTTTTTCAGGCCGTTTTCAGGCCAACTGAGGGTTTTTTAGGCCCTTTTGGAGGGCTTTTTTGGCCCATTTTTGAGGCTTTTTTCGGCCTGTTTCCCCCCAGAAAAAATGGCCAAAATATAAGCCTCAAAAACGGCCCGAAAAAGGTCCCCAAAACGGGCCTGAAAAAGGCCCGAAAACGGGGCGTGTGGAGGCCAAAAAATGGTGGGTGGGCGGGGCTTCGGCAATATTCGGTCTATAAGATGCACAGACATTTTCACCCCCTTTTGGGAGACAAAAAAGTCCGAAAAATACAGTACATTTTTCCAATAAATTAAGGCTCTCTTCATAACAAATATTTAATGGTTCTCATTTTTTAATCAAAGTTCTTTTGATTAAATATAGTACCTGTGTACTTGAACGTACTTGAACATTTAAATTGATTCCTGCTACTCATATTTAAAGGGAGAAATCTAAAAGTTGAAAGAAAAACTTGTTATGGTATGCTTAAGTAAATAGAATTCCAGGATGATTAAGTATTAATCCCTTTACTGCAGAAAGAAGTACATTGAAAGCTGGAAAAGATGAAACAACTGAAAAGGAAAAGGAAAAGCAATTTCAGTGTTCAGGAGACCCAAACATTACTTAAAGAAATCCGAAAAAGAAGAGAGGTGCTTTTTTCCAAACAGCTAAATACAACTATTAACGAGATGAAGCGGAAGGCTTGGGAAGAAATTGCAGAATGTGTGAATGCTGTAGGTGAAGGAGAACAAAGGACTGGGACAGAAGTCAAAAGGCGATACCTTGACTGGAGGGCCCTTATGAAACGAAAGCGACTGAATACTAACATAAAGTTGGTTGGAGCTGGCTTTCATCTCCCTTCATCTGATCTGGATGATTCTCTCAATGAAGATATTGATGAGAAAATAGGTTTTCCAAATGAATCTAATTTTGAATGGCAAAATATCACAGACTTCAGAGAAGCAGGGGGATCATTAACTGAAGTGAAAGTAGAAGAAGAAGAGGAAGATCCACAAAGTTTTGAAGTAAGTAATTCTTCTATAGTATATCTCAAAAACCTGGTATTTCAACAAGGATGTATAGACTTTTTATATCCCCTATAAGTACAATTTATCTGTGGTTTAATGTGAAAGCTATATTAATTATTCTGTTTGTGTACAAAGTTTGATAGAACATATAAAAAGATATTAATATTATACAGTTATAGACCTTTTATATTCACAAACTCATCAAATCCTTAGCCCATGAACATTTGGCTCAAAGCAAAATAAAACATCTGGGGTGCATTTTTTAACTAAAAGAAGCTACTGTAAGTACAATTACTTATAATCTTATTTGACCATAAGCCTCAATAATTCTAATTTTTTAATGCAAATAACCACCCCTCCCAATCAGTCAATAGGAAAGAATATGCTGTTGTCCGAACAAGAGCCATTTTGGTCTAGTGACAAGACACCAGGCTAAAAACCAGAAGACTGAGTTCTAGTCCCAATTTAGGCTTGAAAGCTGGCTGGGTGATTGGATCAATCATACACTCTCAGCCAAGATGTCTGGCTTGGGTGACAAATCAGTCGGTTAATTCCTGTCATAACCAATAGATCACTCAGTTGATATGGGAAAGAAGGGAAGCAGACCCTGTCCTAGTGTGAAAAGCATTTAGGAGGAAAAAATGCTATTATCCAAGCAAACAGTATATGTCAGTGATGGCGAACCTTTTTTGGCTCGGGTGCCAAAAGGGTGCGCGCACGCGTGATAGCGTGCATGCGCGTGCCCACACCCATAATGCAATGCCCTCCCCCCGTGCATGCGTACAACCCCTGCGTTCTCCCCGCGCATGCACACAACCCCCCGTGTGTCCCCCCCCCCCGTGCATGCGCACAGGCCTCACTGAAGACTCCAGACTTCCGGTAGGCCCGTTGGGCCATTTTTCACCGTCCCCAGGGTTCAGGAAAGCCTCCTGAAGCCTGGGGAGAGCGAAAAACGGCCAAATGGGCCAAATGGAAGTTCGGAAACAAACTTGCCGTTGGGCTGTTTTTTGCCAAAAATTAGCTGGCCAGCGCGCGCATGCGTGCTGGAGCTGACATGGGGCAACGCCTCGCGTGCCCTCAGATATGGCTCCGTGCCATAGGTTCGCCATCACTGGTATATGTCTTCCATATGTATTTTTAACTTTTTTAAATTGCTAGTTTTACATAATACATTGTAAATACTCTTGCAAACAATTGAAAAATGGAGGATGTCCTCTGATTATACACGCATAAAACATGTGAACTATCTTAACCTTTTAATAGTACTGGAATTCTTCACTAAACCAAATCTTTGTATCTATTATAAAATATTTAGAGGAAGAAGCTAAATTAACCTGAAATTATCTTAATCCTCTCTGCCCCTAAACTCATTGGAGTATTTTTATCATAAAATGCTGACCTGGCAATTTTCCAGATACTTCTGTGAATCAATTAGCTGCTTTATTTGCAGGAGAGCTATCATGATCTAGAATGTGGATTCATTGGATGTCCATGTTTTCTGAAAACTTAGTATTTTTTCTTCGTTTATTACAACTTTTTTTAGTGTGATTTTTTTAACATTATTCTTTCAGTGTGTGATCCAGCTTTTCATAACATTAATGGGGAATTTGTTGGTGATATAGATTGCCAATTTCACAGATATTTTGACTCTTTGTTGCCTTACAATCTGCTTGAATTTTATCTCTTTGATTTGTTTGGTCTCTATTAAAACTTTTGGTATTAATTGGGGAATGATTAGGTCCTCAGTACATATCTGTTTCAGCATGTGTTTTATAATGTTCATTATGTGAGCAATCTATATAAACAACTATGAAATCTCTTAAATAGAGGAATTCCTTATTACCCAGCAGCTATTACTTTTCTGCGTTCCAAGTGAATAATTGATATTTGCTGAATAAATGTATGATTCACTTGACTCTTTTTATAAAAAGTCCTTTCTCTTTTGAAAATGACTTAAAGCTGCCTAATTGATGTAGGCATATCTAGGATTGAACTGTCAATGTATTTACCTTATTTTTAATTGGACATTTCATTCATCAAATTTTATTGCTTGATGTAGTGTTCTGACAGGTTTTTTTTTTCTGTGGCTTGGTCTCTGCTAAACAAATGACTACAGTGTGTGTACAGTGACATGGTGATGTTAACAGAGGAGGCACAGCTGAACAGGTTATGTACTTTTGTTTACAAGGTGTTATGAGGTACAGGTAGTTAATACTTTTAGAGCAACATCTTTTGATGCCTACTTTCTGCTCTTGATTATATCAACACTTCTTCCATGTTAACATAGAAAATATTTGTGGCTGTAAGTGGGGAATTGTAGATCTACTTTATTTAGAGTGATAGAAATATCTATTTAGCTTTACACACTAAAATTTCTAATTAATTTCCTTAGTTTCCTATTGAGGAAGAAGAGGAGATTTTGTCCTCAGTTTTGCCAGATTCCAAAAAGGAAAGTGACCTTCCCGATTTCACCCATATTGAAGAATTTGGAAATTTAAGTTCTGCTCAAGCTAGGCTGGCTTATGAAGATTCCCATTTGCTGATTAGCTTGGAGAAGCAGAAGCTAGAGCTGGAAAAACAACGCCTGGATATTGAAGCAGAACGACTGCAAGTTGAGAAGGAGCGTCTGCAGATTGAAAAAGAGCGGTTGAGGCACATTGACCTGGAACATGAGAGGCTTCAGCTGGAAAAAGAGCGGTTACAAATTGAGCGGGAGAAACTGAGGCTTGAAGCTCAGCATGGTGAAAAACCTATCTTGGAAAATGATCCAAACCAGGCAGAAAAGCCTGTCCTACAACCTTTGGATTTAGAAACAGAAAAACTGAAAATTGAGAAAGAGCGTTTGCAGCTTGAGAAGGAAAGGCTGCAATTCCTGAAATTTGAATCAGAAAAGCTGCAAATTGAAAAAGAACGCTTGCAAGTGGAGAAAGAGCGGCTTCGAATTCAGAGAGAAGGGCATTTGCAGTGAACTTGGAGGAAATCATTGCCAATGTTGTGTTATGTTGTTTGTACTTTTTAAAAAAATCAGAATTGTACTTTGGTTTCATTAAAAGTGTTGGATAGTCTGGTCTTCAAAGCATTTCACTACCAATGTTATCACTTTGCTACTGTGGTAATTACACTTTGAGAATACTTTTGTTTTGGCCATAATTGAGCATTAATGTATTCATTTAAAAAAAAAAAAAAGCTGAGAATTGGTGCTCAGTAAGTTGTTGTGCCTGTATAAATAGAATCTATTTGTGAAATTACATTTTGGTGAAACAGAAGACGTGTGAATATCCTCTTGTATTCTCTGTTGTGAAACTACATCCACATTAAGAATCAAGGCTTGGCTGTGTCTTGTCATTTTGAGAGGGTTACTCTAAATCCATAGGAACCTTTAATGTAAATTTGTGTCTGAGCTGAAGAAGTGAGTTTGAAATAGGCCTTGCACAATAAAGTTAACCTCAAAAGTTATGCCTTTAATGTAAGGCATGTTCTTAAGAGAAATTAAGGCTAGAGATTAAAGCTCTTACTGTTTTTGTTCTCAGTATATTTGTAAAAGAAAAAAAGTTTCAAGTGTATTATAAGAGATTTCACTTTTATGTCTAAGCTTGACCAAACCTACAGCTTCGGTATATAATTTTGGAAGCCAGTTTGATATTCAAGTATTTGAGTTGGAATATATTTCTTGGGATTTACATAGATTATTTGGATTTATCAGTTTATTTACATCCCTATGTAATTATTTTTATTTTGCAAATAAAGTGTTATTTTATTATTGAAAGAAGTGTGATTTCATAGTGTGAAATAAAATGGTCTGATGTAGATTAATTTATTCCCTGTAAACTATTTTTTTTAAAAAATAAAGAATGAACACTCTGAATCTTACTCAATTGTACAAAAAATAATCTGCTTGATTTTAGTAATATTGGCCTGTAAACAATACATGGTCTTGCAATGGAGAATGCAAAGCACAGATAGCCTACATCACTCTAAATTCAAAATTCAAGTGAGATTCACATGATCCTAGAATTTTGTTGGGACAAAGACTGGAATTCCATATATTTATGCTTGTGTGAGTTAAGAATCAAGCATAACACAGATTCATCAGCCAAACTTATTACATGGATTGATTTCACTGTATATAAATAGTGTGCACTCTTGAGAACAATGAAATATAGATAATATTCCTTCCTGCAATGCTTTTACCGTTATTTTTTCCCCTGATTCTTTTCAGTAGCTGAATTTCTCACAATAAAAACATGCAAAACAAAACTGTTCTGTATAAACAGATGCAACTTACTTTTGTTTCAGCAACTGAATTATAATACAGGCAAATGAGGGCATTAGGCATGAGAGAATTTGTAGCTTTGAAAGTACTATCAAATTGACCTTACCTAATTCACACAGTATTTATTACAAATACTTCTACCTTGCCACAAAGAAAATAACACTCTGTCTTACAGTGCATATTAAAAATATGACTGCAATTGGAACACCATCCAAAACTGGACAAAGGCCCCTCTGGCAATAGCTTCTTCCTGCTTGTCAAACAGGAAACATGAGTCCAGAGGCTCCAGTCCTTGATGATATGGGGGTTAAAACTAGGGGGGGGGGGAAAGGCAATGGGGAGTGAGGATTCTGCGGTTCATTGACATATCAAGGTGTTTTTCAGAGGCTACATCCAAGGATGTTTTCAGATTAATTTACATAATGTAAATATCTTGTATACTAGTCATCCTTCAAGTCTAAACTCCCTCAAACTATGCTTTGATCTCTAAAAGTGTAACACAATTCTTTATTCTTAAACGATCATGTAAAACTATATTGAACTTTGTTATTTTGAGCCTCTGATGTAATAAGGTGGTTTGATAATTTTAACCTGTATCCTTGTACACTTGAAGCTTTTACGACAAATTCCATAATGACCCGTAGTCTTTGACTTACGACCACAATTGAGTCCAAAATTTCTGTTGCTAAGAGGGACAGTTCAGCGAGTTTCCCCCATTTTACGACTTTTTTTTTTTGCAACAGGTGTTAAGTAAATCACTGCACTTAGCAACATGGGTGTAAAGTGATTCTGGCTTCCACATTGACCTGGCTTGTCAGAAGGTTTCAAAAGATGATCATGTGACCATGGGACATGGCAATCTTCATAAATATGAGCCAGTTGTCAAGTGTCCAAATTTTGATCACGTGGCCATGGGGATGCTGCAATGGTCGTAAGTTTGAAAATTGGTCATAGGTCACTTTTTCAGTGCTGTTGTAACTTTGACATGGCTTTTCCTAATGAATTACTTCCTCCTGAAACAGCATTTCCAGTCTTCCCTTTTAACCAGCGGTTCTCAACCTGTGGGTCGCGACCCCTTTGGGGGTCGAACGACCATTTCACAGGGGTCACCACGCGCGTTAGCCCGCCATCTTGGTGCCACCGTCACTGCAGGGGTGAAATGCTCCCAGTTCGGCCGTGCCTGCGGGTCGCTGGATAGCCGGTAGCGACAGAAGCGGGAGACTTCGCCCACCCGCCCGGACGCTGCCATTTGGGTTCTTTTACCCTCTGCGCATGCACAGGACGCTTTGCACATGCACAGAGGGTAAAAGAACCCAAATGGAGGCATCCAGGAGGGTGGGCGGAGCCTCGCGCTAGACAGGTTGAGAACCATTGCTTTTAACATTTTGAATGTTAACGTTTGATGCGTAAGAGGTACTTTCTACAGTCTAAATTAAGTGATTAATCCAAAAAAGACATTGCCAGCCACACAGTATCTTAATTCAACAAACCGCTCTACCTAACATGCAACATTCAGAACTCGGGAATTAAGAGAGGAAGTCAGGTATGTCAATCTGTCCTAGAGTTTAAATTCTATGTGTCTTTTCCTCTGAGTCAATAATTTGGCCCTGATACATTTTTTCCCCCAGTCAAAAGATAGTGGTTTTATTTAATTAACTTATACAATTTATTTGCCATCCATCTCATGACAAACGACTCTGGGTTGCTTACAGCATAGAAATATTGAAAAAAACATTAAAATCATCTATTGTAAAAACAAACAAAACCCCCACAGCAGATAAAAAACATGAACATATAAAATCATGGAGACAAGATGGCAAAGAAGGAAGCCAAACACACAGGGATGGGGAGGTGGGGTTGAATTTAATTAACCAACCACTTCCAGTGTGAAGCTCTCCCATTGGGTCCCCAAGCCATCTGCCAGAGCCATGTCTAATGAAAAGTCAGGAGGGTAAGATGTTCCAGACGGCAGGAGCCACAGGAGAGAAGGCTCTTCTCCTGGAACCCGCCAGCCAAAATTTCTTGATTGATGGGATCTGCAGTGTGCCCCCTTTCCAGTGTGAGTGGGGTGGACCAGTCCCATTGGGGTGAGATGGTTCTTCAAGTAGGCTGGAGCCATGCCATGCAGGGCTCTAAAGGTGATGACCAACACTTTGAATTGCATCCGGAAGCAGACCAGCAACCAGTTATCTTAGTTCCTTTGTTGAAAAGAAGCCATATTTTATTTTCCAATGAAGGAAAAAAACTTGCTGCTTATCTGTGGAATAAGAAAATGTTAACAAGTAGCATGGGTATCTTAGTCCTATTATATCTGGACTTCAAAAATCCAGATGACAACAAAAGTTTTGGTGAGAACCCTTACAGAAAATATTATGGAATTTACAGAAAACGTTGCTGTGGATGAACGATGTATTAGCAATAAACTTCATTTTATGTTCATATTATTCATCAACAGTTTTATTTTTTTTATCCTGCCTTTATTAATTTTATTAATAACTCAAGGCAGTGAACATACCTAACACTCCTTCCTGTTTCCCCCACAACAATCCTGTGAGGTTAGTTGGGCTGAGAAAGAGTGACTGGCCCAACTCACCCAGCCGGCTTTCATGCCTAAGGCAGGAGTAGAACTCACAGATTCCTGGTTTCTAGCCTGGTACCTTAACCACTAGACCACCCTGACTATAATAACATATGAATTTTTATCATTTATAATGCTATTTTCCATTGCTTGAGTGACATACTCATGTACTGGAACTGTATGCTTGCATCCGCAGTTGCAAATTTGTGCAGATTGCACATGTATTTGTTTGCTTACTTATCATAATTATACGCCATCCATTGGCCAGGGTCAAAGAACAGAGATAACATTTCTACTAATTCTGGCAGTAGAGAACAGTTTGTGCAGCATGTATACCAAAATATATATGTTTGAAAAATTGGCATAGCAGGTCCATTTTGAAAGAAAATGGAATGTATTGAAAATGTCCCTACAATTATAATTATCAGACAGAAGTTGCTAGAATCTATTGACATGCTCTAGGAACTAGTACAAACACATACTTCTTAAAAAGCTGGAAAATACAGTAATTCTAATACAGCAGTTGGTATTGAGAGGTCAGCTGTGATATTGATGCCAGTATAAAGATGAAAACAGACGGATTATTGTTCTTTGTTGTTCTTATTCACTGAATGTGCTAGTCAATGATTATGCATCAACGTCCAAAGAAATCAGTTAATGTTTTAATGTAACTCAAAGCAACTCTGTATTTTTCTCTGCCTTGACTCATCCAATGATGGCAAATTTTGAAGCATCCGCTCTGATTTTGAAATTACAACATGGCACACAATGGGAATGTCAGGTGGAGAAGAGAAACCCAGAGAACACAAATTAGGAAGGCAACTGATGCTACAGTTGTCATGATAGAGGCAAATGTTTTGATGGGAACTTTTCCCAGAATAGCTAGTGGCTGAGAGAAATGAAATCACTAGGAATACTGTTAACTTCAAATTTTTGTGTGGCTTAATATTTCTGTCATGATGTGCAGTTTAAAATAAATAAGAGACTCTTTACTTTGTCCTTGATATATCTGGAGGAGAGGAACAACTGGACAAATTTGCTAACCTAGAATTATAAAGAAGCATGATACAAGAATACTGCAGGTGGCTCTATTACTGTGTTCTGTATAAGCCTGCTTAGAACTGGTTGTAAGTGAGTCAGCTCTAATATTAATTCATATGAAGAAATGTACCGCAGCCTACCATATATATGGTTTCTATCAGGTGAAAGCAAAATGTACCGTATTTTTCGGACTATAAAACACACCGGTGTATAAGATACACCAAGATTTCGAAGAGGTAGGTAAGAAAAAAAAGTTTTTGTCCTCCCCGGCCCCCAGGAGCACTCTGCAGGCCTCCCAAACCCTCTGTGCACCCCATTTTTCGCAAAAACGGGCCTGTTTTTCACCCGTTTTTGCAAAAAATGAGGCGCGCAGAGGGTTTGGGAGGCCTGCAGAGCACTCCTGAAATGTGTAATTTTTACCTACTGGTTCTGTGGGCGTGGCTTATTTTGTGAGCGTGGCTTGGAGGTCAGGTGGGTGTGGCTTCAGGTGGGCGTGGCCCTGTGGTCATGTTACT
>QLTV01004101.1:3136552-3154229 GCA_003457575.1 Thermophis baileyi | reverse complement strand
AGGGGGGAAAAAGGTGCGTCTTATACTCCAAAAAATACGGTAACTGTTATATAGTGATGAAGCAGGATTGTAAGCTGCCTGAACTTACTTTGAGGTAAGTTGGGTGGCCTATAAATGTTTAAACAAACAAACAAACAAACAAAGATAAATTAGTAAATTAAAATAAATAAATAAATACTTTCTCAATACAGTAGATCTACATAGATTATTATGGACCTTGATTCTTTGTCATAGACAACAATACAAGACATTTTGATAGAACAAAAAATATGCTTTTCTTTAAATGTTCAAAAAGATTTACCTGGATTGTTCATGAACAACATATAGAGTAGATGGCGTATTTTAATTGTATGTGGGTGATTTTTTTTTAATTAGTATCTACTACTTACATTCAGAATGCCCACAGGAACATTGCAAGAATCATGTCATTTTTCTGTATTTCTCTATGTTTCATTGCTCTGTACTGCATTGTATTGCATTTATTTAAACTTTTTCGTTGCTAAATCCCAAGCTTAAATTTTATTTTGTGCAGACCTTGGGCTTCGTATTAGCCATTCAAGTAAATATCTCCAAAAAAAAAAAAAAGTTTCAGGGCCATTGTGACATAATATAAAACTGGTTTATTACAGGCAGAGACCTGTAATGGATCTATATCTTCAATTTATGGCTGAAGGTGACTTTCTGTACAAATCCTCTTGAGAGTTTTATATCCATTTTGAAATCAAAGAGAAAATACTTTAATATGAATTTCCTCCACTGTTGTTCAATTAACTAGTGTAAGCAAAGATTACACTCAAGGAGAGATTGTTAGAAGTTCACTAGTTTGCTTTCTGCCCTCCAAGTATTTTACTAGGTAACAACTACTCTAATTCTAAGGTAGCAACATACCTTAAGCAACTTCCTAAATACTACAGGATGCTTACACTCACTTGCTTTAAATAATCTTTGTTAAGTGAGTTTGGAAGGCAGGTTCAGGAACAGAATGAATTTATCTTTGTAGTTTGAGTGCCATTAAAATACTGGCACAAATCCCGCTTTATTGGCATTTTTTTACCCGTTTATTAGGGTAGCTATAACAATGTAATATTGCTTCTGATTAGAGATTTCTGAGTTTCTAAATTTTACTACTCTCTTTCATACAGAATAGCAAAACATAAAAGCTTGGAAATCACCAGGGCCTCCGGAATATCCCTAATCAGAAACAATAGTATATTATATTCTTATAATTATCGTAATACGGTAGTACCTTGGTATTCAACTGCTTTGAAACTCAACACATTTTGGTACCCAACACATTTTGACGTGAAAATTTTGTCCTGGTACTCACTTCAAGTGGACAGAGCCCTTTTTTTCTCTCTCTCTCTCTTTGGGAAGCACTGGGTATTTATTTTTGGTTTTGAAACATGATTTTTAAGCTCAGTGAGAGGTTTACAAGTGTTAAGAAGCAACATTTGGGCATTAACCTCCATGATACTTTAACTCCAAAATCTGGCCCAACAATTTTATTTATATCTACCGTATGTTAAATGATTCTTAACGGCAGTTAACTTGCATATCATGGGTTGCCTATCTATGTGCTAGAGGGAAGCTGGTGAAAAATGCCACTCCTGGATCAAATCCATTATGAGGACATGCAGAAAGTTAATGCATATCTGAAAACAGTGTGGAGAAGTGACTGGAAAACTCAGAACATAAAATACAGGGATAAAAGCTACTAAATGCTGTAGCAAGTAGGCAGGAAAGGAAATTTATCACAGCAGAACAAGCAATTTTTCAATGACTGATATATAAATTTATTAGTTGGCCATTCCAATTCTGTAACACCTCATTGTCTAGAATTGATTGCATTGTTTAATTACTGAATTAATGTTTTTTTAATTTGACTTCATGGACAAATTAATATCTCTAACAGTGATGGGTTGCTGCCGGTTCAGACCAGTTCTCCCGTACCGGTAGCGGAAATTTGCATCCGCTCGCCGAACTGGCAGTGATGGCCAGCTGTCCACGCCCCCAAACTGGTTCTCCGGTCATCGCGGCTGGAAAAGAACCCTCTGTACATGCGCAGAGGGTCATTTCTGCATCGTGACGTAGACACGCATGCAAGCAAAGCGAGCACGCATACGCAAAACGCGCACTCCCGTCGCGATGCGAACCAGTAGGGAAGGTAAGTGGAACCCACCCCTGATCTCTAAGCAACGGCAGGCTTGTGCTACAGAGAATCTCAGAACACTATTAATATTGCATCAAAGTTAACTTTGTAATTGCTAACTACAGGTGTAAGTTGCACTATAGAGAATATAGGAAAGCTTCTGAGGAATAGCATACTGTAAAGAAGACAAAAGGGAAGATGATAATGTAAATATATTTTTACAAGGTAGAAATATAAAATCATGGGGCTAGTGCTTGCTTCTGTTTCAAACTTTCTCGGTGTTTGCTTATTTGCAACTAATGGTAAGCTTTGCTGTGCAAGCAGCCTCAGACACTGTAAGAGGGAGTATAACAATTCATTGCACTGCATATGCAGTGAAATAATGGAGGATGAGCTGCCTAATTATTTATTCTGCTTGCAGCTTTTCCCCTTCCTTAAATATTTGGGAAGATTTTTTTTATTTCTTCCCTAAATATTTTTCCCATTGTAATACATATCTAGAAAATGTATCCCTTCAATTGGGTAGAAAAAAAAAACTTATTTAAAAGGGTGTTGTAGCGGCCAAATTCTACAAAGAGGAATAAATAAATGAACATTAGCATTTGCTCTTGTGAGGATATCTTCATAAATTCATTACTACCTTTTTAATTTTACATTTCTGCTTCCAAGAGTCTTTGTTGTTGACTAAGCACTGATTCCACCTAAAGAAAATCGTATTAGTAAAATTCCCACAGTAATTGGGAATATTAGGTATTTTCAGGAGAAACACCACACATCATGAGAAAAATGAAGATATCACTGAAAACGGCATGATATAGTTTGCTGAATGAGCCATCCTGCTTATATTTGACACTCCATTGCAGAAATGGATGTGCACTTGATTGGGATCCATTTTAAGAACAAGTGAGATACTCCCTCTTCCCAATTCGGCTAAGGAGCATGAGGTAGACTTTGTGGAAATTTTGGTTCATGATTCTCAGTGAAAGATTTTAAGCTAAGTGCCAGAATTTAGATGTCAACTTCCATTATTTTGGCAGGTCATTTTCTAGTTTCTAGCCATGTTTAGTAAAAGCACTGAACACATTTTACCTTTCCTTTCACAGGACGTTTATGGTAATTTGTAACCCCTTAACTTCACACTGCTTTCTTTGAGACTGAAAGGACACTGAGTCCTTTTAATCCGGGGGTGTCAAACTTGATTTCATTGAGGGCTGCATCAGGGTTGTGTTTGACCTCAGGGGCCCAGGGTGGGTGTGGCCAGGGTGGGCATGGCCAGCTTGACCTCACTCGTGTGATCAAATGCCACTTTTGCTAGTAGTTTGTTTTGCTAGCGCTCTGCCAGCGAAAACAGAGCTTGTGAGGACTGCATGTGGCCCTCCCGGGCTCCGTTTTCGGTTGCAACAGCCTCCTGCAGTGTTCTAGCGAAAACGGAGTCCGGGAGGTCTGTGCATGGCCCTCATGAGCTCTGTTTTCGCTGACAGAGGCACCGCGGGCCAGTCCTTCGCTGTTTCCAGGGTGGCCCCGCGGGCCAGATCTAAGCACCCCTGTTTTAATAAATCAATCTTCTTTCTAGTGCAAGAACCCCCATCCAATATCCCATGTTGGTTGAACAACCATAATGCATTCTATGTGGGACTCTTTGGAAATGACTGGGAAGCTGCAGCATATACAGAATGTGGTGGGCAGATTATTGTCAGGACAACTTCACCAAAACCCTAATTTTATTGTTACTGTACTCTTTGCCTTCCAGGCCCAATGCAAGACCCGATTATTATCTTTCAAGTCCTACAGGGCACAGCTCTGGGAGACATTCAGTATTGCCTTGACAAAAATTCAATCTATCTAGTTTGAACATCTACTTTGGCCAATAGGGTTTCTTCATATTGTCTTTAATATGCTATTAGCTGCTCAGAGTCACGTCCGTGAAATGGGTGGCCATATTAATGAGTTAAATTAATAATTCATTATTAGAGGAGAATGAGCATCTCCTTTGCTCTCACAGAGTACATGATATCTGAATTAGGCAAAAGGATTTTTTTAGTTGAAGACTGATCCTATAGAACACCCTGCCTCTGGATTTAATTTGGTTGTATCTCTTCTTGCGTTTTGCAAGGCTGTAGAAATTGCTGTTCCAGTATGCTTTTCGCCTGTATTGAGTGTAGGCATCATCATAGGTATCACTATTATCTTAGTCTGATTCATAAATCTTTGTTTTTATATTCTTTCAATGTGTTTACTTCTACTTTGTTGTAAACTATCTGTTTAGAACTGAGACAATTTACAAAAGTTGTAAATAAATAAAATAAAAATCCAGAAGAAGAAGAAGAAGAAGAAGAAGAAGAAGAAGAAGAAGAAGAAGAAGAAGAGAAGCAAGATATAGAGAAGAAGAAGAAGAAGAAGAAGAAGAAGAAGAAGAAGAAGAAGAAGAAGAAGAAGAAGAAGAAGAAGAAGAAGAAGAAGAAGAAGAAGAAGAAGAAGAAGAAGAAGAAGAAGAGAAGCAAGATATAGATTATTTTTGAATTTTGTTTTGGAAAGCTTTATCTAGGCCACTGTTGAGAAAGAAAATTACCATCAATGTAAAACAAAAATTGTATGCATACAAATATACATAAATGTGCAGTTGAATCCAGCGAGAATAAGGAAAACTAGGTCAGTGGTTCCAGAATATAATTGTGAATAGGATATTGGTTGGCTATCACTAACCTTTGTCCCTTTTTTTCAAATTCAGATTCCACATTTTAATTTAACAGTTGTTCAAGTGATAATGATTATTTTCTGGAGCTTTGGTGAGAAAGCAATAAAGGAATTGAATTATAAATATGTCACATAAGTCCAGATCCAGATTCATAACAGCTCCCAACTGTTAACAGTAAGTATTTATACATTTCTTACTTTCTGACTGATAACCCTCCATTCACATACTTGAATCTTGCAAAAGTGCCAAAAAAACCCCACTGAACAATAGTTTCAAAACATAAACCGATTACAAAACTATGATCCAGTGGAAGCTCAGTAGTCAAAGAAATAGTTGAATACACCTTTTCCTGATCATAATGGAATTTAAAATTAAATAAAGCTCCTTGTAGTGCTCTCAATAAACAATGGGATGCAATGGGTAAAATACAATGCAGAATAACATCTATTTAATTTTTATAATGAATGCAAGGTATAAAATTATATTTTTTCTTGTCACAGCTTAGGTTCTCTTGAGCAGTCTACATATATACATGCCTTAAAGTTCATATTTGGTATCACTATGTTTACTTGTGTTGGACTGAATCAATGGCAAAGTTCAAAGACGTTAGTCTTTTTCCATCCTTAAAAAAATACTCATCATACTTCATGTCATTGATACTCATCATACTTCATGTCATTGATACACAACTTTGTGTTAATATAACTTGTCTTAACTCTGCGAACTGCGTTCCTCATATCAGAAAAATCACTCCAGGTGTTAAAAGAACAGTTGTTATTTTATTCCTTTTTGGTGGGTACAAAAACCACAGGTTTTTTTTTAACACAGAACAAGATTATAAATAATATCGGTAACATGAGTGACCCGTAGTCTCTTTGATTCTACACGGCAGACTGATGGTGTTCTCTAAACGCATTTGTTGGTTTCTTGTAGTTAGACAGATGCAAATCCATCGAACACTGAATGATGGAACAGAATGACGGTAACAGCAAATGAGAGGAGGGCCAACAATGTAAAAAAAAAAAGTCTTCGAAATTTATTACAGTGATGCCATTTTATATCAGTTATTGCAATGAATTGTTCCCTAAGATGGTTAGAAAAAAGAATTGTGTTCTCCACTACTGAATTTACATCCATTAAAAAGCAAGCATGTTTCAATATTCCTCTTTTGTTCCCAAAGAAAAAAACGTATTTTTAATTTTTTTTCACAGGATTTACATGGTTTTTTTTTCTTCCTTCTCACAGTTTAGTAAAACTTGTTTCCACAGCTGGATATTCTTCCCATTGTATACTGTTGTTCATCTGGAGACACAGGTTAACTTGTTCATTGATTTCTACAGCCACTGGCTCCCCACTTTGCTGACAGAAAGACTCACAGCCTTTCCTCACATCTGTTCCTCATAGTTTTAATGCGCTAATTGGCAAGTCCTTGTGAGAGATATCTCTTGCTGTTCATATTTCTTTCCCAACCCCTCCCCCCCACAAAACTAAATTATGAATTTTATATATATCTATATCTATATATATGTATGTATGTGTGTATGTATGTGTATATATATATATATATATATATATATATATATGCATATAAATGTATATACACATATACATATATATGCACATATATGCATATAGATAAATATGCATATATATGCATATATATCACATACAGACAGACAGACATACATACACACAAACTTTTTCCTGATATAAAATCTGAGTTTGGGCTTCCGAACTGAGACCATGCACGCATTGGCTGCTGACGACACGTTTTGATGCCCTTCCCATACTCAAGCCTGTTTCTAAGTTCATCAAGGACATTTCCCGTGTCATGTTACAGTCCGTGCTGTATTCCCGTCAGTCACTGACACAGGTTAATTAAGGCACTCGATTATTTTTTTTGGTTTTTATGGTAGATCTGATTCAATTACCGCCAATCCTGAACTTTGTCTAATTGCAGTTCCAGCGTGTACGGCCTTTGGGCAATCTGGAGTGAGAACGCGACCGTTTTCTCCCATGCTTCCGGTGATTGATAATCTGGCTTTGTTTCGTATGGCTTCAGAAAAGGTCAGCTGGGAAGCAAGAAAAAGAAGAGGGAAAGAGGGAAGAAAAGGAAGTGTTACAATGAATCTATTCCTCGGGAAGATAATACACAGCAAACACCGAAAACTTCTGTAGGTAGACATCTGCATTATTGTGCTATGTGATAATAATAGTAGTAGTAATAAAAATAATAATAATGCAATTTGTCTTTTTTTTTTTTTAAACAAAAACAAAATAAATAAATAAAGCTCTCAACTATCAACCTGGGAAATTGATTTATACTAAAATTTAATAAAAGACTCTGTAATAAATGCAAACTGTGTCTCTGTTTCCCAGTTTCCTAAGCAATCGGTCCTTATACTTTCGTTTTCTATCTTTCTAAAAATGTAAAATCAGTAAGACTATGCGACAGACGCTTGCTTGCAAATGAGCTTGTGCATGTGGGTACAGTATCAAACTGATACTGTCTACAGAGGCCCAGGGGGTTTTTTGGGTTTTTTTTTAAATATTCACATTTTCTGTGTATTTCAGTGGCAAAAGTTTCAGTCAAAGCTCTTTTCAGCTCCATCTGTTTAAGAGAAGAATTAAATATAGCCCTACCTCTCTCAATGAAGCCATTGGGAGTTAATCTTTCATTTGCTCCTTTATTCTACTTTTTGTTCAGTTAAAGACACTCAAAAGTATGGAAAATGTCACTTTCTAAAAATAGCAGCTCCTATAAATTATGAATGGATATCCTGCAATAATACATCTATTAAATCTTTGGAGCTTAGAGTTACTCATCCATAACTTGTCCCACTAATTCCCACAAATCTATTTTAAAGTTAAGCCTGATTTCAATCCATTTCAGATAACTAATTTAAAGCCCATCTCAAATAACGTTGCTTTTCCCTAACTTTGGCATCCTAGAATTCTGTTCAGTTGGGTGTAAGGTTCATCAAATCCAACAGTAGTTATTTCTAATCACATAGTTTTTTTTTTTATAAGGTTGGAGTGATCCTTGCTTTTATTTGGTCAAAAGTTCTATTAAGTTTGATGAGCCTTTCTTCTAAGAAAGGGTAGTTAGTATTGGGATATTTTAAAAGTTGTGGCCGCAACTGAAGTGTAAAGGAATATTAACAGAAGACTTGAACCAAGCATGTTATTAAAACACACTGACTTGGTAAACTTAGTCAAGGATGCGTATTAAATGCAAAAGAGCAAGTGCATAACATACAGCAGGAAAAAATATTTATGTATAAACACACACAAAAGAGGGTCATTTATGGTAGATTTAGGCAATCTACCCCCACCTGTTTTAAACCAATTTAGACTATTGTTCAGTTCTTCAAAACTAGAATTTCTAAGGCTGCTCAATGGCAATATAGGCAATTAAATCATGTCTATATTACCCACATATGCACTGACTTTCTTTTTTCTTTTCTTTTAACGACCCTGTAATCTCTTGCATTGGTGTGGAGTTGGGGTGACTGAATGGAGCTGAGCATTTACTGGCCGGATGCCCTTCCTGACACCTATGTGGAGTTTGCAGCAGACAATTATTCATTGCGCCCAGAGAGAGAAATATCTGCTGCTACCTAGGATTGAACTCACAGCCTCCTGATTGTGAGGTGAGAGCTCCACTTCTAGGCCACCATGTCGCTCTAACTGACTTTCTAATAATACTGTGGGATATCTGGTCAAATTTTAAATTGTTATTTAAACTTGAATATCATCCCTTAATTGTACAAGTTGGTCCTGATGTCTTAATTACTTCTGAAATTCCTACATCAGTTATGTGATTAGAAAAATATTATGACATTCTTAAATCTATACAATAGTTAATTTTCTTTACAGAAAGTTGTATTCAGCAGATTAAGGTAGGATAAATTAGTTCTGTATGACCTTGGGTAAGAATAATACAACAAATATTGAACAAAAAATATTAGCTTCAACAGTGAGATGAGTGGCATACAAGTTTAATAAATAAGGGAATAAATCCTTATTAACTTTTTTATTTCTTTGTTTTTGTTATTTTCTGGGCTGTTTCATTTTGCTTTGTTTACTATCATATATTATTGAACTTATTGCTGACTTTTTTTCTCTCTGCGATATATTTAAAAGCAGTTAGTTGTCATCTAAAAGCAGTTAGTTGTTTAAAGCAAACCTTTTAAAAAAATACATGCATAGCTAATTGGGACCAAGTGATCAAGTTGCTGTGTGCTATGATTTTAGTGTCAAACAAAGCAAGAGCTTAAAAATTGCTGTGTTGGTTGCTCTTAATTAATTGAAATCCAGCCTTACCATTTTGAAATCAATCAAATTTGAAAGAGCTACCATGTATTCCTTATTTTCTTTATTATTACATTTATTTATTTTTTACTGCCAGGGATGAGGGTCTTGTGAGCATCTTCAACTCATGGGCCAAAATAATTTAGCTGCCTTTAGTTACTCCGCAGTTTGACTTTGATGAATTCTAGAACTATAGTTGGAAGAGGTTCTATGCAGGGGTGGTATTCACTTACTTTCAGGGGTGAAATGCTCCTGGTTCGGGTGTGCCTGCCGGTGGTTGGAGAGCCGGTAGCGACGGCAGCGTGAAGCTTCGCCCACCCGCCCAGACACCGCCATTTGGGTTCTTTTACCCTCTGCGCATGCGCAAAGTGTTCTGCGCATGCCCAGAGGGTAAAAGAACCCAAATGGCGGCGTCCAGGCGGGTGGGCGAAGCCTCGCGCTGCCATCGCTACCGGCTCTCCGACCACCAGCAAGCACGCCCGAACCGGGAGCATTTCACCCCTGCTTACTTTCCTTACCGGTTCGCAAATGTGAGTGTGTGCGCGTGCTTCAGTCGCGTGTGTGCCTTCCACGCATGCATGTGGCCTTCCGCGCATGCTCTTTGCTCATGCGCACGGCTTGCAAGCATGCATGCGGCTTCAAAATGTGCCTAAATAGGATGGCATAGTGCCGGGGTGGGTGGGCAGGCCCACCCGCAGGTCGCTACTACCGGCTCGCCCGAACCGGTCTGAACCGGCTGAATACCACCGCTGGTTCTATGGGAATTGAGTCTAAAGCTCTCCTCAAAGTTGGAATCCTGATTAAGGCATCCTTTTCAAAAATGTCTAAAGAAGCTTGCATGAATAAAACCAGTCATGCTGAGTTCACCAATTTCCTTGACTACTATCAAATTACTCTTACTCTTCAGCTTTTCTTTCCTAACATTCAAATAAAATCTTCATTATGAGCATTATGTGTGTCCCATCTTCTGTTTAAATAGAGTAGGTGTGACTTTCTTCCCTGTGACATGCCGTCAGGAACTTAAAAAGTGCCGTTACAATCCCCTTCCTCGTTTATTTTTAGGGTTAAACATTACTGTTTTTCCTTCGAGTGTTTAGTTTCCAGGTCCCTAATCATCCTTATTTTCATTCTTTGCATGTGTTTGTCTGAATGATTCCTTCTTAGAATGTGCCGCCCAGAACTGAATAGAGCATTTGATGCAAGGTCCTCCCTGTAACTTAGAAATTATACTTCTATTGATGCAACCTAAACTAATCTTTGCATTTTTTGTGTCAACTCTACGATCTTTTCCATGCATACAGTTACCAAGCCGAGTGTCCCCATTTGATAATTTTTTTTCTAACTTCTCAACCTTGATAACTTTAAGATGTGTGGACTTCAATTCCCAGAATTCCGCAATCAGTACGCAGACTGAGGATTTCCGGGTGTTGAATTCCACACATGTGAAAGTTGCCAAAGTTGAGGAACGCTGTTCTAAGTGAAGTGAGGCACTTTGCACTTGACCCTATTTGGTTTCTTCTTGTTATTTTCAACCCGTTTCTTTAATCAGGATAATTTTGTTTCTGTTTTCTATCATACTAGCTATTCCATTTACTGTTCTGCATCAGGCACCATAATAACATGGGCCATCCCTGAATCTATTTATGTTGCGAGTCCACAGCTGCCAATAATACAGGTAGTCCTCAACTTATGACCAATTGCTTAGCAATTGTTCAAAGTTCAGATTGACCTACTTGGGGGGTGCTTACAACCCAAATTCAAAGTTCCTATGGGCAGCTTTCCCCCCGGTCATGTGACCACATTTTGGTCCCCTCAGTAAACTAGGCTGCATTCACAGCCGTTTGCAGCATTCCGCAGTCAAACAGCCACATTTAACAATGATTTTGCTGAAAACTGTTATTTCCTTGCAGTTTGCAGCAAAATCTTACCCATTGCAAACTATTGGTTCATTTAATCATGGCATTAACTTAATGACCACAGATTCGCTTAACGACCATGGTGATTAGCTTAATGTTCACTGTAAAAAAAGATGATAAAAGCGAGTTGGTCACATAACTGGCCCATTTATGACCATCATTAGTTAGGACTGTGACTATTATAGTCGTAACTCAAGGACTACCTGTATCCCGCTAGGTATTGTCTCCATCATTCTTAATTTGAAATCAGAGCATCAACTACTGATAAATTAGGAAAATGGTTTGAGCTGAGTCTGCAGTACTGGTTTAGAATGAAGCTATACAGTATAGGAATCACAGGGCTACCAGCAAAACAGCAGCTGTATGCTTAGTTAGTTAGTTGGTGGTGTAGTGGTTAGAGTGCAGTACTGCAGGCTACTTCTGCTGACTGCTGATTGCCAGCAGTTTGGCAGTTCAAGGTTGACTGAGCCTTCCATCCTTCCAAGGTCAGTAAAATGAGGACCCAGATTGTTGGGGGCAATATGCTGACTCTGTAAACCGCTTAGAGAGGGATGTAAAAGCACTGTGAAGCGGTATATAAGTTTAAGTGCTATTGCTATTGCTATTAGTTAAAGTTTTAATTTGATAATGGGCAATACAATTCACTTTTTGTCCTAATGCCATCATTTTTTTCTATTTTCCCCCTCATGTCTGGCTTCCACTGATAGCTGGCTAGCATCATAGCCTGGAATCATTTCATTCAGAGAATGATGGAAGCAAATAATGCTAGTTTTTTTATACCCGATGGCAACTCCATGCTTCTTAAAATGCACATAAACTAATGCTGATTATTTTGTACTTTAAAAAAAATCTTCTCAATTTGAACAGGAAAAAACGAAAACAAAGGAGCTCTGCTCTTTTCCCCTTCTTCTCTTTCTTTCTAAAGTCATGAAAATATTGGACAAATTTTCATGAGTGGGGAATTCTATTCCTTGCTTGGTTCCAAGATGGCTAAAGGTGTTTTTCCTAAAGACAACTGGAATTTCTTGGCTTTTTTCTTGAAAATGTTTCACTTCTCTTCCAAGAAGCAAAATGTTTTCAAGAAAAAAATCAAGGAAGTCCAGTTCAGTGGTGGGTTGCTACCAGTTCGCCCCGGATTGGGCGAACCGGTAGCGGCAGGAGGCTCCGCCCACCTGCCCGGATGTCATCAAAAACGCTCTGCGCATGCACAGAAGGTTCTGCGCATGCGAAGCATTGCATGCGTCCAAAGCGCCCCTGTGTGCCCCCGTTCCCGAACTGGTAGCAAAGGTAAGAGAAACCCACTATTGGTCCAGTTGCTTTTTGGAAAAGTACCTTTGGGACAACCTTGATCTGGATGATTGAGAATCTCCATAGATGAGATGGCTAAAGGGTATATGGCTTTCTTGCAGACCCAACTGCAGTTTTCCTGGTTTTCCATATTACATTAATCATATTACTTTATATATTATTTTTATTTAGACCACTTCTATAACTGCCCATCTTGCTAGTGCAACTCTGAGTGGCTCTTTATTCCCAAAGAAACATCAGGAGGGAACTCCTCCTATTTGCTTTTTCAGATCAGTGTGGGCAGCTAGAGAGGCTGCAGACTGGGAAAGGAAAACAAGCAACAGTCTATCAGTCTATGAACATTGAATTCAACATGTCTTCTCCAACATGGCATTCTCCAAAGGCTCTCTGCAAATTCTGGGCATTGTGGTGCAAAACCTCTAGAGGATGTCAGTTTGAAGAAGGCAAACTCTACAATGGTTAGCCAATAGAAAGATTTAAAATATTATGGAAACAATGAAGCGCTAGAGGAACAAAATACCCAAGTCCTTCATGAGATAATAATTAAGAGAGGAATCACATCTGAATTCAAATGGGGAGACATCCCATGCTTAGCCTGGCATGCAAATGTTGTGGCTTGCTGTGGTTGCAGGAAATGTTTGCTTTCTTGAAGAGATAGCATGATGGTATGATGATCCAATAAAAACAAGGCACCGTTTCCCCCACTTAGGAATCCAAAATGTCAGGATTGCGCAGAGATTGCAAAATGGATGAGAAGTTGTGTGGATGGAATTATGAAAATCGGAACAAATGTATGCTTTTCCATACTACTAGTTATGGCAGCAACAATTACGGGACTCTTAAGTCCTATGTATGTGCGGGTATCACTGTGTGTGCAAAGCCTAGCCCAGAGAAGAAAAGGAGCAAATCAAATGTGGTGGGAGAAGGTAAGATGATTGAGTTGAGGGCAATTAATGAGATCAACTTGAAAAAAGTAAGGGAGGTGATTCCAACACATTTCAGTCCCATTTCAGATTGTACTTCCTTTGCTAGCGATTTGTCAAAAATCTCCATGCCTTCAAGAGTTAACTTTAACCATAATTTAAAGTTAAGATGTTTAGTCCAGACACATCTACATGTGATAGACGATGTCAACCCTGAAGCGAACCTGGCTGAGGCCTCTTTGTGGCTTCAGGGTTGCCACAAGGCAGAAGAGGGGACAGGGAGGGGGAAATAGTTAACTGGGGCTTTGTAGTCAAAACAAAAAGTTTTCCTGTGGGAACCAAGGTAATTCCAACAGGTGGCTGGGAGAGAAGGAGTGAAGTAACCAAGCAACCGGCCAGCACCTTTATTGCACAATGTGACTGAAGACTTGGGGGAAGGGGAAAACTTTCACTTTTTAAATAGGTGAAAACCGTGGGAACTTTCAGAGTTTTCACCAGTTGTGCCAATATGATGTATCCAATAAACTATTCTTTGAAGAATCTACCTGCCTCGGTGTTCTATTTTCAATGGGTGCATTACTTGGAACGCTGACAGATGAGTGATTGGGTCTTCCTCATCTCTCCCACACATTATTTCACAAGGAGAAAGGCATAGATAGAATACATGAGAGGGGGAAAAAAAGATATGGCCACACGGGGTCGTACCCTGCGCATGTATTAACTTGCCAATATCATAACTGAAGCTGATTAAAATTCCAGTGGTTCGGACAGTTTTAATCGGCATCTAACATCAGTTGCTTTTGACACAGCTGCTTGAAGGCTCAGCTCTCTGGAGAAGCTGCTTCTCTTGGAGATAAACCATGAAGTTAGAGAATGCAAATCACGATGCAACTCAATGGGCATAGTTTCCCAAGCCATGTGAAATAAGTTCTTATGAGGCTGTATCTGAATAGCAAATGTTTTCCTTTTGATTTATATTCAAACTTGCAATTGTTAGAGTAAAATGACATTAAGGTGGGCATATTATTATCTGAAGAATTGCACTAAAAATACCTGTAGAAATAATGGTGCTAGACGGTCAAGCAGCTGCAGCATGAAACTGAGTTTTTGTGCCTGAATGTCCTTTGCAATAGTATTATGAACAACCCTGAAGCACATTTGCTGATTGTGTGATGCCTGACTGCTACCTTACAATCAATCCTAGACTCTCAGGGTGATTGAACAGCAAACTGTTGTTGTTTTTTTAATGCAGGACTAAATAAGTGTGGGCCATAGCTCAGTAGCAGAACTTCTATTTTTTGAGTTAAAGATGCCAGCTTCTATTTCTCTGATCTTCAGATAAGAGTCGAGAGACACTCTTGTCTGAAAGTGATTATAGGCAAAGCTCTGAAGAAGACCCTGGAAGAGTTCAGACAGACAAATAGAATAACAGAGTTGGAAGGGACCTTGGAGGTCTTCTAGTCCAACCCCCCACTTAGGCAGGAAATCCTACACCACTTCAGACAAATGGTTATCCAATCTTTTCTTAAAAACTTCCAGTGTTGGAACATTCACAACCTCTGGAGGCAAGTTGTTCCACTGCTCAATTGTTCTAACTGTCAGGAAATTTCTCCTTAGTTCTAGGTTGCTTCTCTCCTTGATTAGTTTCCACCCATTGCTTCTTGTCCTGCCCTCAGGTGCTTTGGAGAATAGCTTGACTCTCTCTTCTTTGATATTGAAACACTGCTATCATGTCACCCCTAAATCTTACTTTATTACGCCAACTAGAATATCCTGCAGTTTCTATCCACCTCTAGATCCATATGCATCCTTTCTGAACTGCAACAAGACCAAAATGACAAAACACACATCACAATGTCACAATGCAACCTCTGTCTTTCTCTACATACACATGCAAATACACATATAAAGGCTGGTGCTTGCACGGCCATGTCACAATGATGCATGTTTTGTCACTTGCCCCCTTCCTGCAGATGCCCATGGCTACCGTTGTCCAACCTAAGAGGGCGAATTAGTGCACATACAGTCATGTTCATGTCTACTGAGATGTGAGTTCTATTCAGTTCAGACGGGACCGATAGATACGTATGCAAAGAATCTGGGCCATAATTTTATGTTGCAATTCTCACAGGTTTCCAGAATGAATCGATGACATGAAACCACAATGGAGATGGGTATGGGTGGGAAGGGACCAGCAAGTGAGAAGAGATAAATTGATGCTTCTTTGCCATGAGTGAAGTCTGCAGCTTCGCTTGTCGTCTACACCTAACCTGTACTGAGGAGATTTGCAGTGGCATTCAGAACTGCAGGTGATGCTCCTGGTCAACGAAGCACAGCCAACTTGAGCTCTACGGAGCAAAGGCAGGGTATAAATGCAATAGACTTAACTAACAGTCAAATCCTATGCAAATTTACTCAGAAGTCAGTCACCTTAAATAAGAACATATCAGAATATAAAGCTCTTCTAGTTCAGAGCAATGGTCCATCTAGTCCAGCATCCTATTCCTACTATAGCTAGGCTTGGCCTTAGAAATGATATTCTGAGGTATCCTGCTTGTGATCAGAAGGTTGTCTAGAACATCATGGGTAATAGACTTATGGGCTGGATTCAAACATCACACCCCTCCAGAATATGGCTCATTTTGGGCTTAGCATAAGAGAACCCATCCATGATGGCTTAATGTTAGTTGTGAGTGAGGTAATTAAGGTTGGTTCAAACAACCATAGCTAGAAATCCAGGCTTACTATTATGTGTGATCCTATATTATATGTAATCCTCTTTTAAAGCCATCTGAGATAAAGGCTGTCATTATCAAAAGGGAAGGGATGTAACTTGCAAAAAAAATAATAATCCTAGTTTTAGCCCTTGCATCTCCAGGTAGGTAGAAACTATCTGGGATTTATTGACAGTACTGGGCTAGATGGACTAATTCCAAAGTAAGTATGCATAGGATTTCAACCTAATTATCTACATCAACTCTTGGAATGAGCTTTCTTCACTCTAGCTTCCTCCAGATGATATTACAATTCTAGAGTTGCCGGCTAGCAATCTTTAATGGATGAAAACTTGGGGATTTCTTAGGTCAGTATATTTAGGGACTGGCAAATGGGGAAGAACTGATGTATGCTACAGATCCCACAGGGAGCTGCAAAAAGCAGAAGAAACCAACCTTCTCGAGTCAAGTCCTCTAATGCTGAGACAAAACCAAGAGCAATTAGAACAAAAGTTGCAAGCCCACCCCCTTGCCCAAGGAACTATTTCTAGCACCTCTGTTCAACTTTTTCCTTTCTCTACAAAGCTCTAAATTCTCACCACAAAATCCAATCTGTCTGAGAGCAGAAAATGTTCCTTGTTTTTATAAAAAGAAAAGAAAACAGTGTGTCATCTCTATCTATCTACCTATATATATATACACACACACACACAAAAGATACATATACATATACATATATACATATACAGATGCATTTAAACAAATCCTTGCAATGCAGATGTCTATTAGCAACATATATGTATAGACTAAACATCTGCAGCCAAAATTAACCAAACCGGGTTTCCCCCCCCCCCAAAAAAGAGGAAGCTCTGTTGAGAAGCAAGCAGGAATCACCACTGAACAGACAGGTCACAACATCGCATGACAAACGATGCATCACCCACTCACTGTAGTAGGGGCCCTAAGTCCTACCCCTAAATTTTAACACTCTCGGTTCCATACACGTTGTAACCTTCTCTATAAGTTGCTAAATTCTGGGAATTCTGCGAGGAAGTTGGATTAAAAGTCTGTGCACTCTTTGCCACCTTCATTCTCTTCGCCTCGGCCCTGGATTTGTAACAGAATTCTATCAAGGCCACCAGCATTGCCAATCCCAGGCCGCCAACCAGAATGTAGAAGACGCCAGCAACGTTGCTGAGACTCAGAGCGCTTGTCTTGTCCTGGGGGGGAAACACAGAAGGGAGAGTGTTACATTCCAGGAACAAATAGCTGGAAGCACAAACGAAGAGCAGCCTACAAAAACAGGAGGGAGAGGGGCGGGGGGGGTTTGTCTAAGGAACAGCTTCATTTACACAAGTAGGAAATTTTAACGAAGTACGCGCCAAACTAACAGAGCGCTTTCACATTATTGGTACATCCTAAAACACACAGACATATTAAAAACCCATTTTGAAAAAAATTGCAAAAGTTGACATACGGCTTAACCAACCCACCCTTTGCAATAGGAGTCCCTTAGCTACTGCATGAGTAACGGTGAAAGAGTTTTACGCAATTAAATGCAGTAGGCCTTCAAACATAGCTAGCTTAATGTCTAATTGTGGCTTAGACATGAGCTTCTTCTTCTTTTTTTTTTTTTTAAAAAAAAATCGGGAAGGAGG
>QLTV01004101.1:3123733-3136527 GCA_003457575.1 Thermophis baileyi | reverse complement strand
CATTAAGCAAGAAACACACAGCAAATTTTGATCTAAATCTGGTATCCATAAAATCTTATCAAACAATATACCCGTGATGGCGAACCTCTGGCACGCATGCCACAGGTGGCACACAGAGCCATATCGGAGGGCATGCGAGGCGTTGCCCTATGTCAGTTCCAGTGCGCATGTGTGCGCTGGCCAGCTGATTTTTGGCCTTCCGGAGGGCAGGAGGAGGTACTACCGGAAGTCCGGAGGCTTCAGTGAGCCCTGTGCGCATGCGCGGGGGGGGGCAGCATGGTGTGTGTGTGCACGCATGCGGGGGGGAGGGCATTGCATTATGGGTGTGGGCACGCATACGCGCTCTATCAGGCACGCACGTGCACGCTATTGTGTGCGCGCGCGCCCTTTTGGCACCCAAGCAAAAAAAGGTTTGCCATCACTGATCTATACCTTTTCCTTTTCATTAGACACCCAATGTCGTAAGAAACAAAACATTTGAGAAGTTTTCCAAACACTTGTCAAGTATCATTTTTAATGAATATTACTTACAGTGTGTTTTCTAAACTCAGCAAAATGCATTTTCTATCAAAGCTAATATTTTGGGCACAAGGAATCTTTTTCTTCAACTGCTAGTCTCTATTGTCCTACTGTGCTGTTACGGCTCTCTTTCAAATCTTACTTAATCAGTTAGTTGCAATCTGGTGAAAAGTGACAGTCAGGAAAGCCACAAAAACATTAGTAACATTCCTTGGATCACTAGGTAGAGAGTGGGAAACTTCAGAATATGTTTTTTTTTTCATGATTGTGCTTTTTTTTTTAAAAAAAATAATAATAATTGTAGAATGTTGTTTGGTGCTTCACAATTCTACCAGTTTTGAGTCTAAACATGGGTGTCTTAGCTTTAGTGTAGTGTTAAAGGTGTATTTTTAGCCACTGTATTGTTTTCATATTGTGAACTGATATTGTTACAATTCATTGTTCATTTTGGTATAGCTGGTATAGCTATCAGGCATAGCGAAGTATAGCATTTTAAATGAGTGATTGTCTACCTTAATTCTTTGGGTAACAAGTTGTTTTGGGTTTGACACTATAGTGTGTATTGCTAATTAAGCAACTTAGTAGATCTCGCTTTAACCAACAAGCAATATTGTACTATTTTAAAATAAGTGGACTGATCTTAATGACCTTTAAAGTCCATTATTATAACAATACATTGTAAAGGTACATTATTAAATACAGTAAGTCTTATCTGAATTATAGATTGCAAAATTGATGAGATGACAGTGTCTACATTGTGGCATTCATGTTGGATACATAACTTTATAATCTTAGATTTCCAAATGTTACCAAAAATAAATAAATAAATAAATAAATAAATAAATAAATAAATAAATAAATAAATAAATAAATAAATAAATAAATAAATAAATAAATAAATAAATAAATAAGGGCAGGCTTTAATTTGTTTTAAAAAATGTGGGGAATTAATTTCTGAGCTATCAGTTGCTCTAGAGCAGGGGTGTCAAACTGGTGGCCTGTGGGCCGGATGCGTCACTCTCTGGCCACGCCCACACCCAGTTTAGCGAAGGGGAAAAAGTTGTGATATATCACGTGACGATGCAAGTTTGACACCCCTGCTCTAGAGAAACAGTCAGCTCCATAACAGAGTTACAATGGAACTCCGGTACTGTGTAGTGAGAAAATGGCACATATTAAATAAGATTTATCTTCAGATCTCATAGAAATATTCTAAATCATTCCACAGGACCATTCTGAATCTAGGTGTTCCATGTCTACAAATCCAGAATATGGAATGACGTAGAAAACACTTTGGGCAAATTAAAATTGAAAGGATTTATTATTGATGGAAAAAGCTTTTGGCTATGTGTTCTCTCTCTCTCTCTCTCTCTCTCTCTCTCTCTCTGTGTGTGTTTGTGTGTGTTTGTGTATGTATATGAATGTGTGCTGTCTTGATGAATGTGGCTTTGGCAGATATGTATAAGTGGAATTGAAATGTGGATTAGTGGCTTTACAGCAGTATTAATGGAATATAATTTTGTTCCACGGGAACTGAGACAAAATTAACCTCTTCAACATGACGGTTCTTCCAATAGCTGACTTATTTCCATTCCTAAGTAACCAATAACTCCCTCGTGAACACAACAATAGGCCCCGAACTTCAGCAACTGACCTTACTTCCAGAATCCTTCGGTCCACATTCACCTTTATCGTACCACCATTTGTTTTTCAGCTTGTCTAAGACGCCTGCCTCACTGAGTTTCAAAACGGCAAGGTTTACAGGAGTTCTTCACGTGGGAAATAACATAAATAACATTATATATGTTATTTTATGTTATTCAAGCAAAACTACATAGAATCGCATGGCAAAGTGATGGAGCACAGGCCACAGTGGCGGTTACACCATGTACAGAGAAGGCCTAGGGTCAGAGACAGCTATACCAATGGGACCTGCTCCATCGCTTCAAGTAATGGGCGCGTCCTGCTGGGTGAAGTTTTAAATAAGTTGTCTGCAATTACTGTAAACCCAAAACTATTGGCTTCAATAATCCTTAATACGTGTTAATGGATTGTCAGATAGTTTGAGAACTTTCCTGCTTTTGCTTCTTCTTTTTAATATAAATGGATGCTTAGCTATTAACCTCAAAAGAAGTCTACCACTAAATTGTCAGCTGAACAGTTTAGGCTGCAAGCCAAAACAGACTTTATGAGAAATACATTCTATTGAATTTAATGGGATCTACAGCTGAGTAAAAGTACTTAAGACTCACAATATGTATTTATTGCAACAGTCTCAATCGTTACGTTTTTCAGAATCTAGGATATGTGGGATGGTTTGTACAAGACACCTAACTTGGTTACTATCTACCTTAATTTCTTACGTTAGTAGCTTGTTTGGAATTTGATATTTCAGTAATTAAGCAGCCTTAAGCAATTGACAATATTTTAAAATGAGACTATGATTTGCTTCTGAATTCAATGACCTCTAGTATCAGTAATTGTAATAATATAATGTAAAGATCTGCTATTCAGTAAAGTAAAAAAAAAATAAACCTGAATGTACAAAGCTGTTGAAATGATACCAAGGAGAAGTGTGTTCATGTGACATTCATGTTGGGAATCATAACTTTTTAAGTTTAATTTTAATTTTGGATGTTCAAAGTGTTTTAAGGGATAGAGCTTAATTTTTAAAAGAAACTTTGGAAATCAAATGTCATTAATTCCTTTTTCTGAATTTGCATAATACATTGAACCTTCTATGAACCAAATTGTGTTTAAAAATACTAACACAACATAACACACCCACAAAACCTAACCAAAGTTAATAGCTAATATTAGCATGTCATAGACTGTATATCTGTTTTCACCTGACCTGGGTCAACGTATTATGCATAGCCTCAGAACAAAGATAACAGGTGATATGTGTGATATACAGTTTATCCCTTCCATACTTGCACTGTGCAAGCATGTAAAGAGTGGAGCCTGCATTGTGATGTCACAGCATACAGTTTGTCATTTTGGCATCACTGTGGTTAGCTGATGATGCCTCTGATGATATATGAACACAGTCAACCATCTGTAAGTAAACCCACCAGCCATTAAGTTAACTGAATGAAAGGGGCATAGTACAGATTAAAGGTAAAGGTTCCCTTCGCACATATGTGCTAGTCATTCCCTACTCTAGGGGGTGGAGCTCATCTCCGTTTCAAAGCCGAAGAGCCAGCGCTGTCCGAAGACATCTCCGTGGTCATGTGGCCGGCATGACTAAACGCCAAAGGCGCACGGAACGCTTCCCACCAAAGGTGGTCCCTAATTTTTCTACTTGCATTTTTTATGTGCTTTCAAACTGCTAGGTTGACAGAAGCTGGGACAAGTAATGGGAGCTCACCCCGTTACGCGGCACTAGGGATTTGAACCACCGAACTGCCGACCTTTCGATCGACAAGCTCAGCGTCGTAGCCAAAGCCACCGCGTCCCTCATAGTACAGATTAGCCTTATCCATTTCTGAAGTAATTGACTTCATGAGGTGTTTCTGAATAATGTATTACAAAAGGAAGTATCAGCTACATAATTATAATATTGCTGACTGTCTTTTCTTGTACTCAACAGGAGAACTTTTTGACCTGACAAAATGAATTATACAATCTGCTGTATGTGTCAACTATAGCACTCAAGAGGATAACTTGAATTGTGGAGTTCTTGGTGTTCTCTGGGCTTGCAGAAGTTTCATTACCTTTCTAGATAACATTATCAGAGTGAGGGAGTGCAGGGTTTCTACAGGTAGTCCTTGTGTAATAATCACCTGTTCACTGACTATTCAAACTTACAAGGGTGCTGAATGAGTGGTACTTACAACTGGTCTTTGTACTTACGGTCCTCATAGCATCCCCATGGTCACATGATCATGAGCTGAATGCTTGGTGTCCCACTCGTGATTACAACATCTCAATGTCTTTGGTCGTGTGATTGCCATTTGGGATCTCCTTTGCCAGCTTCCTATAAGCAAAGTCAATGGGGAAACTTGCAGAAAATAGCAAAAGGCAGCCACGTGACATCCTCGCTTAACATCCTGCAGTGATTCTCTTATATGTCAGTAATCAAAAGTGTTGGAATTTAAGCAGTGCATTCACATTATGTCATGCTTTATGGACTGCGTTGCTTAGTGACAAAAATTCTGGTCCCAATTTTCATCGTTAAGAGAGGGCTACCTGTTGCCTGTTTATATGTAGTAGCTTGTCCTACCAGTTTTGACAGGGGTGTACTATAAATAAACAGACTGCAAACCCCACACTCATTAACACTGATGGTGTTATCTAGTTGGGTAATGAAATGTCTGCAAGCAAACAACCAGCTCGGAGAACATCAAAAGGTCCACAGTTCAACCTTGAGTTACAGATATTCTCTTCTGTTGACACAACCGGATAGTAGAGTAGGATTATCCTTATCAGCTTTTTTTTGAAGAAACTCCAATAGGCCCACTTTCAAACCAGCATTCCTCAAATCTGTCCTAATGAAGAATTATGCTAGGACAAGAAAAATACTTGATGAAAGATACAGGATGAAAAGAATTTATTTCCTTTAAGGAATTAGGGGTGAGATTAAGCCTATAGCCCTTTATGGTAAAACTAATTATTTGAAACTATGCCACATGTTAACTTATCAGCATTTCTCTATCTTCTGGTTCAGGAAACTTACTTTGGGGTTAGATATTATTCCTGAATGGTTCATTTTTTATTTTTTTTAAAAAAGTGAATTTCTTGAGCAATTGCCAAAATGACAAGAAAAACTCCAATCTGAACTTCAAGACGAACCAGCTGGCCTTGGTCAAAAAGAAATCTGATTAGGATGCAAATATTTTTGCTTTGACAGTAATTGCATACATCTGGATGTTGGTTGGCAATGTATTCGCAGTGCCACAGGACACCGTTGGGTCTGGCGAGCAGGAAGGAGGAACCACAGCAGACGCACCAATTACTCAACAGTTCTGTTTACCCGCTTTGGTGACATTGAGGCTAACCTTGGAGTCACCTCCCCCGCTGCCACACTCTCCTTTGTCGTACCACCATTTGTTTTTCAATTTGTCCAAGAGGCCTTGTTCATTCAGTTTTAAAACTGCCAGGTTAACAGCATTTCTTGAAACGATAAAACATATCTTGTAAGAAACTGCATAGCTGTTAAGATGTTAGAAGAAATGAGGATTTAAAAAAAAGCTTCTATCTATGCACTAAATAAACCTCTCATTTGTATGCCGCAAGATTCCTGTAAAAAAAAGAGAAAGCAAATTTGTGGAGGGGAATATGCATTTTGGGCATTTAAAAAAACAACCTTGATGGTTTAGCACTCTAACAAAGCTATTTGATCATGTTTTTCCAATATGGTAATTAACTCAAGAACAAATATCCAATTTGAATACACACACAGGCACATTCAATATTTAATCTAAATGTGTGTGTGTGTGTGTGTGTGTGTGTGTGCATTTTGTAAGAAAAGGTCAAATTATCTTCTCTGATGCGATCTGGGCTTCTTTTCAATTTCTTAGGAAGCAGTTAAGAGACTTTATTGTTACCAGCAACATTAAGTTTTGTTAAATTCCATCAAACTGGAATTGCCTGCTTTTGTACTAGCAGCCGAGTTTATTTTATTTTATTTTATTGTAGCCAGACATATGCATCCTATCTATTGCTAAAATTACATAGGAGGCAAATATCCGGAGAGTTTTATATCGTAGCTTCCAGTGTAAAAAAAAAGTTAAGCATTCGCATCGCTCAATGTGACTTAAAATAGGTTTAGTTTTGTATGAATTAATGAATAGTGAGTTAAACTACTTATTATTACATTCTGTTATGGAACATTTGTCCCCGGTCTAGTGTTTTCCAATAGGAATTCCATCCCAGAATTCTCAGCCGGCGTGGCTGTTTTCAACCCAGCTTCATCTTTAAGGGCAGAATGACAAACCAGGATAAGACACTGAGGTAGGCTGAAGGTGGTCAGAACTATTGAGAGTCTGGTAAATCTAGTCCTAAGGTTTCCAGCTTTGTGCCTTTTCAGGGGTTGCACTCTGCTGCCAAGGAATTCTGAGATTTTATAACCCATTTTATAATCCATTTGGGGATATCATGTTCTCCAAAACATGAGGTAAATAAAATACAAATCAACAGCAATGATTTGGAGTAGGTATTATCGCAACAATAAGTCCTAGGGAAAGATGGTTATCTAAAACTTTATTTCCCAAGAGAAAGAACTGGGCACCGGATTCAAAGTTGCATGGCTTTGAACATGTGAGAAAATAGTGACAACATACAATGTATTGAATTATTCACCCTTTGAACTCAACAGGCCAGTTCGTAGGATGTTGTATTAATGATAACTGTGTTATTTAAGGAGAAAATCTCTGGCTGAGCCTAGTTTCATCCAATGGATCTGATTAAGGTATGTGATCCAAAGAAAAAGGAGAAAGCGAAAGACTGGACTGAAATTGTTTATTTGGTTCTTTTCATCCCAGAATTCATTGCTTTTAAATGAAGGATTTTATGGATTCCAATTAAATGTTTGGATGACAGTACTTTTAATTCGAGCAACTTTCACTCAATCCTTCCAGTATTCTCACTGAAGTGCTACTCTGCGGTGGAAGTGTCAAATTTCAACCTTTTTCTTTCTATTATGCTTAAAATAAACCCCAACATCCTATTCTACATTGCTATATTTTTTCTTTTAAAAATCAAATCTAATGTGAACGGCATCCACAATCCAGTCAGTACATTCATAGTTCAGTGATCATAGAGAATAATGAAAATTCTGCAAAAGAGAAGTCCTTTTTTTTAAATTTAGTGATTTCCTTTTGTTAGGAATCTGAATTTTGCTTCTGCTAATCCAAAACAACTTTGGCAATATTCATATATGTGGACTTCAAGTCCCAGAATTTCCCAGCAACATGCAGCCTTAAAGTTGCAAAAGCTGAAAAACACTGTTCTAAGAGATACTTTGAATGTAATGCAGTGGACTGTTGAATAAGGTTGGAAATCTAGGTATAAATGTCAAAAAATTCATTTGATGTTCTCTTACAGTCTGCCACCTTAAGAGGAGTAATATAAAAACGGGGACATCCGTGCTATGTAGCATCAAAAGTGTAGAGCAGGGGTGTCAAACTCAAGGCTGGCGGCCCGCTTCCGGCCTGTGGGGTGCTTAGATCTGGCCCGTGGGGCCACCCTGGAAACAGTGAAGGACCGGCCTGCAGTGCCTCTCGGGGGCTCTGTTCTCACTGGCAGAGGGCTGCAGGAGGGTGTCGTGGCTGAAAATGGGGTCTGGGGTGGCCGCACACAACCCCCCAGGCTCTGTTCTCACTGGCAGAGGTCTGCAGGAGGCCATTGCGGCCAAAAATGGGGCCCAGGCTCCATTTTCGCTGGCAGAGGGCTAGCAAAACAAACTAAAAGCAAACCAATCCAAAAGGAGAAATGTTTCCCCTTTTGCATTTGAGCATCCAAGAAGGGACAGGAAAGGAGAAAGGGAAAGAGGAAAGGCAAAGAAAAAGAAGAAAAGATGGGAAGAGAGCAAGGAAGGAAAAAGAAGGAAAGGGGAAGGAAGAAGAAAGGAGAATGAAGGAGGAAGGAAGGAAGGAAGGAAGGAAGGAAGGAAGGAAGGAAGGAAGGAAGGAAGGAAAGCAGGCAGGCAGGCAGGCTGGAGACAATGGATCCCCCCAGCCCTGCCCAGGCCACCACAGGTGCCCCCGACATGAGTGATGTCGAGCTGCCCCCCCCAGAGGTAAAACACAACCATGATGCAGTCCTCAATGAAATTGAATTTGACACCCCTGGTGTAGAGTGAAAAGTAGGAAATGAATACATAATATTAAGTTGAGTTCATTCAAAATGCTAAACCTGGGTTGGCGCAACCCAAGTGTACTGTTCACAAAATATATAATGATGAGAATAGCTACAGTATATCAAAGCTTAGCATATTGGTGTTGAAAGACAAATGAACCCTATTTTTGACAGACTCTAAAAAAAGCAGAAGTAGCAGGTGTATTAATAGAAATGAATGCTTCTAGACTGGATCCATGTTTTAGGGTCTAATGATATGCTAGATTTTTAAATAAACATATATTTTTTTCTTTTAATGAACCTGTAATCCCTTGAATCAGGGTGGAGTCAGGGCGACTGAATGGAGCTGAGCATTTACTGGCCAGATGCCCTTCCTGACACCTACATGAAGTTCACAGCAGATATTTTCTCTTTGTGCCCAGAGAGAGAAATATCTGCTCCTACCTAGGATTGAACTCACAGCCTCCTAATTGTGAGGCGAGAGGTCCACCCCTAGGCTACCACACGGTTCTCTTCAATGAACATATACCAATTTATAATTGCTGTTGGCATCCATTAAATTACATCTTCAAAAGTACAGAGGGCCATGGAATAAGAGAGTGAAGTGTCCAAGACCATTTTGCATCTATGTTAACATTTCTATGGATTTTAAAATTGTTACTAATTCAGTTTTAAATCTATAGAAATGAGACACATACATGCGAAATGATTTTGACTCCATGTTATTATTTTGAATTATTGGACATTTATGGGTTTTTTTCCAAAGAAATCTGATAGGGTCACCTAGTTATGGTATTTATAGAACAAGGTTGTTTCATATGACATAGAAGTTATTTCATATATTATTTTTGTTTTGGAACACTGATTAGTTTGGTAAGATATTCATATCCTTTTTTTAATTGGTATATTAACCATTGGAAATTAAAAGGAGGATAACAAACATAGTTACCGCAAAATACTCTTAAGTCTTATGGCATATTAGTCTGAAATATATTCTAAATTATCATTTATTAATAAGCAGGCAGTCCCTTGATTGGGGACTTCTACCAAAAATACCTTCACACTGAATTTAATATTCTGTTTAGATATTGAAAAAGATCACCAATTGAAAAATCAGCATACAGTATAGTTTATTGGATGTAAACCACCTACAAGTTACTGGATGCACCTATCTTATGGATATACTTATTAACTCTGTTACTCAGTTAGTATACTTGGTGAGAGGATATAAATAAGTTCTCCACACCCCTTCTGAAAAAATGATTAGTGTTGTCACATTAAGGTCTCTTCCTGTTAGAATTCTGGATGGAAAAATTATTTTCTGGATGCTGAATAAAAGGGGCAGCAAAAGGGAATCAAAAACGGATAGAATCTTCAATTAAATCAGTTCCTTGAGTATTTAGTGATGTACTGTATCAACTGATAATTGGAAACATTTGTTGGACATAGCAATTTCCCTTTGAATAAAACATGCATATTAAAAAAGCCATATTCATCTTGGGCAAATTTCATCTTTAACTATTGGAAGAAAAAAGTTTTAATTTTTAAGAAAGAATTTGCAACTGGCTTGTGACACTGGTAGTTTTTTTTTTAAAGGCTATTTATGAGAGGGTTATTTAGTAGCTGATTAGCCATATCCATAAACAATTTCACAGCAAATAAAGGAAATAATGAAAATAAAAGGTAATGGAAAAATAAATGAGAATTTTAAGCATGTCTATTCTGCAATTAAGCTTAAACTGGTTAAACAATCTAACCACATTGCATTCCTTTTACATATAGCAGGCCATGTAAAAAACACATTCATTTCACACTGCTTTTTAATAGCTATGAAGATGCAATTGAAGAGATAAAATAAATAAGTTCTGGCCATTTTTTTTCTTGGCCAACATTTAACATGGTCTATATAGAAAGCTTTTTAAAAACGTTTACCAAAAAAAATCATGTATTTGCTATTTTCTTCAGACAGAGATCTCTTAAGTTTTTTTTTCCAGAAAAGTACAATCCTGCTTAATTATATTTTGTAATCCAGAACATTGTTGCTCAGCCTTAACATATTTAAGACATATGAACTTCAACTCCTAGAACAGAGGTCTTCAAACTTGGCAACTTTAAGACTTGTGGACTTCAACTCCCAGAATTCTCCAGCCAGCTATGGAGAGAATTCTGGGAGTTGAAGTCCACAAGTCTTAAAGTTGCCAAGTTTGGGGACCCCTGTCCTAGAATTTCCTGGCCAGTCAACTGGCTGGGGAATTCTGGGATTGGTAATCCATACATTTTATAGTTGCTGAGATTAAGAAACACTGATCTAGAATCCATATTCATTCGTCCTCCTTGCACAGAACCAATCAGAAAATACGGCCCTGTTTTCTTGAATTGAAATGTTGGGGAAACTTCATGCGATTTTTCTCACTGAACATAGTAGTAAAATAAACATGCTATCCTCATAATGCACCGACGCCTTATTGCATTGCACTGAGCTCTGTTTGACCAAAACTTTAGTAAGTAATCTGGAATTTCTTTTACTATCAGCAATGAACAATTTGGTTCCGGACAATGTATGTCAAATCAGTTAGCACTGCATTTTCACAATCATGCTTTAACCAGATTTCTAAATATAAATTTAGAAATATTATTCAGTTACTAGGTAGAAATGTACAAGTAGTCCTCGACTTATGAATAGTCACTTATCAACTGTTCAAACTTATGCTGGACCTCCCAAAAGCTACTTATAACCCTGTTTCAAAATTATGGCAGCTGCAGCACCCCAACAGTCATTCTCCCCTAGGACTGATTGCAAGGATGCTGTAGTGCCCCCCCTACTTATCTCCCCCCCCCAATCCGGCCAATGGGTCCTCTAAGTCTTTGGGTCTGCTTCTTTCCAACTAGGTCCCCAGAGGCCATTGGTCTGCTCTCAATCCAGACAACTCAGCCACCAGGGAGAACCTCAGGCTGGCTGCAAAGGCTACCGGTACATGTGAAGATGTTGCAGCTTGCAGGATTCCACCTGCTCCTCAGCCAGTTCCAGGGCCCAGAAGCACCCCACTTACCTTTCTGTTTTTCTGCAACTTCTGACAGAGGTGCCCAGCTGACGGGAGGCTTAGCTTTCCTACAAAGGCAGCTTCATGCCATTCTGCAAGCAGATGATTTTCTCACGATCTTTTGGAATGCTTTTTTAAGGAGGCTCCTCCCCAAGGCATCCCATGCTCCACTTCATGACCAGCACAGTTGCTCAATGACTGCATCAGTGAGACCGGGACGGGAATCATTAAGCGAGGTGATCACATGTGCACCTCGCTTAATGACTAGGCTCCATTACAGTCATAACTCGACGATTACCTGTACAGCCACCCTAATCTTACAGAACTTTGTCACAGAAGATGGAAAAATTCACACCAATTATATAATCACACAGGCAAAAGTCAAGATCATTCCGTCAGATATTATTAGTTGAATCATACTCTATCAACAGCCAAACTATTCCCCTGGGTCTGGACAGATGAAAATGGATCCCTTTTGTCTTGCCTCTTCAGTTTTAGCTATAGCACTTAGACTTATATACTGCTTCACAGTGCTTTATAGCCCTCTCTAAGCGGTTTACAGAGTCAGCATATTGCCCCCAACAATCTGGGTCCCCATTTTACCGACCTTGGAAGGATGGAAGGCTGAGTCAACCTTGAACCGGAGAGAATCGAACTGCTGGCGGTTGGCAGAATTAGCCTGCAATACTGTTTTCTAACCACTGCGTCACCACAGCTCTTCCATGGGGAAAGACTTCTCCCAATGCAAGTAGAACACTGTCCAGTTACACGATCACCATTCAGGTACTGTGATAAGCACTAACAGGAACTAGCCTAAGCAGATAAGCCATATACACAAACAGGAATGTTCTCAAGGTAGAGGAACTTATGGGCAAGTTACATTCATGGGTCTTAACGACAGCCCATATCAAAGCGGTGTTTTCTTTCTGACAATTTATTTCCCTATAGACTACCCTTTTAAACCATCTTGGGTTGCATTTACAACAAGAAATTGTCATCCCTGTAAAACCTGGGCTAAGTTTCCCTATAGATGTTTTACAGACATTTCCCTGCAGACTGCTCTTTTAAGTCACCTAGGGTTGCATTTACAATGCAATTTTCTTTTTTGTTGGCCAGTTTTTAGCAATTTTAGCCATGTTTTGTGTGTGAATGTGGTGGGTTGTCTGGTTTGACTGTGAATGGAAGAGTATGTCTGATTGGTTGTGTTGGTGAGAATGGGGGCGCCGGGGGAGGGAACTGGAGCCCCCTCTGCTGAGTGTACTAACAGAAGCAGATGGGGGCCCAGATCTGACCCTGGTAGCAATTTTAGCCATGTTTTGTGTGTGAATGTGGTGGGTTGTCTGGTTTGACTGTGAATGGAAGAGTATGTCTGATTGGTTGTGTTGGTGAGAATGGGGGAGCCGGGGGAGGGAAATGGAGCTCCCTTTGCTGAGT
>QLTV01004101.1:3110437-3121123 GCA_003457575.1 Thermophis baileyi | reverse complement strand
TTCTTTTTTAAATTGTTTTTATATGTTTTATTTTTTTATGATGTAAGCCGCCCAGAGTCCTTCGGGAGTTGGTCGGCATATAAATTTTATAAAATAAAAATAAATAAATAAATAAATAAATAAATAAAAGGTGGGCATTGATGGGAAAAAGAGTTGGTTTAGTTTAGTTTACTTTATTGTCACTGCACCTCGTACAATGAAATTAAATGCCATCTTCAGTGTACATTATAACTATAAAAATAAAATACAAACACACATCCTTCACATTCTATACAATTGAATTGAAAACCTGATATTGCATTAATATTGCACTATACAGAAGAATTCAATATAGTTACTGCCCTGGGATAGAAGCTGTTTTTCAGCCTATTTGTCCTCGTTTTTATTATCCTGTACCATCTGCCAGATGGTAATAGTTCAAAAAAAGGGTGCCCAGGATGAGATGGATCTTTAGGAATGTTTTGAACTTTCTTAAGGCAGCAGGAGCTATAAAGCTCTTCCAAAGTGGGGAGAGGGCAACCAATGATCTTCTGGGCAATGATGTTAACCCTCTGGAGTGCTGTCCTATCTGCCACTGTGCAATTAGCAAAGCATACACAGGTGCAGTAAGTTTAGCTTGGAGAAGGTTGTGAACCATGATGAATTCAGCAGCTTTGTACTGTAGAATCACCGAAGACAACCTCCTACAAGCTTGAGAAATACTAGTCAAGGATAATAATACTCTTACTTAACTGTAAGAGGAGAGATTATTGTAGAAATAACCACATTATACCAGCGGTGAAATCTACTTACCTTCCCTACCGGTTCGGAAGCATGCGCTTTGCAAGAGCGTGCGTGTGCGCCACTGTCGCACGGGCTTTTTCACCCTCTGTGCATGCGCAGAAGGCTTTGCGCATGCGCAGAGGGTTAAAAACAAGAAAATGGTGGGTGGGTGAGCGGAGCCTCGCACTGCCGCCGCTACCGGTTCTCCGAACCACCGGCGGCCGCCGCTACCAGTACGCCCGAACCGGGGCGTACCGGTAGAATTTCACCACTGCATTATACACATAATGATTCAGAATCTGTCAAACATAGAGGCTTTTGCTTACAGGTAGAGAAATAGAAATACTGAAAGTAGACTGTAAATCATGTATAGCCTTATTGCCATCCAACCTTGTTATAGCAAAAGCTGTATAAAGAGATAAAAGATTAGGGGGAAATCTAAAGAGCTGATGGTTTCTCTAAACTGTCTGGAAGCTACATAATTAGACTTCCATGCTTAAAAAGGTAGTAAGAAACATTCATTTAGAAATCTCTGTTATGATTAAAGGGGGAAAATCATAAGAAGTTATGTCTGTTGACTAGTCTGATCATTTCCCAAGAACCATAGCCTATGAGAGTCATTCTATATTTCTCTAATTCATGTTAAGCATCTTCTACATACCTAGAGTTGGTGGGACCTTTCAGACTGCTCATCTTGTATTGACTCTGCTGTGGCCAGCATCCTGGCTCAATAGTAGTCACTAGGATCTTGGAGTCCCAGTGACAATCACTTAAATATGAGTCAGTGGTGTGTGCTGCAGCTGCCAAAAAAGCCAACACAGTCCTAGGCTGCATTAACAGAGGGATAGAGTCAAGATCACATGAAGTGTTAATACCACTTTATAATGCCTTGGTAAGGCCACACTTGGAATATTGCATCCAGTTTTGGCTGCCACAATATAAAAAAAGATGTTGAGATTCTAGAAAGAGCGTAGAGAAAAGCAACAAAGGTGATTAGGGGACTGAAGGCTAAAACACACAAAGAATAGTTGCAGGAATTGGGTGTGTCCAGTTTAATGAAAAGGACTAGAGTGACATGATAGTAGTGTTCCAATATCTGAGGGGTTACCATGAAGAACAGCACCTATTTTCCAAAGCACAGGACAAGAAGCAATGGATGGAAACTAATCAAGGAGAGAACCAACCTAGAACTAAGGAGAAATTTCCTGACAGTTAGAACAATTAATTAGTGGAACAACTTGCCTCCAGAAGTTGTAGAAGCTACAGAATTGGATTGTCTGAAATAGTATAGGGTTGGACTAGAAGACCTCCAAGATCCCTTCCAACTCTGTTATTCTGTTATTAGTGTTGCCGCTACTCTTTTGGCAGTCTATTCCAAAGTTGTATGTCCACAATACTTTTGATCTAATAATCTTCCAAGATACCAAGTTGCTTATCGCTATATGGAAATATATACCCAATTACATAAAACATCACATTGGGGCCTAATAGGCAGGCATTATTGAATATTCCCCCAAACATCTGCATTTTGCAATTTCTGCTAACGTCCTATAATGGATAAATAATATACTTGAAACAACACAATAGAATAAAAAGATTTTGAAGCACTTATCTCTTCATATTTTCACCCTTAGCACTGAAAGATATATTACAATTCATGCAAGTATAGTAATTGCCATAGATATAATTGCATTTTATACCTTCTGCCAAGAGGCAAACAAGTTTTGTACCATGGAATGAACACAGAAATTGCACCTGCTTTTATTTCTCTATGCATGTAAAGTGCTATTTTCTTTTTATATTTTGAACATACAGGTAATTCTTGTTTAGTGACTCATACAGCAACTGTATGATGCTGTTATGATGAATCCTAGGCTGCATTAACAGAGGGATCTTATCAAGATCACGAGAAGTGCTACTACCACTTTATAATGCCTTGGTAAAACCACACGTGGAATACTGCATCCAATTTTGGTCACCACAATATAAAAAAGATATTGAGATTCTGGAAAGAGTGCAGAGAAGAGCGACAAAGATTATTGGGGAGGGGGGGGGCTGAAGGCTAAAACATGAATAAGGTTGCAGGAATTGGGTAGGTCTAGTCTAGTGAAAAGAAGAACTAAGAGTGACATGTTAGCAGTACTCCAATGTTTGAGGGGCTGCCACAAAGAGGGGGGCCAACCTATTTTCCAGAGCACCAGAAGGCAAGACAAGAATTAATGAATGGAAACTGAACAAAGACAGAAGCAACCTAGAACTAAAAAGAAATTTCCTGACAGTAAGAACAATCAACCAGTGGAACAGCTTGCCTTCAGAAGTAGTGGGTGCTCCAACATTGGAGGCTTTTAAGAAGAAATTGGACAGCCATTTGTCTAAATAGGGTCCCCTACTTAAGCAGGGAGTTGGAGTATATTATATTTATATATTTATATTTATTATATTTGTATGCCGCCCAACTCCCAAAGGACTCTGGGTGGCTTAACAACAGCAAATAAAGAAGACCTCCAAGGTCCCTTCCAACAGTGTTATTCTGTATTCTGATGTAAAAATAACTTTGTAAACAATCCTCACATTTATGACCTTTGCAAGTCTGTAAAGCAAAGCAAAGTTGAAGTGAAATCATAAGCATAGTCTGAGTTTCACTTAGCAACCGCTTTGCTCAACAACTGAGTTGCTAGTCTCAATTGTGGTTGCTAAATGAGGACTACCTACAGAGCCGAGGTGGCACAGTGGTTAGAGTGCAGCACTGCAGGCTACTTCAGCTGACTGCTAGCTGCAGTTCGGCGGTTCAAATCTCACCGGCTCAAGGTTGACTCAGCCTTCCATCCTTCTGAGGTGGGTAAAATGAGGACCCAGATTGTTGGGGGCAATATGCTGACTCTGTGAACTGCTTAGAGAGGGCTGTAAAGCACTATGAAGCGGTATATAAGTCTAAGTGCTATTGCTAAGTGCTATTGCTACCTGTAAATTTAAATAATATTTTGTATTGGCAATTATAAAAATGTAATATGCCTGACTGCTCTAATTCTGTCTAATAGTTGCCCAACAGATATGTATACCATTGGATCTACTGATTTCATGGGTTTGTGTTATGTATGTGCATAATTAACATACACGGCAGTGACAGCTCCTATGCTAACAGCTGCTCAATATCAAATAATTACCTTTATTATGGTACTGGTCAGCATCATATACAATTTTGTGAAACAGTTACAGAGTCTAGGTTAAAGTACATAAACATTTTCTAGATAAGTTCATAGAAATAAAACTGTTCAAACTAAAATGAAGTAAAACACTTGCGAGTGTGATATTATCCTCCTGTTCATGCTTCTAGGTAGCCTCAGCTTTATGATTCTCACTTAAATGAAAAATAATCTCAAAAGGCTTACAACAAGACTACCTGCTCAAAGGTCTGCCATTAAGAATCCAATTTAGTTTATAGAGTTTTTTCTGAAAATATCTTTGGAGGAGGGGCATTGTATGTTTGTTTTGCAGTGTAACTGTATCCGGAATGAGACAACTCACTGCAGCCAACTTGCCATGGTCAACTCACCATGGCCAATTCACCATAGGACAACTTGCCATGGGACAATTCAACAATTCAATTTAATTATTTAAAATAATCTTAAAAAATATTTTAATTTTTGTCATTCACATTTCATTTTGTCCCTCCTTTGGCATCCTTTCTTTTATGATTCTATTCCACTATTTCTTCAATATTAGTATAACTCTTGTCCCTCGGCGAGTTCTCTGTGGTGAGTTGGCTGCAGTGAATTGTCGTAGACCCACTGTTATCTGGTGCCCCTTGCAAATAGATAAACTTCAGAGAGCCTCCTTTAATTCTATTGTTGTCTGTGGTAGAACCTCTACATTATCAGCATAGAGTATCACTGCTCTTAACCTGCCTGCAATATTTGGTTGGGGAAAGGCTACTTTTATCAGCTAAATGACTACAGAATTTATCTAGAAATGGAATAATAGCAGGGCAAGATGCAGCCATGTTTAATTCTCTTAAACTGAGGAGTTCTTCAGTCAGAGAGCTGCCTTTCCACATTACATCTTAATCTTAAGGTTAGAGTTGTCTTACATCTTATAGATAAAAATAAGCCATCATCGACTTCTGAAGTCTTCCCATAATTTGCTTCTAGTGATACTATCAACTGCTTGCTTAAAATCAGTAAATAGCACAAGGTAGGTTTTGCTATATATTTCTCCATTTAAGAACTCAGCGTGAATCCTATTGTATTTCTGCCTTCCCTGAAGCCTACTTTGTGGAATATTTCCTGTCTACATTCAGTTTGTAATTTCTGGTGTTGGTATCTTACTTTTAACTGTAAGTTATACGTTATAATTTACTAACAGTACTTAATAGGTTGATAATTATCAGGGAGACCTTTCCTTTCCTTCTTAAAGGTTGACACCTTGTCAATATATCTGGAAACAAAGATCACAAGGATTACAGGAATGCTATTTTATTGTTTTAGGTTATAATAACAGAATCTTAAAAGCCTGATCCTTTTCCAATGATGTCAACAGAATCACAACATGGTTATTTTGATTTCTCTCTGAAACTGTTCCTCTTTCCCAGAACTGAGTTCACGTTTATCTTCCCTGCATACTTACACCAATGTTATTGTTGTGGCCTGCCAGCAGCCAGCGGAGCTGGCAGCAGATTCAGACAGTGAGGAGGTTGGGGAGGAACATGGGCCAGTCCTGGAGTCTGGGGAAGGCTCTGATGAGTGCTCTGAGTCGGAGGCAGAGATGGGGCCAGGGCAGTCTGACAGTTATCAGTTGCCTTTGGAGTCAGACATTAGTGAGGCAGACGAACAGCTGGAGCCTGTTCCCAGTGTGCGCATGCACAGAGTTGCCAGACGAAGGGAACAGCTGAGGAACAAGGGTCGACTTGGGAGTAAGGCCACAGGTGGACAATGAATGGTCCCTTCCATAGGGAATAAAAGAGGAGTGAAAGGGGAAGGGAGTTTGCAGGAGACAATTAGTTCATTTGGGCGAAGATCTGTTCCTGCATTCTTGCCAAGTATTGTCTGTTATAGTGTGGAGTCTGAAAGATATCGGCTTGGCAGCTCTCCAAGCCTGTTAAAGGTCTGTAATTGGGAAATATCTTGAAAAACTGTTGGCTGGGACTTTGCTGGAGAGGAATTCACTGTAAACTGAATAAAAGGGGTTTTATTGGGATGTGGAGTCGGCTTCGTGCTTTTGGGGAAGCCTAGGTCAGAACAGTTATCTCCACATCTGTCTACATCTATTTCAGTAAATACGTAGACCAAAGTTGGGTATCACTGTCTAAATTGTTTTTAATTAAGTCTGGAGGAATCATGTATATTCCTAATGCATTTGTAAATTTCAGCTGATCAATTTCTTTATCAATTTGTGGTTGCACTGCAGACAGTGCAGAAGTCCAAAATGTTCTTTTTTCAAGGCAGCAATTATATTGGACTTGTTGCATAAAGTTCACAGAAAAATTCTTGACAGATATCAAACTCCCAAGTAGAAGTGTTGCTTGATTTATCTGTTGATTCCACTATGCCACTATATCATCTCTAGTCAGCTGTTTATATAAAAAGAATTGCATTGTAAAACTATCTGGACTGATACTTCCATGGGGTTCTGTTTTGGGGATAATTGATTACCAAATCTCTCTCGGCATTATCACGAGGCATTACCTGGTCACACCATGAATTTAAACACAGGGCCCTCAATTCTTAATTGACTCCTCTAGTGACTACCAATCGTTGGAGATGTTATACCAAATTATTTGCTCTGCAGTGTTTATCTATAATAAATGAACTAATGCACCTAATTTACTCTGAGCTAAATCTCCCTCTCGTAAAAACATGGATTTTATCTGTCTATCTGAAACAAAGGGCTCTAACTTCCAATTTCATTTCAAGCTGTGCGTCCTTTAATTCCAAAAAAAATGATAGGTGATCGCTAACAAAATGGCAATTGACCTTAATCTACAGTATATAGGAACTGCAATGACATAAAGAAAAGAACAACATACTCTAAATGCTAATGTATTTCCAATATGCATATTCTCCTGGATAACCCTTTTATGGCCCTACTTAGGAACAATATTTCCAAACTATTATATGCCCTAGTGTTCAGGCCTCCATAATTAATTTTTGAATCTTTAAAACCACGCTTCATCAGATTGTTTAGATTAGGGAGGCACTTATGGAATATTGTGTAGAAAACCACATCATTTTGATCTATTCTGGCATTAAAACTACCTTCAACAATTTCATTGCACCTGATTTTCATAGGCTTTGGGCATGAGTCTTACAGCCCAAGCAAGGATTTGATGAAACTTCTACAATCTCCAGTTCTTATTTCATAAAGTATGAGGTGCTAAGTAAAACATCAGAGCAGGGTAGCAAAAAGAGCAGAATAGCTAGGATTTGTCATCTTTTTCTATCTTAGCATAAATTAAGGAAGCACCATATAATTCATATTAGGCTGATCTATAAGCCTATATTCCATTGTGATTCTTCTAATACTTTTGCCACAGTTCATCTCAGAATAGGTAGAACAGTCTCAAGATTACTGGTAAGGAGGGCTCAGCAGACATTTTTGTCATTTTAAATTAGGGATGTCAAACTCGCAGCTCGTGGGCTGGATGCGTCATGCACTGGCCACGCCCACCCCGTTTTAGCGAAGGGAAAAAAGTCACAATACGTCACATGACCAACACGAGTTTGACACCCCTGGGGTAGAGAGAATAGGAATAGGTAGGAATTCATAGAGGAAATACTTTTCAATTATGATTTTAGATTGCACCAATGGGGAAAACCATCTAAAATTTCTAATAATTTTCTCCTCACATTTGCCCAAACATTTGCTGAATTACAAACGCAATTAAAATTGGCAGTAGTGAATAAACAATCTTAGCTGTATGTAATATGCAGAGGTGGGATCCAGCAGGTTCTGACCAGTTCTGGAGAACCGGTAACAGAAATTTTGAATAGTTCAGAGAACCGGTAAATACTACCTCTGACTGGCCCCGCCCCCATCTATTCTCTGCCTCCCGAGTCCCAGCTGATCGGGAGAAAATGGGGATTTTGCAGTAACCTTCCCCTGGAGTGGGGCAGGAATGGAGATTTTACAGTATCCTTCCCCTGCCATGCCCACCAAGCCACACCCACAGAACTGGTAGTAAAATTTTTTGAATCCCACCACTGGAATATGGTCTGTCTCTGTCTCTGTCCCTCTCTCCTCTCTCTCTCTCACACACACACACAATTAGAGCCACCTGGACCATATACAGCAATGCAGATTTCTTTCTTCTTAAATAATTGGTATTAGAATGAACGAACCTGACTACTAAAACAATCTGGAGACACAATAGTACAAGCTACACAGTACCTAAACAAATAACTATTTTGTATTTATTTAGTAAAAAGCAAAATTGTACAGAAGTAATTCCAAAAGTACTTAGAGAGGTCCAAGGATGCAGAATGCCCATGGAATACAAGGGTATTTACACCCTCAAGATTGGCTATGATATTCACTCTACTGCAAAGCTGATTAATGACCTTAGCAGAATCCTTCTCCTTCTCATAAATTGTCAAATGACTCACTATAAAATTACTGCAACTATCAAACCAGACTATTTCTGGCTAAAGAGCTGTTCTCATGAGAGTGAAGCAATTCACAAGAGGGCACTGGATGATAAATACATTGGGGTAGTTCAATGTAAAAACAAGATATATTTCTAACTCTTTATTATCCTATAGTTTTGAAAAAAAATCATCCTTCCTTACGCCAAGCCAAACTGTTTTTTTTAATCATGAGAAATTTTCTTTGTAATAATAAAACAATTCATAGCAGCAAAAATCCTGAGCCTACACCATTATCTACCAATTATTATCTCCCACGTGTTCGCATTTGCTTGACACTTTTCCATTTATAACAATGTTTTCGATGGTTTTGTGCTGGAAATCTAGCTTTACTGAATTTAGGAACTTCTCATGCATCTTTATAATTTAAATCATTGCTTCCAGTTACCAAAATTCCAAGAGATGCACAATTCTCTCTACTTCCTCTAAAGAATTTGTCTTCATTTTATCAGAATTATTGATGATAATGAATGTCTATGAAGCTGAAGAGGGAAACTACAGAGAAATAGAGAAAATGAATGGCTGTGCCCTGAAGCAATGAAGAAAATTGTCCAAACCTGATCCAATCGTTACACTACTTAATGTTCTACAGCAAAACCTTCAGTAAATATATGGACAATTTATTCTTGAATTCAGAAAATGATGCATGTACACCGCAAATGATACCCGAGTTGCATTTACAGAACACAAGTAACTTCGTTACTGCGTTAACCCATTTTTTTGGGTTTTCTGAATACTGTTTTTGCATTGACATAATATATTGAATAATGAATGTGCAAAGAGGCAAATCTGCATAACCGAAAAAGTCCTGATCAAATGTAAATCTAACCAAACTCAACATACTTTTTTGCCAAAGAAGCTGCTAGATCTTCAACTGAGCTGGGAAAACGTACATTATGTTGTCATTGTTTGTACTAAATTGTTGCAGGCGAGCGTAACAGAGGATCTGCAGTCACAATGTGGGATGATTTTCAGTCTTCCCCATTAAAAGATGGACTGTGGGAGCTGCGAAGACTGGGGGTGGTGGAAGACTTACTTGTTAGGGGCTTGGCAGAAGGGGCAGACAACACAATCAGTTGTCCTCTCCTTTTCTTTGTTTGCCTTCCACTGCTGGTCCCTTGTTGCATCACTTGTTTTAGGCAGCACATTACACATGTCTATGGAGATTCTCAGTCATCCAGGTCATGGTTGTCCCAAAGGTGCTTTTTCAAGAGGCAACTGGACTTTCTGATTTTTCTTTGAAGATGTCTCGCTTCTCATCCAAGAAACTTCTTCATCTTCAAAGAATAACCAGAAAGTCCAGTTGCCTCTTCAAAAAGCACCTTTGGGACAGCATCTTAGACAGTTTCAAGAGGACAGTGTTGGCCCAAAGGTGCTTTTTCAGGAGGCAACTGGACACTATTGTTTTTTTTCTTTTGAAGATGTTTTGCTTCTCATCCAAGAAGCTTCTTCAGCTCTGACAGGATAGTGGGGAATGAAAGAGCTGAAGAAGCTTCTTGGATGAGAAGCGAAACGTCTTCAAAAGAAAAAACAAACAAGGAAGTCCAGTTGCCTCCTGAAAAAGCACCTTTGGGACAACCATGACCTGGATGACTGAGAATCTCTACAGGCCAGTATTGGGTTGCTCATTGAGGTCATAGATGGCAATGTCTGCTTTTATGAGATCTGTCCTCATTTGATAGTAGGTGATCTTGATGGCTCCGAAGAAGACATGTTCCTGTCTTATCAGCCTTATTCACTTGCATTCTTCTTCTATTTGCTAGTTGGTAGTTGCCCATATCAGAGTAACAGAGTAACAGAGTTGGAAGGGACCTTGTAGGTCATCTAGTCCAACCCCCCCCCCCGCCAAACAGGAGACCCTACACCATTTCCGACAAATGGCAGTCCAATATCTTCATGAAAGTCTCAAGTGTTGAAGCTCCTACAACTTCCGAAGGCAAGCTGTTCCACTGGTTGATGGTTCTGTCAGAAAGTTCCTCTTTATTTCCAGATGTATGTGCTGCCCATTTCTAGATTTATTTGGGAGGAAGAGTTTAGTACTCCTGTTCGCACATCTTTTTTTTTTTTAACTCTGTAAGTCGAGACAGGCAGCCTGCTATGTTGAATCTACAACATTCAACTGCCTTAAGGAACATCTAAGACAGGGGTCCCCAAACTTGGCAACTTTAAGACTTGTGGACTTCAATTCCCAGAATTCTCCAGCCAGCTGGCTAGAAAATTCTCGGAGCTGAAGTCAACAAGACTTAAAGTTGCCACGTTTGAAGACCTCTGATATAAGAAAAGTAAT
>QLTV01004101.1:3040101-3105015 GCA_003457575.1 Thermophis baileyi | reverse complement strand
CATCCATCCATCCATCCATCCATCCATCCATCCATCCATCCATCCATCCATCCATCCATCCGATTGCCCATCTTATCCCAAGGTAACTCTGGGTGGTTGACAATATTAAAAAGATAAAATTTTACAAAACCTATACACAATAGCAACTAAGTACAGTGGTACCTTTAGTACTCAACTGCTTTGAAACTCATCGAATTTGGTACCCAATGCATTTTGACGTGAAAATTTTGTCCTGGTACTCATCATTTGTTTGGTACTCAACACACAAGCTAGAACTTGTGACTTATTACATTATTCCGTATGGGAAAAAATTGTTTGGTACTCATCGTTTCTGGTACTCTGCTGTGATTCATTTAGCAACTGTGACAAGAAAGTTTATAAAATGGGGCAAAACTTGCTTAACAACTGTTGTCTTAGCAAAAGAAATTTTGGGGCTCAATTGTGGTTGTAAGTCAAGGATTATCCATACTTCAGTACTGCAATATTAAGAGCTTCAAATACTTTAAAGACCATTTTCAAAGTCCATAATTCCACGTGATAACTTCCCCCTTTTTAATGGAATTTTGCAGTTTTTGTTTTAAAAAGCCATTGTGCGTAAACATCAGATCTTGGGCTTTTGTTTTAAAAAAGACTTGGAAGCAGTGTTCAGAGAGTATGGTTTTTACACGGCCTTGGCTGATACACAGTGATTGTCACTATTTAATGGATTTTGCTATGAGCAACTGTTACCTCCTGGACGATCGAAAATATGAAATGGAAAAAAGAAAACAGAACATACCATGTCCACAGAAAAACACAAAAAGAACTAGATCAGGGACATCAGGGAAGGTGGAATACTATAACAACACATTTTATATTGTTATATTATTCCACCCACCTTAATGAAGAACCCTTTGGTGTGGCTACTCCGTAGCCTTTCGAATCCAGATTTCCGCCCACTTTCATGGTGTCACATGGCTTTCGCTGCTCAATGTATTCATTCATGGTGGATTCCAGGAGGAAGGCAAACTTGCCCTTGGACTTGCGGACACGGGCAACGCCCTCAGCTGTGGTCCTAGCGAAGACGGATGGGTCCGTTGTGCTCATGTATGCCCACATCTTTTCATATACTGCTATTTTAGATCTCTGAAGGAAATTAAAAGGAGGTTAGATGCAACAAAGGAACAAGAGCCTTGCAAAACCTGGTTGCTATCTCAAATACAATCAAGAGTCATTTGGTTGCTTCACAATGGGAAATAGGTCTCTTTTGATAGAATGAGATGCTTTCATCGGAAGGAGACTGCAGTTTTGACAGGCATACAGCTAACAGATTTTAACTATTTTATGCCCGGTTCTTGACGTCCTTTAAAGTTATAACCCGGAACAAACAAACAAAAATTATATAAGTGCCTACAACAGTAACTAGATGTCTGAATTAATGGCAGTAAATCTATTGAGTACTAGGTGTACTTTCTAGAGCTAATGATTCAACACAAACATTTTATTCTATCTTTGGCTAGGAATAGAGTGAATTACTGTTTTTGAAGATGAGACTTTTTTTAAAAAAAATGTTGAATAGGCTATTAATCTCTACATAGCCTAAAAAAACTTCCCAGTGCAAGATTGTTCCCATTTCTTGATTATTTGTACACATATAAGAGGAAGTCCTTGGACTGCTTGCTTGGGACCAGTAAATCCAAAACCTGTAATTATTATATTGTTTTCAATGTGATCAGACCTGCTTTTGTACATAAAGCGAGTCAAAGAATAACAAATAGTTGATATTCATGTCTGAACTGTTCAACTGTATCCTTACAATATTTGTTTGCTGGACTAGCTTCAGAATAGTTTGTTAAAAGTCTACTTATGCCATTTCTAGATCTAGCTCTGATCTCCATAGTGAATGGAACAAAAAGTAATGTTGGGATCCCCATAAATAAAAATATTTTTAATATAAACCATCGAATGTATTAAATATAATTGTATTTAAGCTTACTCTGTTTCTGCTTAAAAAGATCATTGCAGAAATATATGACAGCATCCACAATAATACTGAAATAACTGTTACAAAATAACCATATACCTGTATCATAATTAATCTGCTCTTACTATGGATTCTACCCCTTTCTTTTGAAATAGCTACCACATTACACTATCTATTACTACAATGTCAAATTAAAAAAAAATACAACTTATGAAATTATTTATTTATCTATCAAATTTATATAGGAGCCCATCTCACAAAATGCAGGTGGCTATACTGAAATTGTTCAAGTAAGAGATAAAAGAAAGAGATACGCTTTACAAAAATGAGACAAGTTGGTATAATCTACCTAGAAACTTTTTTTTATATGACCCATTTAATTTATTGTTAAGAGACCTTATGTCAGGTCCGATAGTTCTCTATTGGGACGCTGCCATTCTGGTGGGAGGGGGGAGGCTTGGGGGGGGATTCTTTGCACAGGGTTTCTTTGCTTTCATTTGCTTTGCTTTGCTGTACCTTGTGGGAAATAGGGAGGGGGGGAAGGAATGTGCCTCAGGTCATGTTAGGGAGAGGGAGAAGAATGTGCTTTGAGCCATCTGCTTTATCTCACCACTGGAGAAAGCGATACTGAAGCGCCTGGGAGTTGACAGTTATCACCTTCTCTGCCCGAGGTTCTCAAAACATCTTCGCACCTTGGGATTGGCTTGATGTTGAACTGGACATTGGGAGGGGCTTTGTTTGTAGCAGTTTAACCAAACACTTTGAGCGGGAAACTTCAGATCCTGCCTACATTTCCTCTGCTATCACTGTCTTTCAATAAAAGTTCATTTTGAAATGATAATCGTTTCAAGAGTTCTGCTTTCTTGAGAAGACTGGAGAGGCAGGACCTTATACCTTAATACCCCGGTAAGTATAATTTCATTGTAGTTCCCTTTTTCAATGGAAAACACATTAAATCTTCAACAGACATTTGTCTGGATCTTATATATAGGGTCTGTCTAAGCATATGGCCTTGTATGCAAACATTAGATGCAAGTCCTGGCATGCAAAGAGATTTCCCTCATTAGTGTCAGTATGTATGGAATGGGAAACATCCCACTTTCCTTATTCTTAGCTGAAATATTTATTTTTAATGGTTCTAATTTAAATATGAGTAATTCTGGATCCAGCATATTGCTTAGCACATCTCAAACAGTTTCAGTGAACCATATCCAGTTCATATTTTGGACAGACAGCCAAGAATGCAAGTGACAACAGATACCACTGTTTAAAAAGTTCTATGTCTCCTTGATAACAGTGAGATTTACAGCATAACATTATAGATTTCTATTCAGAAATACTTCACTTGTGTTTAAAGACTGCAGCAAATGATGAATGTTTTGTTTGTCTATGTCCAGCATTTAATGTCAACGAGTGAATACAGCTAAAGTAAAATATGTTTAGATCATATTTGAAAAGATGTTAATGCATGTTTATATCAGCGGGACCTAGAAGTACTTAACATTTCTTGTTTCCAAGCTGCTGGAAGATATTTTTTATATCTTATAGCAAACAAAATTTAAACAATACAAATGAAACCTTTACAAAATTAATGTGATTGATCAAACTGCTGGAAACATATCCTATGTATTTTCAATGTAGCTACTTTCTCTCATCCAGTATCTGCTCCTAGCAAAACTGCATAGCTTTTCATCAAAGTCTGCAATAGAATAAAACAAAAACCAACCTGAAATACACCTTATAACCACAAAAAGACTATCAAAGCTCCTTGTGTTTCAGTACTCTGCTTTGCCATTAAACAGGAAAGAATTCTATTTGAATTACCTCTCTCTGAATCCTCAGGTGCTTGAAGTGTTTACCCCAAACGCTAACCAATAGAGCAGTTGTTTTTGATTTTTAAACAAACAAACAGCACTGGAATAACTTCAATATTGCATTTGCCACAGAAGCAAAACAGATTAGGTGTAATGGAACATAGTACCAGCAGCACACTGGATGGAGAAATTGAATTTCAGGAAGCATACCAACTTACTCTGAAGAATTCTTTTGTTGAACCAGAGTCCAGAGTCCCATATGCAATTTCTGTCTGTTTTGCAAGGTCTTCTGCACTTTCTATGGGTGAGACCATTCGCTCAACAGTCAAGAAAGCAGCAAGGTTAGCGGTATACGATGAAATTATGATTAGCGTGAAGAACCACCAGACGCCTCCAACTATGCGACCTGAGAGGGACCTAAATAGGAATAAGATATGTGTATTTTCCTAGAAGGTGCAGCAAAACAAATTATTACAGGACATGTATTCATCAAACAACAATCATCGTAAGTGTCACATAATAAGGTAGTTGTTCTGTTTAATAAAAATTTCTCTTTATTATTTGACTCACACTCCAGCATGCAGCAACAACAGCATGGTGAATGAAGAAAAATCTAATATACTCTGAATAAACATTTAATTTATCTCTTACAAGGAGGAGCTGCTTGCTACAGTAGCTAATGGAATGATTTCCAAGCTAAGTACTGAGAAATCACCTTGGGTAGTTATCAATTAGAACATTAATAATAGCATAATAATACTATACTATACTATACTATACTATACTATACTATACTATACTATACTATACTATACTATACTATACTATACTATACTATTACTATACTATACTATACTATTACTATAGTATTATTATACTATACTATACTATAGAATTACTGTACTCATTCCTTGTTCATGTCCATGTTTATACTTATACCTGTTATCTAATGCATGATCGACAAACTAAATAAAATAAATAATAAAATAAATAAAAAATATAAAAAATATACTATACTATAGTATTACTATATTATACTATTACTATACTATTACTATACTATACTAATTTAGTAAACAGTTTCTCACTATTATTTCTCATATTAGTAAGATTTGCTTTCCCACAGAAAAATTGGATATATGACAAAAATGAGATCTCAAATGTTTGGGTCTAGATGTTTACTTGATTATGTTTAATGTTCTTCCTAAGACTCACTAAATGGTAATATTTCAGGGAAGGGACCTGGAGCATGTTCACCCTATCTGATCCAGTGGGATGGGCAGATAACTCCAGGGAGAGATGAATAGCCTGTTCCTGGCCCATATAGGGCTTTAATGGTAATAACCAAGACCTTGCACCCAGAGGTTTAACTCATGCAACAGGAGTGAAATGTGTACAAACCTAGGGGTGCTAACACTGCATGCACTGGTTCACTTCTAGGTGGTCTTCAAGGGCAGCCCCATGTAGAGTGTTTTGCAGTAATCCAAAACACAGTCAGTCATGCCTTGGAAGTGACCAAGGCATGAGTGACTGTGAACAAGGTCTCATGAAATGCTGGGTACAGCTGATGGGAATTGTCAAGACATTTTAGCGGAATGGGGTTGTCTATCATTTATCTGTGTACAAGTATGAACAGACTGCTAATGAAACGATTCCTTATAGACTTGCCTCCTTATAAAAAATAATGTCGACTAGCACAAAATCTTAAACTTTGCATCCTATCTCCTCTCCCCAACAAAGCACTATTCTGGATTGATTTTTGTAATTTAAAAGTATATTGTTCTTTGATAATATAGACCAGCTACTGGATGAAATTTGGTCAGACACTTCATATATTCCTGCCATGCTAGTCTCAAGATGGGCAATATGGAAAACTTCAAGAGTATTTCAAATATATGAGGGAAATCAGCTAAGGGAGAAGAGAATATGAATAAGATAGAGGAAGATGAATTCACAAGATTAGGAATTATTAAAATAGTATCTATAAGATATAAACCATCCTTTTACTTTGAACTTTTTCATATCTCTTTCTCTTGGTGAGAAGGATATTAAAGAATGGCTGAAAATTATAAAAATGTCTTTCAGGAGAAATAAATTAACCCGTTGCCAAGATAACCAGGTTGATACTTGGCTGAGCATATGGATGATGAAAATGTCCATGATAGGGAATATTAGTCTGATTGTCACAGTAAAAAGTTCTGTACCATCTCTCCTGTTCTATTCAGAGTAAGGGCCCTACTTCCCTTCAAAGTGGTGCCTTCAATGATTATGAGTTGTTATGGGGCACCATATTGTCATACCATTGACCATTTGACTACAGTTGATCTCATTTTGTAAGAGTAATGGAACAGGAAGTGCATAGGTGGTTAGTTTTTGGTGGGAGAATCCCCCTCCATTGATTTTCATATCATAGTAGTCAGGGTGGATAAAAATCTATGATTAAAAAAAAATCTGATTTTTTAAATTTAAATCGGATTTTTTTTATTTAAATCAGATTTTTTTTATTTAAATCAGATTTTTTATTTAAATCAGATTTTTATCAAATTAATTTTAATAAAATGCTTTTGGAATAAAAATCTATCTAAATATAGTTTTCTATTTAAGATACATTAATAATTTAGTTTATTCAGCATGAAATGGAGCTTAGTTATGTAGCATGAGGCTGTATATTGTGCAATATTGGGCCTGTCGGTGAGTCAACAGCAGATCACAGGAAGAGCCGCTGCGGGACAGAGATGACAGTTGCTCTTTAAAAATTATGATTTAAATCGAGTTGATTTAAATCAAGCCTTTTTACTAGTGATTTAAATTGTGATTTAAATCGTGATTTAAATCAACTTGATTTAAATCAAATCCACCCTGATAGTAGTGGACTCCAAAATTAATTTTTGTTTATATTTTACAGAGCTTCAGATGAGATAAAACAAAGCAAAATATCTATTTGGCCGTGTTGGCAAGTTTCTAAACTAAGATTGATTAAAAAAAATAAACCTGATTCATTGAAAATTACTTGTGATTGCCCATTGAGTTAGTTACTCTGTGTGAGCAAGGATCTTGGCCAAAAATATCAAAATCATTTGGGTTCTGACCTATTTTGCATTATGTAGCATAATCCTACACTACAGAATGTGGTTATTTGAACAAAAGTAGAAACTGCTGTATAAATAAGGAAAATAAGTTCTGTCTAACCAATGTTCCACTAATTTTAGGACTTCAATTAAATTAACATTAACTTAAGGACTTAACTTAGTTTCTGATGGGACCTAAGTCTACTTCCATCTTTAATTAAAACACACAAAAAGATTGTCAAGGGACTACAGTTTAGATATATATACCAGGGGTGGGTTCCAACTTTCCTCTCTGCCGGTTCGCTCCCTCCCGTGCTGCGTGGGTGTGCGCGCGCGCATGCGCAGTAACAAAAAATCCCCCCCCAAAACCAAAGCTGAAAAAAATATGGCGACCGCACGCACAGTGCTGGAAGTCAGCTTCTGCGCATGCTCAGAAGGAAAAAATAAAATTAAAAATAAAATAAAATAAAAATCCAAATTTTTTTTTAAAAAAAGATGGCAGCCCCCATGGACCGGCACCGACCGATCTGGTTCAGTGATGTCATTGTGACATCACCAGCAGGTCGCTATCGGTTCGGGCAAACCGGTCCGAACCGGGAGGAACCACCCCTGATATATACACCCAGGGGTGTTGTGGGAAAAATCGGAGGAGAGAGGTATATTAGGTATGTTCACCACTTTAAGTTATTTGTAAAAGTAACAAAGTGGGGATACAAGTACATAAATAAAATATTTTAATTCAGCAATTTATGTTCTACCCAGTGCGTTGCTCACATGAGTACTTTAATTCAAAATACAGAAAGAGAAATTGTACAATGGAACTAAAACACAATTTGAGAATACTGTGAATGTATTTCCAAATTGCCTTCGAATAATATAGAAACTTCTACCTTTATCACTGACATTAAGTGGTCTATATCAGTGATTTTAGGGATACACGTTATCTCCAGAATACACAATTTACTATATGCTTGTGACAAATCATTAAATATTATGAGATCTAGTGAAAAAGGGTTCTTTGTTGTGAGGCACCTAAACTGAGACAAAGTGGAATATTCCTTTTTATTTATTTTTTTCATTTTCTTACAATTATAACTTGGGCATTTTTTCCAAACATCTTTTGCAACAGATCTAGCCCCAAAATTAAGAACTGTTATCCTTGCTCTAAGCTATGAATTTTACAAAGAAAGAAAAAAGAAAAGGAGAAAAGAAGATCCAAGAATTAGTAATCTATGGAAAGGCAATGATAGCTTGATACATTGAATTGGAAAATAAGACAATTACAACTTCATAAACAAAAGAGATAAGAAACTAAGGATGTTATCATAAAAAAAATGCCTGTGCTTATATATATATATATATATATATATATAGTCTCCCTTTATTTATTTATTTATTTATTTATTTATCAGTAAAAATATGTAACACATAGAAACGGACTGTCGTTGTAAGCAACTGCCTGGATGGCCCCTGAAGGGGCCGAAAGGCAAAAAGGAAGCAAGCAGTATGCTCCCTCCCATATTTGGGTATACCAGGTGATTTAACAGGAAAAAAAAACGAAACACACACACACACACACACACACATATTTTCTTTTTGAGGTTNATATGCACCATATATATGACTATCCTTATCCTTACTATATCCTTAGGGATAAAATGCAAACTTAGAAGCAATTTCAGCATTATACCAACCTGGGTGAAATATCACATCCTTGCTGCATAAAGGCACCCAGGGAAAACCAAAGACTGTTGAAGATGCCAAATTCATTAGGAGGCTGATCACTGGGTCCTTCTCTACCGTCCTCTGGCTCTTCTGTATGCCATTCATATGGACTAAACCTGCTCACCAGGAACAGGACAACACTGACTCCAATGTAGGCAAAGACTATGCACATCCAAATTTCATAGGCCAAGGGGTCCAGGAAGGAAAAAACTCCCGGTTTAGATTTCTGGGGCTTCTTGATCATAATGGATATGCCGAGGCTCATAAAGGGCTTAGAAAAATCGATGACCTCCTCACGCACCAAAGTGATGGTCAGAGGTGCAACTGCAATCTCTGCTTTCTGTAAAAGAAAAGGAGAACCCAAACAAATAAGAGATTAGGGAAAAACAATAAGACATTGTACTTTGCAACAAGTGGATGATACCGGTTTTCATCCATCAACAACTGGGGTGTGTCAAACTTGCGTCGTCATGGCGTCGCCACATGATGTATCGTGACTTTTCCCCCCTTCGTTAAACCAGGAGTGGGCGTTGCCAGTGTGTGACGCATCAGGCCTGTGAGTTTGACATCTCTGATCTAAAATGAATGGCTAACATAGAGGCTAATGGCAAAAATATGGTGTTGGAGACACTGTAATGGAATTAAGGAATGGACATTTGGAAGGAGACAGTGGTAGTACATCAGGAAGAATTCTAGACAGAGATAAACACTCATTTTCAGTTAATTGAGAGGTGTGTATAATTGTACTCTACTTAAAGATAGGGGCATAGGTAATGTAAATCCAGACAGCCTTGTATCCTGAAATATACATTACGCTATATTATATTAGGTAAAACCACCCTTCTTCAATGTAGGAAACCCTCTACATAGGTAGAGCACAAAGAAGACAGTGGAAAGCCAAATCAGATACTTGATTTATATAGATCAGTAAAACCAATTTACAGTGGATCTCCATGATTGCTGGTAAAGGATTTATTTTGCTCAGCCTAGATATCCAAACACATTTTTAAAGACAAGAATCAAGCAGCCTACCAGACTTTTCTGAAGACATATGCTCTTCGAAGATGTAATATATGTTTTTCTCCTATGTAATATATGAATTTATCAGGCTTCTTGTTGGACATAGCAGTTTAATATTATGAGAAAAGTGTATGAAATATGGTAAATAATTCCAAATTGAGTCCTTTGTATTTCTAGTTGAGGCATGCTACCTGAATCCCATGTTTGATCCTATATCTGGTCCCCCTTTTGTAGCCTTTTCTGCTTATGTTCCATTGGGCATTTGAAATCCTAAACAGTAAACTCAGGAATTTCTGCATGCGTACAGATTAAAGAAGGACTCCCCGCTCCATCCCAACTCAAAAAATCAATTCAGTTTTACCAGCATAACTTTAAAAAAAAAGTCTTGGAAAATTTGAAGTAATTTTGCAGAGTTCTCAAAAGTGCTGATAAAATCCAGTTCTCCTCTTAGCTTTCTAATCATAGGTAGGGAAACCTATTCATTTGATCAATTAACTTCAAATCTGGAAACTATTTTTGCATGCAATGAAAATATCATTTCTGCCAAGTAAAAGTGGTTTTTAGTGACATTATTTTCAGAGCTAGTTGGGCAGATGAGATGTTCAGTCCACTTCCAAGCTTAGCCAGCATCAAGTGCTTAGCCAGCATCCAAAGCCACATTAAAAAAAAAAAATTAGGATTTTTTTTAAACCTTTCTTTCACCTATCCCTAATGCAGAGCTTTGCTCTACCATTGTGTCTATCTTGAACAAAAACAAAGGTGACTCAGGCATGAACTTAGTATATTCCCTACCTCTGTGGATATTGTGCATATTATCATTGCTTATTCTAACATTAATAAAACATTCTTGGCTATGCTCAGTTTGTAGCTCAATGCAATATAGCAATCCGCCCTGAAAGGCTTTCCTATAGTCTACATCAGGGGTGTCAAACTCGATTTCATTGAGGGCTGCATCAGGGTTGTGTTTGACCTCGGGAGGATGGGGTGGGCATTGTTGGGGTGGGCGTGGCCAGTGTGGGCATGACCAGCTGAACGACACTTGTTGAGGCTCCGCTTTTGGCCACAACAGCCTCCTGCAGCCCTCTGCCAGTGAAAATGGAGCCCGGGGGGGCTGCGCAGAGGCACCGTGGGGCGGTCCTTCACTGTTTCCAGGGCAGCCCTGCAGGCCAGTTCTAAGCATCCCGCGGGCCAAATCCGGCCCGCGGGCCTTGAGTCTGACATCCCTGGTCTACATTAAGCAACTACCAGTTAAACTTTCATGTGTACGTGAATCTTGGAATCATAATAAGTAATAGTATGCATCTATTATTACATGTTTATATCTAAAAAAAAAGTCTAATGTGAAACAGAGCAGATGGTAAGTATAATCACGCAATCCACTGTACTTCTGCCTTCTGACATATTACTCTAAGAAAGGTTGGCCCAATGCAGCAGAAATTATTTGAACTTTACATCGGAATCTGTCCCAGACTATGATAGAAATGGACAGTGACCATTTATTCATTATCTGATGAACAGAGAACATTCCTCTGCAGAAAGATGAATATTTAACTGCATTTGACTGCTAAAGCTTTTCAGAACATCTGCAGGATGTAAGATAATGTCTTTCATTACTAGAAAGGGTTTTACTAAATCATCTCCAAAAATTATACCATTGTGTAGCTAATATTTTGGTCATTAAAATGTAGAAAGAAAGAGCAGATACACCCTATCTCTGCAGGCTGTGCTTCATTTTAAAATTATCTGACAACGACATGCAACTTGCATTGGAATTATTGAAATCTTAGAAGTACAATAGATAAAGATGATGAAAACTGCATTAAAATACAGCTAATCTTGCAAATTAAATTAGTTCTAGTAAGGAGTTTTTACCAGAGCAACATATTAAAAAGACAGCTACAAAGCTCTTGACATTCTCTCTTCTCTAAATTTACTTATCATACTCCCTTCAGCATAAATAGTTGCAAGAAGTTTTTCTTTTTTAATTCCACGAGCTTCACTGTTTCAACTAAGCCTCATTGTTTTCAATAGAGCTTCCTCTTTCCAAGGACATTTACTTAATCCACTTGAATCAGATTAAAAATCTCAATCTTGCCTAGGAGCAAACTATCTTTGATCCAGGGGACATACTTCTGAGATATGTTGGCTTGTGCTACATGCAGAACTAAACTGAAAATTTATTTCAATGAAATTAAAACATAATACTCTTCTGATGCTTTAGAAATGATGGGTTTTTTTTTTAATTCATTGGTCAATTCAAAAGTGTAAAAACAATCAGTTGACTAAGTCAACCGGTTAACCTGAAATATTTCCATTCCTATCTTCACTTAGGCTGATGGACAGAAATTTTTGTCATCTCCTTGGGAAAGAGATAATAAATAAAATGAATAATAAAATTAATATCTAGAACAATCCAGAGCTTTCTACAAAAATGGCAGTCTTGTAATACTGCACAAACTGTTGAAATCAAAAAGAAGACCTAAAAATATGCCATATAAATATGTCTATTGATCAGGTATATATGATTTAAGGTGAGTTTTTCCTTGCAGTTTCTCAAGAAGCATTCAGAATAATCTTAACTGATGAAGATGCCTTCCCAAAATGAAGAGGAAATGAAATCAACCTTCTCTTTCACTGCTTGCTTTTTCTGCTTCTCTTTTGACCTCTGGGGTGTCCTTCCCAGTTCTAACTTGGAAATACTGGGGATAGAAATAGCTTTTATATGAAAATCCTCTACCACTGAACACCAGGACAGGGTGGGCACAGCAGTGATAGTAAACTCATCAATCTCCTTCTGTTACATTAAGGGCCAATGCACATTTCTGATGAATACTTTCATACTCCAGTAATTCCCTTGTATAGTCAAAATACATTTTCATCTTCTCTAAGTGACAAAAAAGAGGGAACTGTCTGGGAATTTTTACATTTACTAGTTCAAATGTTCTGACAAATGACCCATCAAAGGGAAATTGTTTTAATGTCTCTTCCAGCACAAAAATGCAATTTTCTCTCCAACTCAAGCGTTTCGTGAACATACATGAACAGTTTACAAAAGAAGCAGTAGTGTTGCAATCTGCCTTCCTTTCATGTCCTTTCCTCTCACATTTGAAGAATTTATCAAAAATTGTGAAGATTCACAATGTACAGTAGCGTTAATTTTTAATAAAAGTTAACTGTTGTGTACCATCCTTTGCTGGGGTTAGATTTGCAAACATGTACCTGAGAACAGGTATTTTCTTAACAAGGACATAATTATAGACTATTAATGTCAGTACTACTTTTTAATATATTGTAAACAGTGATGTCTATTGCATAATAAAGTTATATTATTTTATTATTATTAGATTTGCAAACCATTTTACCAGGCAACCAACTGCTTGCAACAGTTTGCCAATGTGTGACAATATCACTGGAAGGGAGGATAAATAATATGTTAACCTTTTTCAGACTCAATTTTGGGGTTTTAACTGCTACTTCTGTTCTTACTAACCCCTTTCCCCCTTTAAAATCCCTTTTCTTATTTAACAGGCCATAGAAAGTCACTCGTTTGGTTGTCAAATTGCAGTAGCATGACCTCAGGGTTCATGATTGGCCAATGAAAGGGCTGCAACAGCCTGTATATTATAGTTATAGTTGCACTGTTGATAATTTTAAGCTAAAACCTGCATCAAAAGAATGCTTACCCCATATACAAGCTCTCCCACCATCCCGTTCCAGATTTTTGTCTGTGGATCCCTTGCTCCGTATTTTCCATCAGGGACAATAGCAATTTTATACTTGATGCCAATATGCTTTGCAATTTCTGATGCCAGGTCTACACAGTAACCTTCATACTTCTCATTCCCTTCAAACAATTCTCTGTTTTTTTTCCACATAACATATGGGGCTTCCTACAACGAAAGAATGAAAACTGTGAAAGAGAAACAGGTGCCGTACCAAACAAACATGTTCACCATTCAGGTTCAAACAAAGATTCATTGTTCACCATCAGTTACAGAACATGTTGTTTTGTCAGGTTTTTCACCCTGAAAGATTATAACAAATATTACTGAACAGATATTTATCACAAAACAGAATGAGAAATCCGCAGCATATCTGTGGATTCAATGAATTTCTACTGTAATATTAAAGCAATCGTAATTGTTGTGCATGCATGCATGAATCATACTGTACATATCCAATTAAAATCAAATTCCACTGCTTGAAAGTCTCCATGCTCCAAATATGAGGAGGCAATTAGTCTTCATTAATTATATTTTTTATATTATGTAACTATACAATTATTGTCAATATTGTATTTACTAATCCAAATAAATTAGCTAATAGTCTTAAGTAATTCTTCATGATGCAAAAACTTGCATGTAAAATATCTTTTGTGAGATATCAGCACACATGACAATGATCTTGCAATGTAATTAATACACTTAAAATATTTTTAAATATTTTTAAGATTCGTTCCTTAGGATATGGATGAAAACTAAAACAAATAAACAATATCCCTGATTAAAATTATGCTGCCTTAGTTCATCAACTATTCATTAGTTAATTAGAGCAAGTTAAACCTAGTTATAAATTGGATATGATCTAGAAATTGAAATACTACTTTGAGATCCGTGATGTGTCTCTGCCCTCTGTCAATCTGTCATAGTAACTTCAAAATTAATCAGATCAATCAAACAGAGGACTTTTTTCCCCCTAAGCATTTCTTAATTTGTTTTCTTTGAACTCTTTTCCCATGTTTAATTTCACTGCTAATTTTTGTACAGTTGCAAAAAACTATACTCCCCATTTTACTGCAAATAGTAAGAGCAAACAGAGATGATTGGTAGGGCTCAAGCATTTTGTATTCTACTATTTTTTTTTAGTTTAGCCAAACACTTCATGCAGTAGCAGGCCCATATTATTTAGCTTTTTAAGAGAGACATTTAATATTTAGGGGTTTCTATGTGGTGCCAGTGCTCTCTTCCTCTCTCCCAATGATCAAGGCACTGTTTGCCAATAGTTACTTTAAGTCACATCTCAGGTTTTTTTCTCATCTACTTTCATTTGAGTCAAGTTGTGGCAAATAGAAGGCAAATGCATTTTCTGATTGCTGCCCTTTGCTCCACATTTTAAAGCTTTGACATTATGATCAAATAGCTCATGTAATAATATACAGACAAAGGGGCAACCAATCAGATATTTACTATACTGGTACCTCGGAGCTACTAGGAAAGCAGGGAAATATTATTTCTGTAATAAATAATGAAGGTAAGAGGGCTGAGTTAAGTAACTCAGTAATATTCATTATTTTGATGAAAAAGTTTTTCCGGTATCTGGGTCAGTGGTGAAATCCAATTTTTTTTTACTACCGGTTCTGTGGGCGTGGCTTGGTAGGCGTGGTGTGGCTTGGTGGGTGTGGCAGGAGAAGGATACTGCAAAATCCCCATTCCCTCCCCACTCCTGGGGGAAGGATATTGCAAAATCTGGGGGAAGGATATTGCAAAATATCCATTCCCACCTCTGGGGCCAGCCAGAGGTTGTATTTGCCGGTTCTCCGAACTACTCAAAATTTCCCCTACCGGTTCTCCGAACTCAAAATTTCCACTACCGGTTCTCCAGAACCTGTTAGAACCCGCTGAATTTCACCCCTGATCTGGGTGTTTCTTGGAAGTAAAAAGGAACTACTAATGAGGAAATTAATATTATCACTGAAAGACATTAGCTATCTCTTGGCAATTTTCTTCTCTAACCTACTGAAGAAGGATGTAATTTCCTATAGTGACAGAAGTTTGGCCCCGAGAATTAAGTATGTTTCTCTAGAATATTTTTTCAGAATTTTTCTGCAATTTGCAATTATTCCTTGATAGTCAAGACAACAGTGAATGTGTTTGTGTTCAGATTCAGGATCCCTTGAAGAGACAGGGACAGAGGAACAAGGGCCCTTTGGAAATGATCTTAACAGTTTGTTATTCAATAATTATTTCAGTATATTTTTTAAAAAAATACAATTTATATTGTTTGTAAGACATTTGGAATATTGTCATCTTGAAAGGCTGGATATGTATATCAATAAATGAATATGGGATTACTAGGTTATTACACCATGTAGACAAATTTACAATCTGGGAAACTGAGGTTCACACAAAAAAGAGAGTCCTTTGTGAATTATAAATTAAATTTATAATTAAATTAAATTAAAATGGTGTGACATTTACTCAGCATTTACTACAGTAAAAAGTGGTAATATCTTTCATCTGCTGAAATGGTTCAGTTGATTCTGCAACCTCAGCTTTGTATTATCTAAGTTGCCTACATATATTTATTTATACCCAAATTTATTTAGGAGGGTTGATATCTCTTTTGATGATGATCACATATTAAAACACACATTATATGATCACATATTAAAACACACATGTATATGCACACATACAAAATAACTCTTAGGAAATTTTCCACTAAATGGCATGACCATTACTTTATCTCTTGGCCAAATTACTGCAACTTCTGAAACACTTCTAGAAAGCCCTATGATAGTAGCTTACAACATGTAGTAGGCTGCATAATTAAGGTGCTTAGAAACAGGTTTGCCAATGGTTTAGTTCCCGTAACATATACATATATATTTACCTTGTTCTGCTAAATACTGGGGGGAAAAAGATTAATGAAAGGCATAGTAGTGTAAGCCGAGTAGTAGCAGTGTATAATGTGAGGTGATCCATTCAGAATTTGCTTAAAAAGCTAATTTCTTTGTTGATAAATGTATAATACAATGTTTTGGAGCATCATTAGATATTTTATGTGACACTATTCCTTTCAGATATTGAAAACAAAATGTAACATGCATTTGGGTTGAGATCAATCCATTGTTTAGTTGATGTAGTTTTTAATAACTATAAGGCTAGAAAATTTTGAAGCTGATTATTAAAAAATATACATAGAAAAAAACCTGTATTTTAAGTCTGACAAAGAAAGTTTGTATGGTATAAGATTTAGACAAAGAAATCAAATACTTATAGTACTGGTTAATATAAAAATGTATTTCAGAGTGAGAAACCTTTCTAAATCAGACTAGTACATTGCTGAAATAGAAATGAATATATAAAAATGTTCAACTCTCAATCCCCATTTCCCAACTTAATATAACTTTGCACTGTCTGGGCAACAAGGGTCTATTAACTTGTAGTAGAAAAATACTTTTATCAGTGATTATTATAAACACTTAATATTGCTCATTTCCCCCTCAAATGCCCCTATTAGCCATTGGTGGCCTATGGGGGGGGGAGGATGTCCAAATGTTACTAATGATTGTCCTCCGATTTCTATTCTAGACAAAACAATTGAGTCACTATTTGCAAAAGTACTGCAGTTTTTAATGTATATAAATAATGGATTCCTTTCCATGATTTATAATGAAACAGGTGAAATTCAATTGGAAAACAATTTATCTGTTAGAAACCAATTCTAGGGATGACCAAGATAATAATCTTGTTTAACTCTTGTGTCAAAAACCCAGATTTATTTATTGCAAAAATCGAGCTGGAATTGCCCTTCCATTTTTTTTGGGGGGGGGAAGGGGGAGGATGGGTGTTAAACATTTTTTTTTACTTAGTTAAGCATCAGATAAACCTATTTAAGGCTTTTATTTCTTATTTCAGCAAAAAATAAATAAATAAATGCTAAGAATCGTAACAATGTTGTTTCACAGTTTGTTGCATTTTGATTATCAAGGTTTCAACATCATAGGAAAAATTTCCTGATAAATACAATGGGAAATACAAGGTTTTAATCTATAAAGGTTATTTTCAGAACTTCACTGGGTATCTGCTAGACAATAGTTAGTGGAGGCTGATATAGATTTAAAAGATGTTCTTGCAACTCACTCCAGAATGTCCTAACCTGATTGTTGAGTCCTACAGAACGTAAACACAAATTACAGGCAATCCTTGACTTATAATTATTTCTTTGCTGACCATTTGAATGGTGCTGAAAAAAATGACTTACAACTGGTCCTTGCACTTGCAACCATTGCAGAATCCCATGGCCACTTGATAAAAATTCAGGTGCTTGGCAACAGGCATGTTTATCACGGTGGCAGCACCCCAGGTTCATGTGATTGCTGTTTGAACCTTTTCAGCCAGCTTCCAACAAGCAAAGCCAATGAGAGAAGTTAGATTCGCTTAATGACCATGCGATTCATTTCACAACCGCAGTGATTTGGTTAACAACCATGGCAAAAAACGTCATACATCAGCCTCAACTCACTTAACAACTACCTTGTTTAAACAGTGGATAGCTGGTTCCAATTGTAGCATAAATCAAGGATTACCTGTAATACAAACTAGCACACACTGATGAAAATTTAAACGTGTAGTTACCACCTGTTTGGGAAGATTATATTTAAATTACCCATACCTAATGGGTTTCTTCCAGAGCACACTTTAAAGCCCTCTCTTTTGCAATTATGGATGACAGTCCCATAGTGCTTAGGCAATACATCTGTATCTTCTATTTTCTAAAGGGTAAAATTGTATGCAGAATTGTACTCTCAATTTATTTGCCTCTTTTAATTTCCTAAGGAGCCACAATCAATGTTACCTGGAAATTTTCCTAAATGACAGGTCTCCTAAAATCAGCTTTTTAATTGCATTTAATTGTGCATTTTCCATAAGACTACATCATATCCAGATCTATCAAGAGATGTTCACTATGTATCAAACTGTTGAAATGTTATTACATTTTTGGATTGTATTTGATTTGTTTTAACTTAGGTTATACTGATCTTGGACTCTAGTAAAGAAAGTTGAGACAAGATTTGAAAGATACATAGAACATAACCACTCACACATTTTGGGTTTTTTTTTTATTATTTAAAACACTGCAAATGATCAAATTCTCTACTCTAAACTAAGAATTCTTATATTACACCAATATTATATAAACAATTATGTTAATGCACTCCATGCTTATTTCAGTTAAATAAAGCAGACAGTAATCTTGTTTTCCATATGAGTTTAAGACAGAAATGTAAACATATATACATACAACACAAGAACATATCATTTGGTAAAAGAAGACAGTGTTCAATTTTCTAACATGAGTATATAAATAAGTTGCTCTTATATCTTTATGGGTGAAACACCATAGAATCACAGTAAGCATAGGAACATATCAAATGTGAGGGTAAAAAGCAAATTGCTGAATTTCTTTAAAAAGTGTGGCATGCAGTAGAAACTTACAAATCAATACATATCTGATTTTCACAGAATGAAAAATTGGGTATTACTGATTCCACTTAAATGCAGAAATTGGCTCAAGCACCTGATTTATTTTTCCCCCTCCAGTGGCACTAAATAAGTTTTCTTTAATATGAAAGGCCAATGAACAGAGCACATATCTCTTTTTTTGGGGGTGGGGGAAAGGAAAAAAGCAAATTCACCAGATTCTGCACTGCACCAGCGGTGGGTTGCTCCCGGTTCGGACTGGTTCTTAGAACCGGTAGTGGTGGCGGCGGCGGGAGGCTCCGCCCACCCACCCGGGACGCTTCTGCGCATGCGCAGAAGCATCACACGCGCACGCGAACCGGTAGTAAAGGGTTTTAGAACCCACTACTGCACTGCACTGTATGTTCGGTACACACAAATGAGTGAAAGAGATTGTTGTTGACTGACCTGGTCATTATTTGTTTCTAAATTAAACATGGAATTCATAGCTAAATATTGAAAAGTTAAAAGGCAAAAGAAATACAAGGGATTAACTGAGTTTTAAACAGTGCCACATTTAACTGCAGACATAGTTACACTAACTTTGTTTGACTTGAATGCAAATTGATCCTATTAGTACATTATCGCAATAACTCATAAGGAGTCTGTTAGTACTTTTTCAAACCAACAAGTTTTACTAAAAGCATAAGCCCTTAGATTAGGCCACCAGCACCCTTAGCTACACAAGAGATACCACATCACCATGAAGGCTACAATCCACTGGCAACTCCCTAAGCGCATCTTGCCACTAGATTGTATTACTTTGTACTCATTAATAACTACTTCATCTTTGGCAATAATATATATCTACAAATCACTGGAACAACCATAGGCACATACATAGCTCCACAGTATGCCAATACCTTCACGGCTGGCCTGGAACATCGTTTGTCAACTCTTACTTTACAAAACTTAATAAAATTTTACAAAATTTTACTTTACTTGAGATTACGAGCTGCGGTGGTGCTAAGAGCCGCAATGGCGCAGTGGTTAGAGTGCAGTACTGCAGGCTACTTCTGCTGACTGCCGGCTGCCTGCAATTTGGCAATTTAAATCTCACCAAGCTCAAGGTTGACTCAGCCTTCCAAGGTTGGTAAAATGAGGACCCAAATTGTTAGGGGGCAATATGCTGACTCTGTAAACTGCTTACAGAGGGCTGTAAAGCACTATGAAGCAGTATATAAGTCTAAGTGCTATTGCTATTCGGTAATGGCATGTTAAGAAAATAATCTCATTAAATTCCATCAAGACCTTAATAATTTCTATCCACCATCAACCTCAACCTTGGCCTATCAGACAGAACAAGTCCACTACCTTGATGTCATGGAAAAGCTACAAAATGGGCACATTGTAAAGGAAACCTATTGAACACTTACCTGCTTCCAGCTTCCACACATAACACCCTCCAAATTTATAATCTATGGCCTGGTTCTAGGATAAAACCACATTTGTTCTGTCCCACTTGATGGACATACTTGATTGATGGAATAAACCAAGCAACTGAACTTCCCTTCTAACAAAATAAGCAGACAAATAAATAAAGGCAGATGAATTCTGAGAGATGACCTATTAAAAGACAGGCCACAAAAACAGAACAAAGGATCATAGGGTTCCTTTGTTTACCTACCGAGCATAGCTCAAGGCACACATTATTAATAAGGTACAATCCATGCGGTAAACGAGCAGTTTCTCAGAAATTTTAACTTCCTGGCATATAGGAAGTTTCCGATGTCAAAGTAGCTGTTTGGGAACAACTAATCTACACCAGCACTCTAGAGCAAGAGACCAGAGATCTCACAAAGGTTAAAGGGTTTTTGACTACCTCAGAAGGTCTTAACAAATGCAAAGGGTTGGTTACATTAGAATTGCTAATTGTCAGGTATTCATAATCTGTCTCCCATGTAACCTGTATCTGAATAACCATTCTCCTTCCCTCCTTTCCTCATCCATGCCTAAACACTGATAAGATTTTAATATAATTTGTTGGTCTGGAAATGTATAACTAGACTCCTTCTAATTTTTCATCGTTCAACTTCTATTGATTCATCATCATTTTAGCCATTGTCTATCCACTGCAGGATGAAGGGCTCTTCTGCAATACGGTCCCGAGCTTTCTTTTGCCAATTGGGCCCGCAAAGAATACTATTGATTAAACTCCTTATATCAGATGTTTTGATCCTGAGATTGGTATGGAGCTGGGAGCAAATTCTATTGCAATCCAGTTGAGAATGAATGGGCTCTGGATTAAAAATAAATTCAAGGCAAGGGTGGCCTGGAGATATCCCTAGAACATGTTAGTGTTTTAGATCTTCAATGTCAGGATTTTCAGTTGTATGGGAAACTTTTCATGCAGTAAGATGAGGTCAAATATAATTTACATTACCCCTCATAGTAACAAATTTCTACTATAGCAATGATTTGGAAGTAAACGGAAGTAAATCCGTTGCTACTGTATAGCAATAGCACTTAGACTTATATACCGATTCACAGTGCTTTATAGCCCTCTCTAAGCAGGTATAGCTAAGGTTTCAAGAATTTCATTAAAAAATTAGGCTATATAGCTATGTAATCTAGCCCGAGTAGAATGTTCAAGCCATCTGAAATGTAGCTACACACTGTTCTTTCTTCAAAGTTTCACAGTGTAATTCATCTGAAAGTCTTCTTCCATGTTTATTCAACTCCCCAAAGAATGTTTCAAAAATATTGGATATCACATTTTCAAAGAAATGTGAGGGCTTTCTGATTCACATCAGTTATGGCCTTTTTGTTTTTTTGGCCTCAAGACATTACTGTTGTGGCTTGCCCGAGTCCCGCGCAGCCGCCCATGGATCCAGAGGACCAAGAGCTGACTGTGGCGTGGCCATATCATCTTGTGCACCTGACACCTGGGTCAGATACCGAGGGGGACTCAGTGCCAGAGGATGACAGCCAACCAGGGCCTTCTGCACCTCCTCAGTTGGAGCTGAGTGACTCAGGAGAAGAGGAGGAGCCTCTGCTTGATGCTAGGGCACGCAGGGCAGCTAGCAGGCAGGAGTGGCTCTGCAGGAGGAGGTCTCCTCGCGTGTAAATCTGCAGGCTGATTGGCCACGCCCTAAGGCTATTTAAGGCTTCAGCATGCTGAAGCCGACGCTGGAAACAACGTGTTGCATTTTCTCTGACCACGTCTTGTTGCTTTTGGGATTTCTATGGCTTTAATTTCTGGACTTTCAGTTGCTGACCTAATTCATTCCGGGCTTTTTGCCAACTTCTGTGAGTTACTGATAACGGAGGAACTAATTGCCTGTTTACTTTGGGGGTTTGAATTCTGGCCAACTTTATACCGGACTTTTGGCACGACGGACTTTATTGTTATTGAAGGACTTTAACATCTAGCTACTAAGAATCCTTTATTAGTAGTAAAAGGATATTATTTGACAAACAGTGTGTGTGCGTCATTTCGTAGGGCTTGCCGTGCTAGGACACAACAATTACATAACTCTGGGACAAACATATTAGTTAGATGCAATACTGAATTATACTAAAAATCCCACCACAGATTGTGACATTTTATGACTGAGGAAAGAGTTGGGGAAAGAGGATCATTCTATGTAGGTGCAGGACAAGTTACATTTTTAATATTAGACTAGATTCAAGAGAGCTGTTGCGTATGGAGTTTTGAAATGTCTTCATAGTAGTATAACATTGAGAAGTATAATATTGAGAAGATACAGAGAGACTTTCTATCTTATGCAGATTCAATAATATGTTAGATGATTCTATATTAATAGGCTTTTTTCTCCAATTTCAATTTATTTTAATAACAATTATATGTTAAGCTCTTTTTTTATTGTATTATTACTATTGTGTTATTTTCTTTATGTTTACTATATTTTGATTGTGTATGTATATATGTATGGAGTTTGAAGACTACTGAATAGTCTCTATGATATGACTTTCTTAAAATAATTAGATGTATATATTTATATCCAATATTTATAGCTATTATGCTGCAGCTTTCCTAAAGCCCAGTTAGATTAACTCACAGTGTAGATGGCATCACTATGCTACTTTGTCTAGTTAACTTGATTGGCATCAAAAGTATGATGGAAAAACTCATTAATACTTCTTCAACCAATAAAAACTGTATGGGAATGGAAAGGTTGGCTTTTATGATGTTTTGTAGTGCATAGTTTTCATATGTTCTTCTGAGGTTGTGCTCGGAGTAGCACAATAGTATGCTTATATATCTTTTGACAAATTATATGAGGCACTGTGGAGCAAAACATGTGGAGGAACGTCTCACAAAATGCAGCAATTCACGTTTTTTTTTCACATCAGAAGTATTATTAAAGCCCTCACTTATAAGTGACTAATCTAAAGCTCTAGTCCAGGGGTGTCAAACTCAATTTCATTGAGGGCCGCATCAGGGTTGTGTTTGACCTCAGGGGGGCCCAGGGTGGTCATGGCCGGGTGGTCGTGGCCAGCTTGACGTCACTTGTTTCGGGGGCGCCTGTGGTGGCCCGAGTGCTCTGCCAGCGAAAACAGGCTCCCGAGCTCCATTTTCGGCTGTGACAGCCTCCTGCAACACTGTCAGCGAAAACAGAGCTGGGGGGGCGCGGTCCTCGCAAGCTCTGTTTCTGGCTGTGACGGCCTCCTGCAACCCTCTGCCAGCGAAAACGGAGCTCGGGGGTGTGTGTGCATGTGGCCCTCCCAAGCTCCATTTTCGCTGAAAGAAGCATCGTGGGCCAGTCCTTCACTGTTTCCAGGAGGCCCCGCAGGTCAGATCTAAGCACTCTGTGGGCCGGATTTGGCCCCCGGGCCTTGAGTTTGACACCCCTAATCTGAGGACTGTTCTTGGAAAATATGCTTGGTTTCCATATTGCCTCTATTGCAAGAGTTATCACTGCAAGTATCAAGTCTTTCTGGGAATTGCCTCCACAAATAATTGCTTAAATGAAAGGCTACCATTTCATAGTTGTCAATTAGATGAAGATGGATTGCATTAAGGAAAAAACAAAGATCAAACAAGAGACAAAACTGCTTTGAGGCTCTAGGCAACATTTGGTTAATTGAAACAAGAGCCTTTTCCCATGAGAAATAAAATGAATCTAATATTAGTTGTGGCCAAGAAAACTTAATGTCAATTTTATTGCCAGGGAACTTTTCTCTAACTTATTTTTATATACAAGATCAATGGCCAATTCATACGGCCATTCTTGTTGCTGAATTTCTTCCATATGATTGATTAAAACACATTAATCACATGATTAAATATATTAGGATGTCTATTACGAAAATGACGTAAGCTGTGTTGAATCCTTGTCTGGACTAGAATTAATTTGGATTAGAAGCACTGGCAGTGTTCCTTAGTCCTGTTTTAAAATATCTCATTTTTGAGATGATATATTTTGTCACCCCAGATTTTATGGTACTTGATTGCCAAACTTGGCACTGCAGGACCTCAGGGCACCAGGCCAAACATACAGGGAGGGATGCCATGGGGTATTTTAAATTATTGTGATGTCCATTTTTTAAATATGCTATATTTGCAAAGTTGGGTTTTCAGCTGTCTTTTGGTCTAGGGTCTCAGAAAATTACTGAGACATCCAGGTGCTATGAAGCAATAATAGCAATAGCAATAGCACTTAGACTTATATACCGTTTACAGTGCTTTACAGCCCTCTCTAAGCGGTTCACAGAGTCAGCATATTGCCCCCAACAATCTGGGTCCTCATTTTACCCACCTCGGAAGGATGGAAGGCTGAGTCAACCTTGAGCCGGTGAGATTTGAACCGCCGAACTGCAGCTAGCAGTCAACTGAAGTAGCCTGCAGTACTGCACTCTAACCACTGCGCCACCTCGGCTCTGGGAGCATCTGATCTAGCATGATGCATGCCAAGACCCATGCTCAGACTCTGCTCAGCTAAAGCACTGACATTGAGCATGGGCTATCGTAAGTTATCTTTACGATAACCCAGTGGTTCAAAACCTGGTAGCAGGCCTTATATTAATGGAACATGGGGAATTATACAGCTCAGTGCTTGATTCTTTTTATGAACTGCATAAGTATCCCTTGGAGATCTGCAAATCAATTTTCTGCTTCAGATTCTTTTGGAGTAAAATACCTTGAATGCATCTCCCCCTCGATTTAATAAACAGCTAGAAAAAAATTAACAATGTAAACAAATGCCACATCTTGAATAGAGCTTTTTTTTTTCTGAATACAATTCCTCACCATTGTGATCTGTCTGGTTCTATTTTCTATTTTCAGGAGTCTCTAAATGTTAGCCCCTTGAAATAGTTCAGAGAAGAAGCACATGAATATTAGCTCTGTCTTTATTGTACATACTTTATTAAAAAGTATGAAAATATTTGTCCCCTCCTCTTCTTTTACTCTCTGGAAAACTAGGGAGGGTCCCTTCTGAGATGCTTCCTAGTTTCCTTTCCTTCTGTGAGCTGACATAACTTTTGCATGATGCTTGTATAGTCTATAGTTCTTCCTCCTGTCTTCCAAAGTCATTTCTGAATACCATAACTCTAAAAAGTATAGTATGCATTTTCTGCATTAACTTCTACTTGCTGAATTATGGAGGGCAGAATATACACAGAATTGAGTTCTATCCTATGGGACAGAAGGTTTGTTTTAAAGACAGATTGCAATCACAGGGTTCTCCTGATCTGGGGAGGGCGCTACTCTTAAATCTTTCATGTGTTCATGACCTTCAGACTGGACTACTGCAAAGCACTGTACATGGGGCTGCCCTTGAAGAGTTTTGGAAGCTCCAGCTGGTGCAGAATCAGTGGTGAAATCCAATTTTTTTTTACTACCGGTTCTGTGGGCGTGGCTTGGTGGGCGTGGCGGGCGTGGCTTGGTGGGCGTGGCAGGGGAAGGATACTGCAAAATCCCCATTCCCTCCCCACTCCTGGGGGAAGGATATTGCAAAATCTCCATTCCCACCCCACTCTGGGACCAGCCAGAGGTGGTATTTGCTGGTTCTACGAACTACTCAAAATTTCTGCTACCGGTTCTCCAGAACCTGTCAGAACCTGCTGGATTTCACCCTGTGCAGAATACAGTGGCGCAGGCAGTTAATGCCACTAGTTATTTGGTGCACGTGACACCACTGTTCCTTTACCTTCATTGGCTTCCAGTGTGATTCTTAACACAATTTAAAGTTTTGGTTGTCACCTTTAAAGCCCTTCATGGCTTTGGACTAGGTTACTTATGGGACTATCTCTTCCTGGTTCTTTCTGCCTATCTGATCTGGCAGGAGGGGCATTTTATGGATACAATCAATTAAGGAATATAAGTTGCTGCAGTCCAGAAGGAGACCCTTTCTATCTTGGCACCTACACTGAATCTTCCCTCCAGAACTTAGGTTAGCCTCAGCCAGTGGTGGGTTGCTCCCGGTTCGGACCGGTTCTTAGAGCCGGTAGCGGTGGTGGTGGGAGGCTCCGCCTACCTGCCCGGGACGCTTCTGCACATGTGCAGAAGCGTCTTGTGCACGCACAAACAGGTAGTAAAGGGTTTTAGAACCCACTACTGGCCTCAGCCCTATTGACCTTCCTCAATGACTTGAAAATGTGTGCTTTGTGCTCAAGCCTGGAGCCCCGGGTGTGAGATGAAGCATGTCCTGGTTGTGTTAATGATCTTTTTATGATTCCTGGCTGCTGGATGTTTTTTTCTTTTCTTTTCTTACATTCTATGCCTTTTTATCTAGGTTATTGTAAACTGCACAGAGTTTCATGAGATGGGTGGCTATATAAATTGATTAAATCAATAAATAAACTGATAAGAGCTTGAATCTTTCTACCCCAGCTGACTCTTTCCAATATATATGATAAAAGCAGAGTTGACTGCATATTTCACGATGAAGAATAATTTTGCACAGTGGCTCTCCCTTCATAGGTAGTCCACTGAATTTAAATTGCATCGTAATATACCAATTTCAACATGAATTTAAAATAAAACGAGTAGAATCACTTGGATATTATCACTTGGGGATATTATTATTCCTTTTGGATACTGAAACACCTGGGTATAGGAGATGGGTGTAAGCCTTAGCTATTTTACATGTTTATACTGTGCTACTTTTGATCAAAAGATTTGATTTTTTTTTCAACATTCTAAATAGTTTCTCTATTGAAAGGGGAAAAAAAAGTAAAACGGCATAGCTAGGAAACTACTGGAGTAGATTCTTAATAGTGTAGTGAAAATATAGCAGAACATATTTTCACACCACCACTTATTTTTATTGATAGCCTTCTTTTCCTCTTTTTTATTATAATACTGGTTACTTTTTTTCCCCAACTGCTAGGAGATATTTGGACATCAGTGTCTGCAGCATAAAGATTTAAAGATGAATAGACAGATCTGTTGCCTTGGGGCAAATGTTTTCTAATCAATGTTCCAGTTTATCATTATATCCTAAGCTTCACTCTCAGTACCCACTGTGTACAGTGCTAAATTTGATCATTTAAAAAAATGTATTCACTCTCTGTAATACTAGGATGTTTTTAACTATAGAGTTTCATCATATTTTCAAAAAAGAACTTCCAGTCTTTCTCTTGTGAAAGAGATCCTTGATGTATAAGGCATAGTAGATCAATTAGATCAGGAAAAAGAGCCTTTTCTGCCATGGATCCTACCTTCTGGAATATCATGCCCCCTGAGGTGAGATCAGTACCCACCCTTTTGCCTTTCTGAAAAGGTTCTGAAGACTGCCAATTGGCCTGCGGCCCTGATAAGAGCCGAGGTGGCGCAGTGGTTAGAGTGCAGCACTGCAGGCTACTTCAGCTGACTGCTAGCTGCAGTTCGGCAGTTCAAATCTCACAGGCTCAAGGTTGACTCAGCCTTCCATCCTTCCGAGGTGGGTAAAATGAGGACCCAGATTGTTGGGGGCGATAGGCTGACTCTGTGAACCGCTTAGAGAGGGCTGTAAAGCACTGTAAAGCGGTATGTAAGTCTAAGTGCTATTGCTATTGCTATTTCACTTGGGAGGGGATAATGGGCTAAGATAAGACCTCACTTCTTCCCTATGTGCATCTGACCACTTTTCTTGCCATCTTTGTTTATTTTAAAATCAATTTTAGTGTTATTATTTATTGTTTTAATGTTTTATGTTGTTGCTTTTATTGATTGTAAGTTGCTTTGGTTGCCTTTAGGCAAGATGGGCAGTGGGTAAATTTAATAAATAAATACATTAGGGACATAATATAGCCTCCTGTATTATAGGGATATAGCTTCCTTTTTGGCTGCAGTAGAGATGTCTAAAATGCTAAATTTTGTGTTTGCATTTTCTTGTAGTGACTGCAGTATTCCAGAATCTCCTGGTATTATGCTTACTGGCACTGGCTTGCCAGAATGGCACTGAAAGTATTAAAATACATTATATAGTAACGGAGTCTGTAACATAGGCTGCGTAAATATCATTGAAGTGATCAGGAAGAGTTGGTGAAAGGTATTTCCTTTCTGAAAATGTAATGTACATCTACAAAACAACTGAACTTAAGTAATGGCCTTGGATTTTTAAATTTTCCTCCATCCTGCTTCAAAGATCCTAAAAGAGCATTATTTGCAAATATGGAGGTTCTCCTGGACTCAAGGTTCTTGCCTGAAGAGCATGTGGAGGCCATAGTCAGGAGGGCTTTTGGACAGTTTCAGCTGGCACCCCAGCTGAGGCCTTACCTGGAACAGGTGTCACTGAAGATGCTCACTCATGGCCTCATTTCTGGATTGCATTATTGTCATTTGCTTTGCATGGCATTGCACTTGAAATCAGACATTTCAGCTGATCTAGAATGCCTACTCATAGTGTAGCCATGTCATACAGAAATAGCACTGGTTTCTAGAGTTCAAATCAATAGTACTGGGTTTCTGAATGTAATTTAAGGTGCTGTTTAATTGAACTTAAATTTAAGTCTAGATAGTTTGAAGCCTGGGTATCTCAAGAACGGACATTTCCCAATAATTTTTACATGTCCTACCTAGATCTTTAGGGAGGCCTTCTGAGGATTCTCGCCTACCAGGAGGTCTAACATCATGCAGTAGCTGCTCTTCCTTTCTGGAGGAGCTTGACCTCTAAAGCATGTATGGCCCCCACCTTCATGGTCTTCAGAAGCAGGTAAATATGTGACTGTTCTAGAGGGCATTTGGAGATTGATAGTTAGTAATGCCATTTTTACTGTATATTTTTTAAAATCATTTTTAGCTTTATATTTTAGTCACCATTTTATTTTTACTTTTAATTTGTGTTGTGTTTTTAATACTTATGCTCTGGGAGCTGTTTAGGATCCAGCAGGTGGGTCAGATAAATTTCCTAAAGAAATAAAGAAATTTCCGTTTGGCTTGTGGAGTGGACCTTTTAAGAATAACAGGAATTGAGATTCACTAGAAAAACACTAGCAAGATCTGAGTCATTTTGGAAACATGTCTGATTTAACAAGAACTTGTATTTCTAACCTAGGTTATATTTTTTTCCATTATCTTTACTTGGTGCATGACAATGGTAAACACTTTAGATACACCACACAACTCCACATAAATGACTTATCACAAATTAAGTACTATTACAGAAGAAAAAAAAATACCTGCACTTTAACAATGGAACATTCAACAAGACATTTTCTATCTGCTTTTTATGCTTAAAATTGTATACTTTAAGAAATCATGGCATGCTACATAAAAGTTATTCAGATGCTTTGTTTGGAATAAGTGAAGACTGGCTAAGTTCTTTTGCAGAGATAACATTTATAATGGGCATGAAAAGAATTCACTGCAAGCAAGACAAAGACATCTTAAGCAGCTTCTCTGGTATCCTGCATACCACTTTTGTCTCTCTCTTTTTCTAAGCATCATTTAGTTGCCCCTAAATTTGGAAGCATTTGACAATAATTAACACAGTACACAGACGATAGCTTCAATTCAAAAGACTGTAATGAGTGGAAAATTTCAACTGAGACTGTTTTGAAATCTCCCATCATTTTCTTCACACCTTGGCCCAGTTGAAGACTGAATGCCTCCGTTTCAAACATTTCAAAGTCACAGAGCCTTTAAAAAAAAAAAAAAGCAAAGCAAAACAAAACAAACAAAACAAAACAAAAACATTATTTTGCTTGATGCTTCAGTGCCTGGTCATCCAGTCAGAGGCTCAGAAATCCATATGGAAAAATACAGCTCAGTGCTACTATACTGGATCTTATGTTAGGAATGTTCACATGTGCAGCTTGGAACTCTTTTCTTCCTTGGTCAATTTCTTAAAATAGGGTTCTTCATCCGTGGCTGAAAAGAGGAGGACTGTACTGAAGTATGATTTTTCCATTACTGTGACTTTTTTTTTTCAAAGGAAAGAGACATTTTTTTAAATAAATCCCATGCAAAGAAGAACTATACCATTAGGTTTACATTTAGAATTTCTCTATAGAATGTTAGTCCTTTTAAATCCAAGAACCATAATCCTTAAACAGGTAATTTGTGAGAAGGAAGTGTATGGATCACTATACTAAATTATACAACTATATTTCATACAAACAATGTAACAATACAATATGAAACACTTTGTATTGTTTAAAATAAATGTAATCTGGAATGTTTGGTGGGGGGAAAAATTCAAACTTTGTCCAATGTGATATATAAAAAGAACAGTGCATTAAGTTTTTAAATTATTAAAAATTATTAAATTAATCAGGTTAAGGTTATTCTTTGACAGTCTCCCTCAACACTCATCAGATTAAAGGGTGCTACTGATTTCAAGAAAAGAAAGATGTTAGCTATTTTGCTCAATTAAAAAGGAACCATTTGAAGTTTTATAGCTCTATAGTAATGAAAATTGAATTAAGAAAATGAATACATGTCGCTTATTTCATTAAAAGTCTTTCAGAGGTTTATTTACTAAATAATACTGAGTAATAACAACAACAGCAGCAGTAATAACTATGATCAACCAAAGTTGAAATCTTTTCACAGTTCAGTTGGCTATAAAAGAATTAACCACAGTTTGTTCTATGCATAACTGCACTGAAAATACTTCTCCCTCCCCCACAAGAAGGCATTGTGGGAGGAACAGCACTTAGGTAGGTAGGAAGTTAGAAAATTGCAAACAGGGAAAGTTATTGGAAACTGTTAGAGAGAGTAAGAGTAGAGTAGGATTGATAGGATAAACGAAGTTGCGGACCAGATATTGGTGGAAGGAGGATGGAGTACACAGCGCTTGTGACTGGGGAAGTGGTACTAGTGCTTATATCATAATAGATCCATAACAGATCCTCTCTTCTGCCATGAGCCACTGCTGCTTTGTGAGAATATGAATTTAATGGCCTGGTAACAGCAGAGGGATTGGCGGAGTTCAGGCTGTTACGCCTCCATTAATCAGTGTAGACCAGGGGTGTCAAACTCAAGGCCCGCGGGGTAGTTAAATCTGGTCCCTGGGGCCGGCCTGAAAATAGCAAAGGACCAGCCCGTGGTGCCTCTGGCAGCCAAAACGGGGCATGGGGGGGCTGCACATGGCCCCTGCACCCCATTTTCAGCCTAGATGGCCTCCTGCAGCACTTTGCTGGCCAAAATGGGGCACAGGGGAGGCTTGTGTCCCATTTTGGCCAGCAGGGTGCTGCAGGAGGCATCCGTCCCATCTCTCCCCGGCCCGCGGAGAACTACAATGCTGATCCGGGCCTCGAACAAATCCAGTTTGACACCCCTGGTGTAGACAATAGGAGCCAGTTTCTTGGACTGAAATTATTTACTGAGTCCAATGACTGGTATGGGCAGGATGTATCTACTGGAACAATTGCTATATGGTGGCCAGAGTCCTCAAAAGAATTAAACATCTGAAAAATGCCTGCACAATTTCTCTCTATGGGAGAAGGTAGTATATATTGAAGAACTGGTTCTGGTAATTTGATATGGAGTGCTTCAGCATCTTCTAGCCCATTTAGAAAGCACTGACAAAGTAGGAGGACAAAAAAAAAGTATGGAAGTAGAAAAGAAGAAAAGATGCAGCAGACTTGAGACTGGGAGGTGGAAGGACAAGCCACTGAGCGAAAGTAAAGGATTTTCTGGAGTTAGAATCTAGGAGACAATACTTATAATGCCTTCTGAGCATTTTCAAGAGCTAAAGTTTTGGTGTGTAGGAGGTGGGCAGCTGAGTGCAATTAGAGTTGGGTTGGAGATGGAAGTTATTGAAAGTTCATCAGTAGTTTTGATGAATCACTCTCATTTTTTTGTCAAGTACACTCCCTGATGGGTTGGGATAATTTGGAAGACGTGATCTGTAATATTGGAAGAGCAGTTACATAGAAATAGAAGTGGAAATGGAAGAGGAGAAAGGATAGTAAGGGACGGCTGTCATTGGCACATTCAGGGGGTAGGGAGTATTGGAGTAAAAGGGAATGAAGAAGAAGTGATAAAAATTAAGGTATTGGTGAGTAGAGAGGAACATGATGGGGTAAAGAGGTGGGACTCTTCTAGGAAAAAGGAGTGAGTAACTGAGATCCATCCTTACTTCTGTTACCTCTCCCATAGCTCACACTACGAGACAGTTTATCATGTCCTTGAAAGCTTAGGTTCCAGCTGCTGCTGTTGTTTGATATTTGTAAACATCTCTTCTCATAATTGGTATTAGTGTGGATGAGAGTGAATACCTGGCTTGTATTACTGAGAATCCTATAGGAGATGCTGATGATTAGAGGCATTGTTCTGCAGATAACTGGATGTGCCAGCTTGTTTTTGAAATCGAGCTCTTATGACAAGCTGGGAATTGTTCTTATACTGCTTCCCTTACTTTATAGTGGCATTCCTGTCCAAGTTGTTGGACCGCATGTCAGCTTCCTGGTAGAGTTTCCTGAGTTGAGCTTTAGAAAACTTTAACTGCAATCTTTAATTAGCATCTTTTGGGATCAGGAGTAGACACAGCTCATGAATTTATAGCCTCTATGGAAACTATAAGTTCATTCAAGGTCAGAGGACCAAACTCATGCAGGAGGCCACAAGTTAAATATGGTGTTTTTTTAAAAAAAAATACTAGAGCAATTCCAATGTTATTTGAAGGTGGGGAAAATTAACTATTTTTGTTAGGATCAGATGACTTTCTAGTTGCTATGGACTTGACTGATGCTTCCGCCTTCCTCCTATTTGATCAGCCTTTTGCAGAAGTGACAAAAAAGCTGGGTTTGGACAGTGGTGAATGCATTTTGGAAGACAGGGCAGATGGTGAGGTGTCCCCCCTCAAGAAGTCATTGCTCAACTTGTTAAGGCTCTTCATCTAGGACTCTGTTTGAAGAGCAAGCGGGCAGTTATGGCTAAGAGGAATTTTTACACAATTTCTTCTTGCGTGCTAGTTATGATCTTTCCTAGATTGGGAGGTTTGTTCATGGTCACTTATGCCTTTATCACCTTCTATTTGTTTACTGCAATGAACCTTAAAGAGCACCTGGGAATTTCAGTTGGCCCAGAACGCAGTTTTGGACTAACCCAGGTGTCAGGCGGTTTACCCATGTCTGTTTTGAAAGCAGTACTAGTTACTAGTTTATTTCTCAGGGTAATTCAAGATGCTGGTAGTCAACCTTAAAAGCTGTGTATAGTTCAGCATGTGGATATCTCTGGGACCACCTTCTCCCAATAGTCTCTGCCCATTCCTTGAGTCCTGAAAGAATAAGGTCTCTTTGGGGATTGATCTTTAAGAAATGAAGGGATCCTAGGCAGAGGTGGTATTCTGCCGGTTCAGACCGGTTCAGGAGAACCTGTAGCAGCGACTGCGGGTGGGCCTGGCCCGCCTACCTGCCCGGACATAATGCCGTCCTATTTAGCCACATTTTCGAGGCAGGGCGCATGCGCGGGAGGCTGTGCGCATGTCCGGAGGTGGGCGCGCGTGCTCACATTTGTGAACCTGGAGGGAAGGTAAGTGAATACCACCCCTGATCCTAGGGTTAGGTGTTTTTAATCATCATTCCCATTCTATTAAATGGCATTCTCCCTCATATAGATGGGCCCTGAATAACAATTTGTAAACATTAAAGATCTGGTGGTCCAGGAACTTTTGGGGTTGTATTTATCCTTCCTGAACAGTAAATGCATATATGGACTACAACTGTTCATTGACATCTGAGTAATTTATACTATGCTATTGTTGTATTCTTAATTATTAATCTAGTTAATATTTGGAGCCGTGAAGTCTGCTCAGTGTAAGACATTATTGGAAAGACGTGTCAACCTATAAAATAAATAAACAAAATAAAGAAAGGCTAAAATTTGGCTAAGTTGTAGTTGCTGAACTTTGTTTAGTAATCTATTTACAATAGAAAATAGTAGAAATTGTGAGAATCTGTGTTTTTCAATGTTATACCCATTTAAAAAAATGGGTGACACTCTAAAATGACATAACTAACCATATATACTAAAGGTATTTGTTACAAAAATCAGGAAGTGTGCATTTTTATGAATTCTTGTTTATTTTTTACGAGGCATACAGTTTCCCTTAAAAACAACAGTGTCAACAATAAAAACAACAACATGGCAAGAATGAATGAGGGTACAGTTCTGGAAAATAAAAGTTTTCCACCTTTTTTCAAAACTTTCTATTCCTGTTTGTAGTATATTGCATTTTACAGAGATTAACTGAAAGACTGAATATGATGTTTTAAAAAGTAATCTCCAAAGCAGTCTAAATTATGTAAAAAAATGTTCTATATTCATTTGAAATAGATAGAATCCTAAACATTACTTCCTGAATTCTACCAAAGCGAGCATTTAGTGGATAATGAGGTAAATATTTGGCTTCCCTCAAAGAGTAGAAAAATAAACTTACCATAATTGTAGTTACAATTACTGTTCTGTTCTCAAGGGCAGCTGTGTCATTGCCCATCGTAGGCTCATGTTGAATCAAGACTAATTTATCCATGTCATTCCAGTATCCAATCTGTAATAAACAAATGCAGAAGCTAACTTTCTATTCACTGCTGATGAAGTCAACCACGATAGTTAGTTCAAATGTAGTTTAAACATTGGCACTGACATAATCAGCTCCCCCCACCCCCACTACACTGTGGCCACTGGTTGACAAATATTTTATCTCCTGATTGTCTTTTGGCTCAACTGAACTTGATGAGTTATTCTTTTTGCAAGGTGCAAAGAAGCAGATTTTTACATAAACTCAAATTCTATCCTGACTATTTAAAACATTCCTTTATCTAGACGACCTTCAAGGGTAATTTTAAATCAGTCCCTGCTATGATTCCCTGACTGGAATCTATGATTCCATATATATTACATCATGCAAAATAAAAGTGACAGCAAATAAAAGTTTTATTTCAGATTCTCAGATTCTAATTTATACCTGGATGATCTTCCTCTCCTCCATTCCATTCCATTCCATTCCATTCCATTCCATTCCATTCCTCTCTCTCTCTCTCTCTCTTTCTCTGTATGTTCTTTCTCCCCTCTCTCTCTCTCTCTCTCTCTCTCTCTCTCTCTCTCTCTCTCTCTCTCTCTCTCCCTCCCTCCCTCCCTCCCTCCTTCCTTCTCCCCCCCTCTCTCTTCTATCTATCCAGGTATAAATTAGAATCTGAAAATCTAAAATAAAACTTTTATTTGCTGTCACTGTGGGAAATAAGATGTATAATATGCAGTTTAAGCCATATGGAGAGTCACTGCATTATTTTGCTTATGGTTTCAGGGGATAAACATAATTGACTTTTGATAACAGTATTATTTTGCATGATGGCTCCAATATCTACCTGGGTTTTTCTTGTTTCCTGTCTCTAATGATCCAGTACTGGTACCTTCCTCTCTTCGTTGACAAACAGACACAGAGTTTTCTCTCTTTTTCTTGTGCACTTTCGTTTCCTTGAATATCTACAAAATTCCATTAATCTGTATGTCCAAGAGAGCTTCATTCCCTCTGAAGTGCTCAGATATGTCACCCTTTCCTCACAATAGGATAGAAATAAATAATGGTAAGGCCATTCTAAATCGTTTATTTAACAGGTGATTATTTCTCCAGTAACCATGAAAAGAATCCAGGATTCCATAAAAGTGTTTATCTTTTCATAGATAAATACTTTCCATAAAAGTATTTTTCTCTCTTTTCCTTTATTTCTGTAAGTGTTCATGCCTATATTATATTCTTCTGGGTGGAAAAAGGCTGATAAGTACTTCTCAAAATCATATCATTGCAAATCATATTTCTTTGTATTTTCTTAATCTGTATGCTACAGAGCTCATATTTTCTACAAATGGCTCAGGTTGTCACCAACCCTCATCACTACCTTTTAATCTCATTCTTTTTCTCCTATTTTTATTCCATTATTGGAACATATTATAATTTACAGCTTCATTCAAGATCAAGGCTTGAAGATACTAAATTTTATAATGGAGACATGTGACACCCTACTTCCCATCACATACAGATAGTTCTCTACTTACAATCACAATGGAGCCCAAAATGCTAAGCAAGTTGTTTAGTAAGTTTTGCCCTATTTTACGACCTTTCTTGTCATAGTTGCTAAGTGAATCACTGCAGTTGTTCAATTAGTAACATGGTTGATAAGTGAACCTGGCTTCCCCATTGATTTTGCTTGTCAGGAGGTCACAAAAGATGATCACATGACCTCGGGACACTCCCATTAATCATAAAATGAGCCAGTTGCCAAGCATCTGAATTTTGATCACATGACCATGGGGATGCTGCAATGGTTGCAAAGTGTGAAAAATGGTCATAAGTCACTTTTTAGTGTTGTTGTAACATCAAATGGTCACTAAATGTATGGATATCAGTTGAGGGCTACCTGTAGTAGCCAGAAATCCCAAAATGCATTTTTATACTTTTTATCTGATATGTAGAAGCTAAGAATAGGAGGTGATTTTGCAAAGGAAAGTCTTTTTCATAGGAGAAGGGTGGGGTGGCTGCTGAGCTGGCAGAAGGGAATAGCAATAGCAACAGCACTTAGGCTTATATACCACTTCACAGTGCTTTACAACCCTCTCTAAGCAGTTTACAGAGTCAGCATATTGCCCCCAACAATCTGGGCCCTCATTTTACCGACCTCGGAAGGACAGAAGGCTGAGTCCACCTTGAGCCTGGTGAGATTCGAACTGCCAAATTGCAGGCAGCCGGCAGTCAGCAGAAGTAGCCTGCAGTACTGCATTCTAACCACTGCGCCACCAAGGCTCTTAAGTTTGGGGAAGAAGAAGGAACACTGATGGAAGAAGATAATGGTTGGCAACATAAGCTAGACAGCATAAGAAGGTGAAGTTGGTTGGTTTTAGTTATAGCAGTGGTTCTCAACCTTTCTAATGCCGCGACCCCCCCGCGACCCCCCCCCACTACCACCGCGACCCCCTCCCTACCCTCTCCCCACGCAGGATCGGGCTTGCCTGCGGGTCTCCTGACAGCTGATAGCATCGGAGCGGGCGACTTCGCCCGGACGCCACCATTTGGGTTCTTTTACCCTCTGCGCATGCGCAAAGCATTCTGCGCATGCGCAAAGGGTAGAAGAACCCAAATGGCGGCGTCCAGGCTACCAGCTGTCCAGCGACCCGCAGGCACGGCCGAACTGGGACCTTTTCACTCCTGCAGTGACGGTGGCACCAAAATGGCGGGCTAACGCGCGTGGTGACCCCTGTGAAATGGTCGTTCGACCCCCAAAGGGGTCGCGACCCACAGGTTGAGAACCGCCGAGTTATAGGCAATATGGATTGGTGGCCTGAGTTAGGCAGAATAGTGTTGCACTGATGAAGGGTTGCAAGCTTGAGGAGAGGTCTAGGCTTTCAGAAGAAGAACAGGACACCATCCAAATAAGAGTGTTGAAGATTGGTGATTAGCCAGCTATTGAGAGCACAAGTTCTGAAGGTGAAACAGAAGACACTAATTGAAAGTGAAGGACTAAGAGTCAAAGAAAACAGAGCCAGTCTAAGAGGGAGAGAGAAAAGTACTGTCCAGTCTACTTCCCCATTTCTTATCGCTAAATAGGGGCAGTCTTTGGGAATAGAACAGTGTACATCTATATCAAACCAACATTATAGTATGCAGACCAGGGGTGGGTTCTGGTTTTCTTCGCTGCCAGTTCGCTCAGTGTTGCGCCGTGCGGGTACTTCGCGCATGCGCAGTGCATAAAAAAGCTTCTGCGCATGCCCAGAAGCAAAAAACAAGATGGCAGCACCTACGGTGCCGCCGAAAGAACTGGTTCGGGGGTGTGGCAGGTCTGGGTCGCTGCCGGTTCTAGCGACCCAGGCCGCCAAGTTACTACCGGTTGTATAGAACCGGTCCGAACCAGGAGGAACCCACCTCTGATGCAGACATATACCATTAGAAAAAGTTTAAGCTGTGCAGCAGAGGGGAAAAGTTCCTTTTACAAAATATTTTAAATCTCATGGCTTCGCTCCTCCCTGGCTAATTATCAGTTAAAACAGCGAGGAGGAGAAGGTGGGAGAGCCCATTTAACTGTAAATAGCCTTGCTAACTTGCCAAGGAATGTAGTTGAAAGGGAAAGCAGATACTATTTGTCTTAACAGAAGAGCAGAAATGTTCTCAAGAGATGTTTTGCACGGTGTCTTTCATCAAATTCAAGGACTCATTAGGGAAAGCTGTACATGAAAGTATTAACAAAACCCAAGCCAGAAGTATAATAACAGCCCTTGATATAATAGAATGATCTGTGAAAACTTTAAAAAAAAAAACTTGAGATGGATTCAGATCAACCCATGCATTTTTAGTATAGACTCGCTTTGTAATATTTAATCTACTGGGATTCTAGTTACTATATCATCTTCATTTACAAAATACCATCTGTTTCTAATTATAGAACTGAACGTGAATATTTTAATTTAAGGAACTGGCTGTAGTTGATAATATTTTATTTTGATTTTTCACATACGTGGGGGAAAAATTGCCCTCTTCTGTGTAACGTTCCAACAGAGGAAATACAACAAACGAAACAAAACTTTGTGTATGAAAAATAGGACGATTAAAGTGGGCAGGCAGATTAGGAATTTAATTGCAGAAATGAAAACATGCACCACTGTGAATGTTTTTTTTAAAGATATTAAAAAGTTGGGTGATAAAAATACATGTGTTTTCTCCTGCCCTTAAATGTTCTGATGCATGAGAAGAAAAGGAATGTCCTAAATTGATATTGCTGAAGGAACCATAAATCATAGTACATAAACCGTAAGAAGCAAGGATATTTCTTGGCACTAAAATTAAAAGCCTATAACTTTTTTTTTTCTGATGACCTATCCTTGTTCAGAAAATTGATGTCAGAAATGAAGTATCGGGCTTTGGAGGACACGAATCCTAGATGGTTGATGTTTGACTTCAACTCTTACATCAGGCAAACATCAACAGAGTATATAGCCAAATGAAAAGGGATTACTATATTTCAATTTTATATATTAAGTCACAAGTATAGAGCATATTTGAAAGAGAAGAGGAAACTCAGTTTCCTGTGTTTCAGCAAACTACAAATTGCTCTAGTGGTTGAGGCCCTAGATAGAAGTTCTGAGACTATGAGTTCTAGTTCTGCCTTAGGCATGAAAGCAGCTGGGGTCCAGACACACTCTCTCATCCCAACCCACCTCACAGGGTTATTGTTGTGGGGAAAGTAGGAGGAGGAAGGTGTGTTGGATATCTTCACTGCCTTGATTTATTTGTAAAAATAATAAAGGTGAGATACAAATAAACAATCTCTGTGAGCACACAGTCAAGACATTATGTCTGTCTCCTCTTATTGGACTCTAATTACAAATGAAACGGGAGAACAAATACTCTTAATATTCCAGATCTCTTGTTCCGAAACCTCATATTAAATAATAATAATAAAGGAAATCAGTTCGTTGAAACATTTGAATTGTCCTAAAGTGTTTATGTTTTGCACAGTAATGAGGACAATTCACTTTCCTTTATTTTTCTTTGTATTCCTAACTCATACCTTGCTTTTTTTTCCACCATTGTTATGAAAACAAAAAGCCCAGGAAGCAAAAGACTCTGCCCTTATGACAGAGAAAGACGACATGTCTTGTCGTATGAAAAATTGCATACTTATATTCTAATAATAGAATGTTATTAAAAACTGGATAATAAAATGGTTGGTACTGCAAACATAATTGGATTTATTGGCTAAATTATTATTATTATTATTATTTATTAAATTTGTATGCCGCCCAACTCCCAAGGGACTCTGGGCGGCTCACAACAATATAAAAAACGATTAAAAGAAAACATAATAAAAACAGTTAAAAACAGTTAAAAATACATACTGTTTCATGGCCAGACCTCGCCAATTACAGAGGCGGGATCAACGGCCCCAAGCCTGCCGGAAGAGCCAGGTCTTGAGTTTTAAATTGAGTTTTATTAACAGTATCTATAGACACACAGACACATATGGGTGAACTAAACAAATAATCCAGGATCAGAACACACCTTTCGAGGGCCTGTGCTTTTCAGTTCAAATACATCCATTGAATAGTTGACTCTGCGACCATAGTGGTCAAACTGAACATTTCCAGTCAGTCCTTGTATTCGAACCTTCAAATTGGACATAAAATTAAAATATGGATTAGTGATAAAAGTACTTATTCATTGCACGATATCATATAGAAGTAAACCTTTTTCACAGGATTGTTAATTGAGGGACATGTTAACTGTTTACCCAGATTCATTTTTTTACCCCTAGCTTTAATCAGGGTGAAAGAGGAGCTTAGCAATCTCTGTGTGCTTTTGGTGTTTAATGCTTTGTTCTTCAACAAACCTTTATAAGGGAATATCCACCTCATCCCATCCCACTCTAGAATCTGAATTTAGATTGAATCCAAAGCCTCAAATGTAAATGTCAGGTTTATATCAGGTCTTCTGTCCTTGAAATGTTGGAAGTGAGGAACAGTCAGTAATAGCCCATGGATTATACGTAGCTAATTTTTAAAATGTCTCAGGATGAAAATTCAATAGCAAATTTCTGGCACCACTCCCTAGCAGTTTCTGTACGTAACTAAAGACTAAAATAAAAAGTGCCAAATGCCCAAATATTTGTATTTAAAAAAAATAAATAGAAATATTCTAACCATTTTTATAATACTGTGGCATCACCATCTCATTGTTCTACAGCCCTCAGTTGTCTATAATATTTGACAATATAGTACTTGATTTCTACATCATATGGCCCAATGGTGTAAAATAAGAGGGAGAAAAGAACAATATGAAAAATTTCTCAAGAAAATGAATTTTTTACAGGGTTGTTGTTGTTTTACTTTTACTTTTCCTAGACCTAACCAGTTCTCTGTGAAAAGAAAGCCTAAAAAACCCTCAGTCTGGATCTGAAAACTTCTAAGTCTCTATATTCATCAGGGTATGGAGATCCTTTTCATCAGTTGAAAAATTCCTGTGTTTTATTTCATTCTTAAATGATATAACAAAGCATCTAATAGATCTTCAGGATGCATTTGGCATGCACATTGAAAAACATAAAATAATTCTTAGACAAAAATATCAACTTTTCATTTTCTTTTATCATTGTGATGTGAAATTAGCTTATGTAGGTTTTCTGCATTCATCTCCCTCGGCAATAAATCACTTTTTTTACCTCATAACTTTGGGGGGGGGGGAAAACCCCTGGCTTCTGTTCAACATGGAATGGATTAATGTTGTCCACTCCAAGAAAACGTTATCCCATCTTTTTACTTAGATTTATAATCCCCACTTCCTTGAGAAGTTCAAGGATATATACAAATCAGCCTCATTCAGATTTTCCCTCATGAGAACTCCTCAAATATTGTTGGGCTGAGAAAGCGTAACTGGAACAATCATACAGTGGGTTTCTATACCTGAGAATGAATCTTCCATTTCCTGCGAAACCAACATACGGAGCAGAACTAACATTCTTTGCACTCCAGTAACTTTCATCTGAATGACAAATACAGCATGAACAGGGGCAGCTTCAAGAACTGACCCTTTTGTCGAAATGAGAAAAGCAACAGTGCCCAAAAGGATTGCAGTTTGTGCTGCATTACGCTTTTATCCACTGGTGCTGCCAGTCCCCTACATTTTATTCTGTTTGTATCAGTGGTGGAAATCTAGCAATAGCAATAGCACTTAAGACTTATGTACCATTTTACAGTCCTTTGCAGCACTCTCTAAGCGGTTTACAGAGTCAGCATATTGCCCCCAACAATGTTGGGTCGTCATTTTACCCACCTTGGAAGGATGGAAGGCTGAGTCAACCCTGAGCCTGGTGAAATTCGAACGGCCAAATTGCAGGCAGCCGGCAGTCAGCAGAAGTAGCCTGCGGTACTGCATTCTAACCACTGCACCACCGTGGCTCATATGTTTATTTACTATTATTTTTTTCTGCTCATCTCACCACAAGGCGGCCCTGTTCAGTTTGCTAGTCTCTAAGCATTAAAACACAGGAGATGGGGGGAGGGATCCAAAGTTTGGTCACGTGACCAGGGAGATGCTGCAACGGTCGTGTGAAAAATGGTGATAAGTCACTTTTTTTCAATGCCGTTGTAACTTCGAAAGGTCACTAAATGAACTGTTGTTAATTTATTTCATTAATTAATTAAATGTAACACACTAATCCAGGGGTGTCAAACTCAATTTCATTGAGGGCTGCATCAGGGTTGTATTTGAACTCCGGGGCCCAGGGTGGGGATGGTCAGCTCGACGTCACTCGTTGTCGGGAGTGCCTGTGGTGGCCCGAGCGCTCTGCCAGCAAAAACGGGCTCCTGAGCTCTGTTTTTGGCTGCGACGACTTCATGCAACCCTTTGCCAGTGAAAATGGAGCTCAGTAGGGCCGCCCATGGCGCTCCTGAGCTCCGTTTTCACTGGCAGAGGCACCGCGGGCCGGTCCTTTGCTATTTCCAGGGCGGCACCGGGGGCCAGATCTAAGCACCCCACGGGCCGGATCTGGCCCCCGAGCCTTGAGTTTGACATCCCTGCACTAATCCAATAACTGTTTGGCAGTTTAAATGTTTGTGATAATTTCCAACATAGCAGCTGCCACAAAAACCAAGCAGGTATAAATTTTATAAGAACCACACCTGTTTCAATGTCCTCTCCATGTCAATTCCTTGGCTCCATGGTGCAGCTGGATTTGCAAGACAATCCCCAGCATTTCCTCTTCGAGAAATATCTATTTTCTGCTTTCGAAGGTTTCGGAAAGTCTCGGCCATCACAAGGACTCCATCATAAGTTAGAGCAGAGGTATACTAATCAGATGGAAAAATTGTACATCAATTATACCTAGTATTACAATTATGTTCAAAAATACATCTATTAAACCTTTGATTCCTCAATTGACAAGCATTAGTTCAGCAAGCTGAGAAAGATTTCTTAGTAAACAAGGATGATAAGATCGCCGCATTCTTGGGACATTAATATGAAGTTTAATTCTGAAGTTATATTGTATAAGATTACTTTAGGAATTACAAAAGAACTGGAATAAAATGGAAAGTTGGACTTCGCATAAAATGTACTTTTGTTCAGATAAGATTGGATCCAAGAGGAAAGAGTCAATCCTTTCACGAAGGCAAAGCCAATAATATGACTTTATGACCTGCCCGTGAGAACAGAAAACCCCTCAAAGATGCAATAATTGATTTTGGACATAACAAAACTGATAGAAGTTGCATAAACAACTAGCTAGGAATGGATAAAGTAAAAAATTCAGAATAATTATAAAGATATAAGATATTTGGGAATTCTTAATTAAATAGCCAACAGGGAACAATACATACAATAACAAAATGGTTTTAAACTCAGTTCACTAATGAATACTAAATAAGTTTCACCATAACTGGAAAGAGTTGTTTCACTCAATCTCAAAAAGGACAATAGAGGGAATATCTGTAGTTCAGGGTTGAACTGTGGACTCCTTGGTGCTCTCTAAGCTAAGCCCTAAGCTTGGTTATTTGTTTGCAGACATTTCATTACCCACCTGTGTAACATCATCATTTGTTTCTTATTATGATTCAACCTCCAAGTGAAGAATGAGATCATTCTGGATATAGAGTGGAATGTACCAGTCCCTGTAACAATGCCTTAGAACCGTGATGGCGAACCTATGGCATGCGTGCCACAGGTGGCACGCGGAGCCATATCTGAGGGCACGCGAGGCGTTGCCCTATGTCAGCTCCAGCGTGCATGTGCATGCTGGCCAGCTGATTTTCGGCTTTCCGGAGGGCGGGGGGGCATTTTCTCCCTCCCCAGGCTTCAGGAAAGCCTCAGGAGCCTGTGGATGGCCTGTTTTTCTCCATCCACAGGCTCCGGAGGCTTTCCTGAAGCCTGGGGAGGGCAAAAAATGGCCCAACGGGCCTACCAGAAGTCCGGAGGCTTCAGTGAGGCCTGTGCGCATGTGCGGGGGGGGCAGCGCGGGGTGTGTTGGGCACACATGTGCGGGGGGAGGGCATTGCATTATGAGTGTGGGCACGCACATGCGCACTATCTCTCTCTCGCGCGCGCCCTTTTGGCACTCGAGCAAAAAAAGGTTCGCCATCACTGCCTTAGAATGATTATCCAAGACAATCTTCACTAAACTCCATCACATCTATACCCAGAAGAACTAAGACTAATGTTACCACCAAAATTATATTTATCTCAGTGCTCACAGTTTGGTCAACAGTGGGATAAAAGTCCCAGGTTGGGGAAAAACAAAGTATGAAGATTAAGTAGAAGGTTGCAGAGGGAACCTGATTAACACATAAAAGTCAATAGATCTTCACAATATTAGGCAGTTACTTATAACTGCAGTATGGTTGAAGTCAAGTTACATGAAAGGTGATTTCAGATTTTAATGTAGAATAGAACCTTAGGGGGAGTTTCTGATCCTGGGTATTCTCTCTGGTCCAGTTTCTTCCACCGTTGCATAAGTTTAGAAACCATAGGTGTATTGAAATCCACTAATTGAAACCCTGTGATGTTGGCTCCTCCATGCATAAATCTGTCCAGGGAAATATCTTTAAACCCCTGTTAAAAAATAAATTTCCATCATATTGTATTTTCATCCAGCATGTCATTAAAACTTTTTCACTGATATTTAGTCATTACAATGGTTAAGTTAAAAAGTTATATTTTATTATTCAACTATTTTAATCTGATTTTCAGGTGTGTTTAAAATGAATACAACTGTTCCATTTTCTAATACAATATAACACATTTATTTATGTATACTTTGTGTAATTGTACACTGATATAATTCTAGTGTTAAATATAATTCTCATATTTAACACAGGCTATTGAAAATAACTAGTTTTATTGCTTCTATTTTTCCCTTAAAGGCATCCCAGAGGCCATGAGATCTTTCTTAGATCTCTCCTCTAAAGATGGAGAGAAAAGTTTGTACAGTATTCATATATTCTCCCACAGTCACTGCAAAAACTTTTGTGGCGCTTCTTTTCTGATCTTGGAATTCTCAGGCTTGAAAATGGGACAGAATATGGTGTTTTATTTATTTATTTATTTGTTTGTTTGTTTGTCAAACATGTACAAGATAGCAGGTATAGGTATAAACATAAACATAATCAAAGTGAATACCCTTGTCCCATACTTGTCACAAACTGCCTAGTGTACATCAATTTCTTGCTGTAGGCTAGTATCCTGGTTTAATGGGAGTGAAGCAAACCACTGGAAGGATGAAAAACAGATAGTTCTTTCTTGCTTAATATGGACAGGGTTTTTTTTTTTTTTGGCTGTGTCAGATACTCAATAATTGGCTTTTTCCATCGCAAGCAGTCTCATTCCAGCTGAGCAGTATTGCAATTACCAATACAAACACAAACACATAAAAATAAAATTATTATACTAAAACTATCTACTTAAGTATAAATATTTTAAAACGAGTTCACAGTGGAAAAAAATAATAAATAAGATACACCATATCTTATACTAATAGCTGCAGAAAATAATTAATAACCTTTTCACAAACTTTTCTTTACTAATCTAATTTGCATAAACAAGTTAACATTGCATAAACAATGTCAACATTACTGCTATGTATCTTATTATTTTTTAAGGGGCAGTATGATAAAGAGGAGAGAGAAACGTTCCCACAGCGAGATGCAATGATTTTGGCATCTATCAATAAATTGACAATAACTTTTTAATTCTTAGTATCACATTTAAAAATGCATCACATATAAAATAGTAACATTGTCAGTAATTGGGACATTTCAAAAAGTATTACTAATTCTCTTTACTGATCCTATCATTCATTTTTTCTTATTCTATAATGATATATTGTGTTGATATAGGGAGTAACTCATTCATGTAATTGAGTAACTTAATTCATGTGATTTAAAGATATCCACTATAAAACTTAAGGTTTTTATATATTAAAAACCTTAAAAATATATATTAAAAAATATAAAAGTGGAAAAAAAAAGAGAACAGGGTTTTTTTCCCACTCATTATTATGCAGATGGTTTCTTGGGAAACTGCAGAATAGTATGTTTTCTATTTATTTATTTATTTCTATTTATTTATTTCCTAACTATTTATTTAGTATATCGCCTTTATTTAATACTGGTCTTGTCAAAATAACTTGAGAGTAAGTTCAATAATTAATTTGTATTACTTTTATTTTTCTAAATTTTTGAAATTTAGTTCCTTAAAATGAAATAAAGTATATAAATTACATATTTAACTGTAGCAAATCATTGTAACATTCACTTTTCCTTTTTGCAGGAAAAGTTGGCATTTCTATAAAGGGTGTTGAAGAAATAGATAGGTTTTTTTCCTTTTCTCTTATCTGTTATGGCAGCGGTTCTCAACCTGTGGGTCGTGACCCCTTTGGGGGTCGAACGACCCTTTCACAGGGGTCACCTAAGCGCGCACTAGCCCGCCACGCCCCCTTTGTCACCTCATTGCATGCAGGGAGGGGGAGGGACGGGGTCCGGCAGCGGGGCGGGGGTCGTGGCATTAGGAAGGTTGAGAACCACTGTGTTATGGGATGCTATATTTTGTTATGGTAAGAACTCTTAAGAGATCGGGGCAGTTTATTATTATAATTAAAATTAATTAGATTGCACTTGCATTTATGTAACATTTATACAGATATATTCAAGGTGGTATATGAATTACATAAAACCTAGTAGATGTTATATCAACACACACACACACACACACACACACACACACACACACACACATTCATTCATTGTACACATTGTCAAGTGCTGGGGAAATCAGGAAATCCAGGCAGTTCAAATGAGTATAAATATTTATTGCAAGTTTAAGCTCTCTGCAAGAATCTGAACTACTAACGGTCAAGGGCAATAAGCGGGAGATAAGAAGGCATTGAAGGTGGGCCGGACTTAGATCTCTTGTGGGTGCTCAGGGACTCATGACTGAAGATATGTTTGACCCCTCCCTCAGGCTCAGCCTACACTCATATCAAAATTAGCAGGATGGCTGATGGACCATTATAATGCAAATCCTGCTCCTTTTGAACATGGACTGTACAGGTACAAAAGGAGGAGGGTGGGGAAATTGCATTGCAATACTCTTTGCAATCTTGCGTATCTCCACCATCATCACTGGATGGAAGGAATGTGCTGCATGACCTTTCCTTGAGATACGGTCACAAGGACTAGTGATAAAGAGAGTTTCAGGGAGGAAAGGTTAAATAGAGTCAACAAAACCAAAACATGGTTTTAATGTATTAGCACTACATTAGATGAAGCCAGCTCAAAACCAACAATGAGATTTCAATTTTCATCACTAAATCAACACCATACAGTATTTCCCTTTCCTGTGGTCATTTATCATTTAACTAGCTTGGCATGAAATTAACTATAAAAAAAGGATGCTTACCAGATTTGCAAGAATGTAATGGTAGCCTTTAACATGTTTTCCAACACTCACAATCTGTAGAAAGATGGGGTAGAAAAGAGAAAGCAATGAACTGTATACTATTCAAAGGAATAGTTGTTATTTGTAATATATTGACAGTATTGTACAGCTTCATCAAAATTACAAAGATAATTAAAACATTTGAATGCTTAAATAATGGATATGAAAATATGAGAATACGCACTGGCTTTCTAAATTAACCCGTCTCTCTCTCTCTCTATTTCATTCTCAGCTTCTGAGGGAGAATGCTGTTGATATATCCCCTACCTTCAACAAAGCATTCAATAAAGTGCCTCATTAATAGCATGATAAGTTTCAGGGTAGATGATAAAAAGATGGATTCATTTGGCTAAATGATCTTTCCCAGTCTTGAGCACCGAAGACTGGCTTCAGATCTGCCTAAAAAACAAAATCAAATGAGATGGTAGGGTATGAGGCTTAATCCCAAGCCTTGTGTTGATCAACGTTCTTACAGATAATTGGGTTGAGGAGTAACTAACACTTTAGAAAACAAAGAAAAGATTCAATCCTAGAAATGGAACAATGAGCCAAAATGAATAGGATAGAATTTAACATCGAGAAATGCATTTCTCCTGTATCTGGGAGAAAACAAAGGGCAAAAATAAAGGATGTGGAGACCTGATAATGGTATATAGACAAAAGATCTGGATATTTAGTACATCACAAGCTGAACAGGAGCAACAATGAAATAGTTAAAAAGTCAAATGCTATTTTCAGTTTTATTGAGGGACATATATAATCCACTCTACTTAGTCAAAGTCTTACTTACAATATTGCATCAATTTCTATAAACTATTGTCCTAGAGCAAGGTCAGAGCTACCAAGTGGACAGGAAAGCAAGTCTTGTAAGGAATGGTCAAAGGAATTGGGTAAACTTAGCTTGCCAAACAGAAGACTGAGGGAAGATACAATAGTAATATTCAATTATCTAAAGGCTTGTCAGACAGAGAAGTGCTTCTATATTGTTGTGGAAGGAAAGGGACCGAAGGGTTGAGAATCAGGTTACATATTTTGAGGAAAAATATCACTTCCTTCTTACGAGGAAGCCTTATGAAGTGGTATGTTCCCATTCACTGGAAATCTTCAAACAGAGGCCGGATAATCTCTTGTCAAAAGGTCTTAACATATCCTGTGCTAAGCAGCGGATTGGAGTACATTTTGACCTTCGAGATCACTTTGAATTCAGTGATTCTGTAATTCGGTAAATTAAAAAATCCCCACAAAGGCTTCCAAACAGGAGCTGATAAACTGCAGACAACCACTAGATGGTAAAAATGAATTAGAGTTTTCTTTATCTCTGTGCTGCCATATGGCAGTTGTGAACTGTTTGCAACTCAAGAGTTGGTAGTCATATTCCCCATGCTCTTTGAGAAGAAACAGAATTTACAGTGTAAATCTTGCCCTGGAAAGGAAATTGAATTGGATGACTTGGCTTTTCCTTTCCCATAAATTCTACCATTTCATTTTTTTTTAAAGGCTTCTCTTTAAAATATATTGGGTGCAGACTGCCCTGAGGGTGTATGTTTTTATAAGGATGTAAGCATCTTTTAAATACAGAAGCAAATCAAGATGAATATCTCTTTAAGTCAAGTGTTCCTATCTTGCTCAAAATAGTGCATTCCCTTGATAGCGCGAAACATTTTTCTCATTTAACTTTGCCTCTCTTAAACCATGTTTAAGGTAAACTTTTTCTGAAAGCTATTGCTCCTCATAATAAATAATGATTATGATATGGCGGGTTCTGTGATAGAATTCTGTAACAACCCAGAGGAAAAACAGCATAGGTTTCCCCATCTTCTGCAGAGATGCTTATATAATATGGTAATTAAATGTTTGCAGCCCCAAAACCTAGCTCAGAAAAATCTAGCAACATAATTCCTGACACTGTTAAAGGATCTAACAAAATTTAAAAAAAAAAAAATGGGACTGGAGTGCCAATATTGCAGCAAAAAAAGACCAGCAATATAAATTTCTAAGAGACGAGATTTCTATGCAGCACCTGAAGCAAGGATAAATCTTCCACAAAGCCATCCACAAAATATTTTAAGAGCCTCTGAGCAGGGAAGAGGAAAAAAAAGACGATTCACCGAACACTGGCAAATGTTCAGTACAGCTGCAGTAGCACTGAAGCGTGTCTTTAGAAAAATACTTTGTGATAGAACGGGTTCTAGAGGTTCACTAAAAGGGGCAATTGACACTGAGATTTTCTTCCTAGGAGGGAAAGCAGGAGCTATGAGTAGAAGGAAATCAGCAGGGCAAGCCACATTGGAAGATGTGTGGTTTTGTCCCAAATGCAGAAGCACAACAAATAATTACAACTATCACATGCAGTTATGTAGAGTATATGAAAAAATGTATCAGAAAACATGATTTTCCTGATTTCCAACCCCCCCATGATATTGTGCTCTTTTTGATTTGTGCTTTTCACAGTTTTGAAAATTAGTGTGCCTGCATTCACTATGAGAGATTCTATAACCTCCTGTCAAGATTTAAATATCTGAACAATCTATCCTGATTGTGTATCTCTACATGTGGACACTTAAGGTAGGAATTGGTACCAAAAACCTATACTTCTGTCTTGATCTTGGTGCACTATCTGGGGTAGATCATAAATATCCTTTAGAGAAGATCAATCACAATAGAACTGGAAGGGACCTTGGAGGTCTTCTAGTCCAACCCCCTGCTCAAGCAGGAGATCCTATACCATTTCAGACAAGTGGCTGTCCAGTCTCTTCTTAAAAAACTGCAGTGATGAAGCACCCACAACTTCTGAAGGCAAGTGGTTCCACTGCTTAATTGTCCTCACAGTTAGGAAGTTTCTCCTTAATTCCAGGTTGCTTCTCTCCTTGATTAGTTTTCATTCATTGTTTCTTGTCTTGTCTTCTGGTGCTTTGGAAAATAAGCTGACCCCCTTTCCTTTATGGCAGCCCCTCAAATACTGGAATACTGCTATCATGTCACCCCTAGCCCTTCGTTTCTCTAGACTGGCCGTACCCAATTCCTGCAACCGTTCTTCATGTTTTAGTCTCCAGGCCTTTAACCATCTTAGTTGCTCTTCTCTATACTTTTTCCAAAGTCTCAACATCTTTTTTGTAATGTGGTGACCAAAACGGAATGAGTATTCTAGGTGCGGCCTTATTAAGGTTTATAAAATGGTACTTCATGTGATTCACGTGATCAACAACTTCTTAAAAAGTAACACATTTAAAATACTGCAATAATTCCTACTGTAAATGATTGTTACAAATACAACAGATTAGCAAAGTTGGCCAATATTGTCAACATTACCACTCTGCCAATGGTACTAATAGCGATAGAGGTGGGAAGGTGGAAATTTGGGGGTAACAGTTTTGAAATCTGAATTAAGAGTTATGTATTCTTTCATAGCCTTTTCTCTTAGTCACTGTATCTCTCTGGCATTTCCATCTATAGCAAATTGGTATATCAGTATCCATGACATGTTAGAATAATTTATTTCTTATTGTCAACAGTTGAATAAACTATTGAGAATTCTCTGAGGCTGCTTGGGGCCAACACAGGACCAACACAGGCAGATGTTCATTCAAGATAACCTTCACCCTAAAACATTTTTCATTCCAATGCAGAGGCATTCTTTGTTTTGACATACATTTGTTACAACTTTCTGTGTAAGTTGTTCTTACATACAATTTTTATCTACCTAGGTACCGATCTAACCTCCCATCTCCTCCACTGCAGTGCAAAAAATGAGAAAGTAAGTGAATTTTTAATATTAACATTAAACATGTTGATGTTTTATCAAACTCCTGAAATCAATATAGCCTAAAAATGGAAATAGATAAATAAATGGCCAACTCCTAAGTAATAACATCTTCTTTGCAGCCATGCTCACAATTTTATTTCCAAAGTTGGTATGTCTTTTATCTCCCTCCTTATCTAGACATTGTAGGCAACAAAGGCTGGGATTGGTTTTATTAAGTGGGGATAAGCTGACCAACAGGACCAGCTGAAACTCTACTTATTCATCCAGTTTTCTTTCTATAAATGCACTTTAGTAAAGGATTGCTCTAACCTACTTTTTGGCAAGTGAATTAGGGAGAAAGAGATTATCTTTATAGAAGTTTGTCTTATAGTAAAAAACACAAATGCAAATCTGCACAATACAGTTGTCAATTAAAAAAATCTGTTTTTTTTAATAGAAATATTTTAATTTAGGGAGATGTTTTTCAAATCCACAGTAAAGGATCAAATGCTTATGCAGCATATCTCAATATTAATTTCTACTTACATTTTTCAATGCAAAATGAGTGAATAACATTTCCATTATGCCTTTGCAAATGTAGATGAAACAAAAGGTCACCTAAGTAATTGCTGATAATTCTGTGTGTAGATAAATTGAGGCAGAAAGGCATGAAATAATTGATAGGTGTTAGCAAATTATTTATGGAAATGACTTACAAAGGAATAAGTATTCTGAAGGATCAGAAGGCTACCTTCTAGGAGAACAGATTTACAGAACAATTAACTCTAGTTTGATTCCTACCAGCAAATGAGCTTTGGAGATGGATCTCCAAAAAGTGATTTTTTGCCAGGAAATTGAGAAATTGAACAACAGATGGGCATAAATCCAGACAAGGTTGAGTAGCTGAGAAAGCATCTTCTTAAAAATGGCAAAAGTTTTACAAGGTAACAGAATGGTTTAAAATTGAGAAATAGCTTTTTTGTGTGATATCAGTCCCTGGCTGGAATAAACAAACATAAATTGCACTTACAACAAGGTTCTGATTTTTTCTGAATCTGTTTCTATCTTTTCAAAGAAATTGCACTTTCAAATCCCCCCCCCGCCCCCAGGGTGATACAAAAACCTTTGCTTGGGGAAACTGGAACAACACAGACTGTCCTAAGGCTTTGGATCAATGAACCCTATTACCATGTTTTATTACAGGGCAATGAAAAAGCCAGTGGAATTGCTTTGTTTAGCAACAGGGTGACATATTCAACCATCAGGCTGTAGACATATTGCGGTCTGCAACTTGGCTTAAAATGTTTCAGGCCTAATATAGAGTCTGAAATAAGTCAGAAATAAGGAATCTGAGATCTCCAAGGTGCTTTTGCAAAAGGCAACAGGATTTTGTTTTTTCCTTAAGGAAGACATTTTGCTTCTCATCCAAGAAGCTTCTTCAGTTCTGACTAAATGGTGGTGGTGGAGGGAATGGAAGGATTAATATTCCTTTTATAAATCCTTCCATTCTTCCCCCTCCCACCATTCAGTCAGAACTGAAGAAGCTTCTTGGATGAGAAGTGAAACATATTCCCCAAGGTTGCCCTTTTGAAACACGTTTGAGATAACCATGACCTGAAATGGCTGAGAATCTCCATAGACACAAGGAGTCTGAGACTGTTATCAAAGCACTGGGCAGATGCTTTCAAAAGTCAAGGCTAAGACCCAGGCAGTAAAATGTCAGTTGCCAAGTAGGTTGGAGAAACCGATAATAGATTTAAATCCCAGAGCTGACATTTAAACTGGTGAGATTCTGCCGCAGCTGGTCTTCATTGTCCTAAGAGCAATTTTCATGCCTTCAGTAAAAGCAACTTGTTTGTGTGAGCTTCGTCCTTGAATCTTCTGCAGCTAAACTCATGTTTGTGGTGTTTGCATTCCTAGAGAGAGATTTATTGCCACGCTCAGGATGAAGCTTTTAACAGAAAGATCAGTTACTCCTTACTCTCATCCTTAAGAGAGGAGAAAACACACTCAGGATGCAGTATTAAAATCATAGTGACATTGTGACCTCACGTAAATCCATGAATATTCAGCAGCTGTATTCCTCTCCAATGCTGAAGAAGTATCCTGAGACATAGAATGGCCATTTCAAATATTCTGAATTTCCCTGTGTCCTGGAGTTTAGTCCCAAGCTTAAAATAAAGTAAGTAATGTTGGTTACAGTGCAATATTTTTTGCGAAAGAGGATGTACTTTTCGGGTTTATTATAGAGAGTATTGCTGTGCTAATGAGCTTTCATACTGTCAAATGCAAAAGCTATTTTTTTTGCTTAGCAGGCTTTTCAGGAAAGTTACCAAATGCAAAAACTGTGCATTTTTTCCCTTCCAATTTCCTAGTCCTGATAGGCTTTTTTTTTTTAAAGGGCACATTTTCCCTCTCCCCAATATTAAAACATAATACTAAATAATAAGCAAGCTAATAAGAACAATTTAGAACATCAAAGTTCTTAAAAGATAAAATGGATGTAGGTAGATGGTTGCAAAAACAGACTTAGCACCAGAGGTGGGTTCTCCTGCCGGTTCGGACCGGTTCTTTAGAACCGGTAGCGGGAATTTCCCCCCGCTTGCTGAACCAGCAGTGATGGCCGGCTGGACACGCCCCCGAACTGGCTCTCTCGGTGCCATAAGCGCTGCCATCTTGTTTTTCGCTTCTGCGCATGCACAGAAGCTGTTTTTTGCGGGGCGGGAGGAAGCGAACAGGCAGCGAGGTAAGTTAGAACCCACCCCTGCTTAGCACAATGCTTGGGCTAAGTGAAATTGTTTAAATGTCCTAAGGTCTTTGAATACATTGTTTAAATATCCTAAGGCTTTGGCAGTAGACTTGAGAAAAAGAAACAGTGCTGAAGATGAAAGAAACAGTTACCAAATAAAGAAGTTTGACATTGATTTGATAGTCTACATTCTTTCCTTAGAATCATAGAGTTGAAAACTATCATAATGATTAGGGGGGTGGAGACTAAAACATAGAAGAATGGTTACAGGAATTGGGTATGTCTGGTCTAATGAAAAGAAGGACTAGGAGAAACATGATAGCAGTGTTCCAATATTTGTGGGGCTCCTATAAAGACGAGGGGATCAAACTATTTTCCAAAGCACCAAAAAGCAAGACGAGAAACAATGGATGGAAACTAACCAAGGAGAGAAGCAACATAGAACTAAGGATAAATTTCCTAATGGTGACAGCAATCAACCAATGGAACAGCTTGCCTTCAGAAGTTGTGGGTGCTCCATCACTGGAGGCTTTCAAAAAGAGACTGGACAACCATTTATCTGAAATGGCATAGGGTCTCCTGCTCGAGCAAGGGTTTGGACTAGAAGATCTCCAAGGTCCCTTCCAACTCTATTATTCCATGTTCTAGCTTCATGGTCAGCTACTCCAACCCCCTGTTCAGTCCAGGATCTGCTAAAGCCTTCTGGACAGATGGCTGTCCAGAAGGGTTTAGCCTATATCATTTTATGAGGCAACTTACCTCATTTGTTGACACCAATTACTGCCAAGAAAAACATCATGCTATCTAGCCTGAATCCACTTCCTGAAATTTCAATCTACTGATTCTGGCCCTGTCCTGCAAGATTAGTAAGAATAAAACCATTCCTTCCTCTAAATGATCACACTTACATCTCTATATCCAGATAGGCAGTGAAGGCACAAAAATATAACACATTGAAATAATGATGTGGAATTGAGTCAACAATTTAAGCAACACTGTATTCAGGCCATAAATAATCGTGTTTGGCAGTTAGTTAGCTGGGGAAAGTCTGAATTGACTAACAAGCTATAGTGAAACTAAACCATCATGTTTTACTGTTAAAATCTGTATGATCATCATTCAATATAAACCAATAGCTGAACAATTTTATTCATAAAAAACAATTCATAAAAAATATTAACCCTCTCAACATCTGCAGAGCCTCTATTTCTCTTTAATTTGTCTAGATACATGAAATAATATTTTTGCCTGACAACACATTAAGGCAAATACATACTAAAATAAAATAAAATTGTTTTCCACACTGACATAATGTTTATTTCTGCTTTATAGTGTTTCTGCTTCATTTAGAAATACTCCACATGAACTCTATTTTCCAGATTATTCACATCTTCACTAACTCTGAAAGCAATTATGATTGCCTGGTTTTTTTTTTAAAGAAAACCAGCTGAAATCTCCAGATCATATTTTAATGAGGCAAAAAGCTCAGTATCTTGTTTAAAAAGTAGCAGCATAATAAAACAATTGGCAAAACCACTAGATGGCACTCCTTCGCTGCAAGTCACATCTGGTAGGACAAAGTTTGTCTTTAGATCTTTAACAAAAAATGAAATTCGCATATGCAACTCCTTTTCCAATCCATAAGTATGTGATACACATTATTTATGACCTTGGAAATTAATTTAAAGGTCTTTTAAATGAAGCACGAATCCTGAGGTTGTATCAGTACACCTCTTGATTGGTGGGATAGGATATAGGCAACCTATGTTGATTTGAAAAAAAGTCATTTCTCAATTAGAGATTAATGGCATGATTTAAAATTGGATTCCCATCGCACTATTTTAAATATTGGACAAAATATGCCAAAACTGCCTTAGCAGAGAAGGACTGAGTCTGATAACCAAACTATAACTTCTCTATCTTACTAAAAGGTAGTGTCGGTAGACCGTAATGTCACACATCTGCGGACTTCATGGCATATGAAAGGCACCAACTTGATGAGGTGCCCACAAGTTACAGTAAAAAATGTCAAGATGGCAGCCACAATGGTGTGATTGATGTTGTACTCATGTTTAATGTGTATTACACATAAAAACTACCCCTGATAATTAAGATGTGAAAACGGTGAATAACATCATTTAACCAAAAAAAAAAAAAAAAAAAGAGAGAGAAAGATTTTTTTAAAAAAGGTGAATCTAAGAGAAAGAAGAAGAAAACAGTAAAATGAATGAAATTAGTCTGACTTTGTAGAGTGATCTGGCGCAGGAAAGGTGCATGTTCAATTATGAATGAGAGAAGTACAGGTGGTCTTGAACTTAATGACCATTTGAAGTTATGGCAGACCTTCCCAGGGGTACGTAGAATTTGATGTGGAGGGTCTGATGCCCCCCCCATATTACCATGCTCAGCAACTGGCCTTCATTTATGGCCTTGTGCAGTGTCCTACACTCATGTGGCCACATTTTATGACTTTTTTTTTTGCTGAAAACTGCATTTACTTCCTGTTTTTGGCAAGACCAGCCCATAGCAAAAAATCAATTTGCTTAATGAATGCAGGGTTTGCTTAATGACTGCTACAAAAAAGATTGTAAAATTGGGTTAATCACATGGGTGACCTGTTTTATGACCATCATGACTTACAACCATAATCTCCATTATGGTCATAAATCAAGGACTATCTGTAAAATGCATACCAGAAACAGGCATGGGCAAAATCCAGCAATTGTCTAACGAACTCAGGAATGTTCTGTTTCTCCCTCCATATCAAACTGAGTTTTCTTTAAACCTCAATGGTCTGGAGATGGTTTGGTCGGATAAGAAAGCATGCATATATGACAATAATTGCTGCAAACAATGAGGAAGAGAGAAAAAATATTTGTAATGTGCAGATTTTGGAAAACGATGGTGGCAAAGTTTCTAGGCAGAGCAAAGAATGATTCATACTAGAAGAAAAAGAGACTGAAGAAAAGCAGAATGATTTGGAGGAACTAAAATACTGCTTTAAAAATGGGTAAAGAGGGTTTAAAACAGATTAAAGCAAGAGAGTGAATGGGATTAAAAATAAAAGTGACAAAATGATTTATGATGAACCCGAAGAAAGGACAGGCTGGATGGAGAATTTGAGAGATCTGCATGGGAATGACCATGGTATATCAAAGAGTTGAAGTGAAATGAATACTATTAATTTTAGTGTCCAAAAATAATGGATAACAAAGGATTTGCAAATGCTTTAGAGAATATTGAAAAAGGATAAGGCTGCAAGTGCAGATAATGTAACTGGACAAACGTTAAAATATGAATATCGTTCACTTGTGAAGAGACTAAATGACTTATTTAACATGTGCATGAAGATGGTATCTCTGGCGGGTGGTGACTGCCATTATCCCCAAACAAAGAAAAAGGTAGCAACAGTGAAGGCAACAACTATAGAGGAATTAATTTCTTGAGTGTGTTTGGCAGAATTTTAAGTGAAAGGATCCAAGAGGGGCAGTGACTAAAAATTGGGAACAGCAGAATGGCTTAATGCTAGGTAGGGCTGTATAAATGGATGAACATGAGAGAAGTTAAGAAGCCAGGTTGGTCTGGTGGTTAAGGCACCAGGCTAAAAAGTGGGAGACTGTGAATTCTAGTTCTTAGCCATGAAAAACTGGCTGGGTGACCTTGGGCTTGTCATTCTCTCTCAGCCAGGGGTGGGATTGAAAAATTTTAGCAACTGGTTAGCTGCCCGGTTGCTGGGTGGGCATGGCCTACTCGGCCTCCTGCACCTCGGCAGGGGGGGCGTTTTCACCCTCCCCAGGCACCGGAGGCTTTCCTCGAGCCTCCAGGAGGGCGAAAATGGCCTCCCCAGGGCACCGGAGGCCCTCCGGAGGCCAGAAATGGGCCTGTTTCCGGACTTCCGGTAGGCCCGTTTTTCACCCTCCCAGAGCCTCTGCGCAGGCCCTGCACTTACCTGGCATCCAAAACGGGCCACGTGGAGACTCCTGGGAGGGGCAGGGGTGGACGGAGTCAGCCAGTCCTTGCAACAACCAGTTCGGCGAAACAGATAAAAATTAACATCCGGTTCGCCCGAACCGGTCCGAACCAGCTGAATCCCACCCCTGCTCTCAGCCCAACTCTCTTCACAAGGTTGTTGATGTGGGGGAAATAGGAGGAGGAAGGTGTGTTCAATATGTTGACCGCCTTATTTGTAAAAATAATAAAGGCGGGATACAAATAAATATATAAATAAAAATAAATAATTGTAGGTCTGCTGATTTAGAGAAAGTTCTTGATAAAGTGAAGAAGCTTGAATTACAGGATGATTTATGTGAATATGGAGTTGAAGTTAGGTTGCTGAATATGGTAAGAATAGTAATGGATGTAAAGTATTCAAACAAGCACAGTTTAAATATCAAATGACAATGCATAAAAGGGTTTATGAAGGTAAAGATGGCTTGCAAGTATAGAAATGGATGTGAATGGTTTGGTATAAAATAAATGTAGCTGTGTTTCCTTTTATATTTCCTTATCTTATGACTTACTTCTTTTGGCTTATTATTTCTTATTCCTTTTCTGGTTTTTGCAAAATTTTGTAACGTTGCTGGCCAGGAAAGAGAACTGTGTGATAGATATGTATGAGCATACATGAAAACACAGTGAAGATTACAAAGCTATTGGCCTTCTTAATTTTCTTCCCAGAATAAAAAGAGATTGTAAATATCCAAAACACTTGATATTAAATCAAACTGAAAGATAAGATGATAGCCCGGGCTGAATGTTCCTTTCTTTCCTACCCCATCTTAAAAGGAGACAACACTGCAATCTTATGAGTTTGATGCTTATTCCTATGTAAAAGTATTGATCAATAAAGGAAATAAATGAAAAAGCAAAACTATCATCCATTTGAAGTATGAATGAGAGTCCTATTTATCTATTTCTCATTTTTAAAAAACTAATTAGCAATATCACTCTGGTTCAGTAAGTAGCTTGAAACTGTTTTATTGAATTTGGTATACTTACAGAACACAGTAACTTATTAAAAGCCGTAATTAGGGATTGGTCATAAAATGGCAAATGAGAATAAATGTGAATAAATGATGGAAACTGAAGCCAAGGGAATTCTAAGAAAATATACGTGATGTCTGAGTCTGAATTAGCTGTGATTGCTGAGGAAATGGATTCAGGGAAGGACATAGATGAACACTTACTGAAAATGTCAACTGAATGAAAAAGGCAACGTTAGGAACTGCCAGGAAGAGACTGAAATTAAACTTGCCACTCATAATGTTTTTATAGAAATGTATGATGCTCCATGAAGACTGTCATCAGGCTGTACCATCCTTCAGATTTAAGAGGAGAAGGTGTTTCAAAGCATTGGCAGCCCCTTAAGCTAATCCATCTTGATCAGAGATGCAGCCGTTTTAAAAAGCTTCTGACAGTTTCTACATAACAACCCTATGTGCCCCGAAGCAACTTTTTCACCTTCAAAGGCCAAGTCTCAAGCCCTAGAATATTCTATTGCAAAAAGATTGTCATGCCAGCACAAAAGCTACATAAAGTCTGCAGATAATAAAAATATGGTGTGAAATTGCTTGCTTGTCCTGTTGTTCCACACTAGAACCTGGGATCATCCAAGAGTCTGCAATATTATTGAGACAAAGGGTGAAATTTCTTTTTATACAACACATATTTTTTATTTGTGAACTCATTGCCACAAAAGGAACTGAAAGTCAGTAGTTTAGATGACTTAGAGAAAAAAAATCTGTCAACGGGAAATGGAAGCTTCATTTTCAGATGTATTTTTGTTGTTATTGTTGCAGATTGTATGCTAAGGAAGGATTATAACCCTTAAATTATAACCATAGCAGTACAAGAAAAAACACATGGAAGTGGCTGACAGCCTCCTGTCCAAAGATCTTAAAATCTTGGGAAAATTCTTCACTGATTGGGGGCTCACTCCTAGCACCAGCAACTACGTGCTTAACAACAAACTAGCATATGAACAACAAACTAGCATATGAAGCCCCGAAAGCAGCGGTGAAATCTACTTACCTTCCCTACCAGTTCGGAAGCACGCGCGTGCCCGTCACGTGCGCTTTTTCACCCTCTGCAAATGCACAGAACGCTTTGCGCATGCGCAGAGGGTTAAAAAAAAGGAAATGGCGACGTCCGGGTGGGTGGGCGGAGCCTCGTGCTGCTGCCGCTACCGGTTCTCCGAACCACCGGTGGCCGCTGCTACCGGTACGCCCAGACCGGGCTGAATCGGTAGCATTTCACCCCTGCCCGAAAGGTCTACTTAAACAACAACTTACTCCCCTATGATCCCCATCCCCTTGGAGTAATGTTGGAACAGACTCTTTCCTACAAGAAACACCTAAAGAATACACCGGCAAAAATAAATACTAGCAGCAACATACTCAGAAATTATGTGGAACTAAGTGGGAAGCTTCAGTTGCCACCCTCAGCCTTAGGGCTGATCTACTCTGCAGCACAATATTGTGTCCCTGTATGGCTTAACACAGCGGTTCTCAACCTGTGGGACCCTTTCACAGGGGTCGCCTAAGCGCGTGCTAGCCCGCCATCTTGGTGACTGGCAACACGCACGCGTGGGGAGGGGGCGGGGAGGGGGTCGCGGCATTAGGAAGGTTGAGAACCACTGGCTTAACAGATGCCATACTAATAAGTTAGATACCAGACTCAACGACTCCATGAGGATGTATTAAAACCATTCCAACTTGCTGGCTTCCTGTTCTGAGCCATATAGCACCGCCAGCTTTACGAGCGCAAGATGCACTAGTGAGAGAATACAGAAAAATGATGAACAACTCACTCCTACTGGTGCATGCCGACCTTCCTCATTTATCAGCAGGAAGACTCAAATCCAGGAAGCCTCCACTGGTACTTGCCCAACAACTTTAACATCAGTTCCCTATGGAATACGCCAGTTATAGGAAGACATATAAAAGACCCTACAAAAAAGGTGCCTGGCTTTGAACTACCATGTCAGCAATGGATAATTCTGAATAGGATTTGCACATCACATGGTGTCTGCTGGGACTCTCTGCATAAATGGAGCATAGTATCCTCCCCTCAGTGTGACTGTGGGATCCCATGTCAAACTGTAGATCATATTATGACCAGCTGTAAGTTAAGAACATATACCAGTCCAGTATCTGATTTTTTAAAATATAAACAATGCCATGCTCCAATAGTTACATGGCCTAGACATTGATATTTGAACATAGATCTTTTTGACAATTTATATTTTATTGGGTTCTACTAATCTAATTGAAATGTTAATTTATATTGCTAGTCCATGTATATGCCATACGTTAAATAAATAAATAAACCCTTACATGCTTTCTTGAAACATCAGACTGAACATGTAATATGGGACTACACTGACCCTCAGCCTGTATTGTTTCAGCAGTACAGGCAAGTCAGAATCACTATTTTCCTTCTCTCTTCTCAATCCCTGTTGTGTCTTTTAAATTATAAATCTAAACACAAAAATAGTTTTATTATTTTTTGTTCGCTGCTCTGAGAATCTTTTTAGAGGAAGACATGGATAAAAAATAATTTGAATGGATGAATAAATGGAGTTTATATACCTTTCCCAATGTTTGTGTTTCATAACAAACAAACCATAGAGATTGTGATATGTTGCAGTTAGCATACACAAAGTGAAGATATTGATTAATGAAGAATACTTAGGAAAAAGTGTTGCAAAGAAATAATGAAGACACATTTTTATGCGTGTATATCTGGTGCCTTTAAATCAGTGTTCACTTCTAGTCTGCCTGTAGTTTTCTTGGTAAGATTTTGAAACTAGTTTACCATTGCCTCCTTCCTACGGCTGAGAGAGAATGGCTGACCCAACATCATCCAAATGGCTTTGTGTCTAAAACAAGACTGGTCTTCTGATTTCTAATCGGGTGCCTTAAGTGTTACACCAAAATGGCTCTCTAATAAAAACAATAGCTAATGGGAAAATTGAGTTTAAAAAAATAAGAAAAGAAAGGTATGATCACTATAATAGTAATTTAGATCAAGAGAGAGAGAGAGAGAGAGAGAGAGAGAGAGAGAGAGAGAGAGAGAGAGAGAGAGAGAGAGAGAGAGAGAGAGAGAGGGAGGGAGGGGGGGAGGGAGGGGGACCACAGGAAATGAAGGAGAGAGAGAGAGAGAGAGAGGGAGAGAGGGAGGGAGGGAGGGAGGGAGGGAGGGAGAGAGAGGAACAGTAAGATCATATTGAGCTTGCTGAATTGTGTTACATGGCATGTGATTGTGTTTCAGACAGACTGGTAACTGATTATTGGGTATCAATCAACCAATTTACCAAAATTAGGCTAAGTGGAATGAAACTATGAGACTACTAGTGAAAAAATATTAACTGCTCTTTGGTTTACAGAAGATTTCTAAGTCTGCTGTAAAATTGATATAGTCAAATTGATATAGACAAGATACTGTGTAAGATGTCTGGATCTTTGAAAGATTTCCTACCGGTGAAAAAAATTAATCAATGGAATGGCTTGCTTATAGAAGTTGCGGGTGCTCTATCACTGGAGGTTTTTAAGAAGAAATTGGACAGCGATTTGTCTGACATTGTATAGGATCTCCTGCTGAGGACCTCCCATTCCAACTCTCTTATTCTGTATGATTGTATGTCTGCACTGATTTAACAATCCTATAATTTCATATTGCATATTTCAATGGGACCATTAGCATATCTGCCCATTACTGTCTTCCAAACTATTGCTATGGCAATCTGTTCTGTCAATAAATTAGTGTTGCAATATGATTTATTAGTGATGCTGATTTCTATCTTCATTGGAAGCAAATATTGGTGCTTTTCTTATTGTATCCTCCAAAGAAAAGCCAAACTTACAGTGGCAATAGCAGAGTCATTTCTTTAACCAGATTTCAAGTGTATTGACTGTATAAATGTATGTATCTCTGGAAGTTAAAATCTTAATGTTAATAAATGTGTTCTATTGTGAGTGAGAGAGATTTATCAAAAGTTTTTGAAGGGAGTCTCTCTGAAGACTCCTTTGTTTGAAGAATTGTGTCCCTGCTTTATATGTGACCAATATTCACCCACATTTAAGGCAATAAATCTTTCACCATTATATTTCATTAAGTCCTAGAATACGCTGCCTCCATTAATTTTCCTGGGTGAATCTAAACACTGTTTTATTGGAATTTCCCATTGATAGTAAAAATGGAGGCAATTATTGATACTAATTAGCAGATTATGTATAAAAGTGGAGATGAGAAAAATGCCCTCTTGACAGACAGGAAAGAATAAAAGGCCAAAAAGAGAGTCCACTTCTAAAGCAACGCTGATGTGTGGCATTAAAAGCAAGTATTACCTGTTCTAAGAGATTTTGAAGCCTCTCTATTTCGCAATCTATTACGAATTTCTTTTCTTGTCTTCGGTCCAAATCTTCTAAAAGCTGCCTGTAACTTGCATCGTTAAAATTCTCCACACATATGGCGCTAACTTGCCAGCTTTTCTCTCCTGCTGTTTCCATAATAGCTTGAAGTATTGAGTAACCTAAAAGAAAACGAAACAATACACTAAATGACGTAGTCCTTGCATTTTATGAATCACAAGACCGTTTAATCAATATCCCTTTTCTTATAATGTTGGCGAGTAGTTAAAATTTATAGTCATTAACCAGAGTGTGGTTTCTCCTCTCTCCCTACTACTACTACTACACACACACAAATACACAACCCTGTCAATTGCTTAAATATTGTTCACTTTATTAAATATGCAATAACAGATAAGCTAGGCTTTTGATTTGAATAGGAGCGGATTAAGATCAAGGGTCCAGACTATTTCAACCTTGCTTGCTGATGTGAACTGAAGCCCAAAATATCTGATGGATACTAAGCTGTTCAGCCTCAATTTTAGGTAATGCTTACTGTAGCATATAAATCAACATGCTCATACTCATCAACTATGCAAACAAAAGTCTTCAGAAAGACCATTTCCTAATCTCTGGATATTTTTTCCCCTTCCGTTTCTTTCCTTCCTTCCTTCCTTCTGTATCTGTGCAACAGTCTACTGCTGCAGTATTGAAAGCATGTATCTTAAACGTATTAATTAATCTGTTACTCGACTGGTAATGCAAGTAAATTAAAACCTTTCATGAATATACAAGCATATATCATCTGAGAAGAAAAAGTTGCCATAAAATATGCTTCTATATACCTCTTCACTCATCCACCCACTTATTGTCATGAGTAAATTCATTGAGTAAGGCAGGCAAGATGGTAGTCTTAAGCCTTATTGGTGTCTTTTTCCATTTATAACATTTGCATTATCATCGTTTCACAAATGTGTTAGATAGGACAGGTGGACAGGGTCATATATTTTTTTTATTTTCATAAAATAAGAACGTGTCTCAAAATGTATCTCCCTTAAAGATAATAAAGGATGAAAAATAAGTTGAAAAAAACAACAACCCTCCACCAAAATAGTTTATTTTTATTTATTTATTTTATAAAATTTATATGCCGCCCAACTCCCGAAGGACTCTGGGCGGCTTACATCATAAAAAATAAAACATATAAAAACAATTTAAAAAAGAAAGGGAAAAAAAAAAAAACCCCAACTATATTTAAAATAAAACATTCACGCAACCATGCATGGGCCAATCAGAACAACCATTGGCCCCAGGCCTGCCGGAAAAGCCAGGTCTTAACGGCTTTATGGAAGGCCAGTAAGGTGGGGGTAGTACGGATCTCGGGGGGAAGTTGGTTCCACAGAGTCAGAGCGGCTACAGAGAAGGCCTGC
>QLTV01004101.1:3020400-3030794 GCA_003457575.1 Thermophis baileyi | reverse complement strand
ACACACCACTTTTATATGGGCTGTCGTTAAGACCCATTAATGTAACTTGCCCATAAAACATCTCATATCCAGCAGGGCCTGCAGAACACTGAGCTGGTGGGACACAAACAAAGTCACCAAAATCCTTGTTAATGTGTTTCTGAGTTCCTTGTTCCTTTCCAATGAGGGGAAACAGGAAGGCTCCAACAGGGGAAAACAGCAGGCCACGATCTCCGGTGTGGAAGCAGGCCGCAACGAGGTGCTCCCAGGATGGACCACGCGCCCACGCGCCCAGGAGACCCACTGCTAAACAGCCTCGACCGTCTCCCTCCCAGACAGCCGGATGATTACAAACAGAGGCCATCTGTGAGTTGTTCCATTACAGTTTCAAAAGTTGTTCACTCTCAGGAAAAGTTCCAGGATGCACTCTGATGAAACACGCCCAGGAGGCCCACTGCTAAACGGCCTCGGCCGTCTCCCTCCCAGACAGCCGGATGATTACAAACAGAGGCCATCTGTGAGTTGTTCCATGACAGTTTCAAAAGTTTTTCACTCTCTCAGAGGCAGGAAAAGTGTGTGTGCCTGGAACAAACAGTCCCGTTTCAGGTTTCAACACACACACAGCTGTCAGATCAGACCAGCAATTCACCCAAGGCCACATAGATAACAAGGAAAGGAACACACATCAGAATTAAAACCGTCTCTGGAACAAAAGCTTGCCTGGTTTGTTCCCCAGAAAGAAGGCAAAATTCAATCTGAGGTTTGGAGCACCAAAACAGGTCAGTTAGCCAGTCCAACCGTTGGTCTCTTCATAGATCTTCATAGGTCTGTATATGATGTCTTTTTTTTGAGTTAAATTGTCACTTGCTCCCAAGGAACCTTCTATTCAACATGTAGCCTTTCATGTTTAGTTTACCTGATGTAAATCCCTTGACAAAAAGAATGGTTTATTTTTTGGGGGGGGGGGGGTTAGTTTTCAAAATTGTATTAGTTTGTCAGAATATAAAATACAAAAAAGAAAAAAGAAAAGAAAAGAAAATGAAAATAATGGGACAATGCATATTTCTACCCTAAAAAAAAGTAGCAGCAAATTATCTGCATCTTTTACATCTGGACACATGATAGGAATCTAGGACACACAGATTTTATTTTCCAGTGAAGTCCTTTGCTCAACTCGTGATGACTACTTGAACCCATCATTGTTGTTTTCTTGACAGCAATAAAGAAGTGTTCTGTTTCTACCTTCTTTTGGATTTTTTTTTTTTTTTACATCTCAATAATCTAGCCATTTTTAAAAAATTCCATTTTTAAGTTTTCAAGGGCTGGAACAATGGTTTGTTTTCATAAAGTCTGAATGGTCAAAGCATTTCTTAACGTCTTCAACTTGTATCAACAGCACTGGCAGATTTGTCAGATATTCAGCAGTTATAAAACGAAGCAGCTTTCAAAAAAAAATTAGAATTTGATGTTCTGGAAGGTAGAACCAATGACTGGAGTCCCAGAAAATCAGAATTCGGCTGAACTTCAGGGGAATCCATCTAATGGCAAGAACAGTTAAGCATTGCCTTAGGTCATAAACTATTCAATTTAAATTGTTAGTTGGAGTGCAATATCGAAGACCCGTGGTGGTACAGTGGTTAGAATGGAGTATTGCAGGCTAATTCTGCTGACTGCCAGCAGTTCGATTCTCACTGGCTCAAAGTTGACTCAGCCTTCCATCCTTCAGAGGTCAATAAAATGAGGACCTAGATTGTTGAGGGCAATATGCTGACTCTGTAAATCTCTTAAGAGATGGCTGTAAAGTACTGTAAAGTGGTATAGAAGTCTAAGTGCTATTGCTATATAAGCCTGGTAAATAAAATTAAATAATGAATTCTATTCCATTACAATATTATAGCACATTCTCATTGCAGAACTCACTGATCGAAGAAATGGATAGATAATCTCACATGTACATTTCTATGAAAACCTCGTGTGACAATGTATGAGATGGGTGGGGGGAATTTCTTTAAAAAAAATCTATTAAAGTCTACCATCCTCAGTTTATTAAGAAATGAACAAGGGTGAACACTGTTAAAATAATAGTTTACTCACACGTTTTAGATTATTAGATGAGAATTGATTAAGAGATTAAGATATACATACATACATGAACAATTCTTAGTTCTGACCTGACCAACATTGCATCAGCCTATATGACACATACAGGTAAAACAGCTTAGCCTTATTTACTAATTCTTGAGCAGATATGAACCTTAGATTACCAGTTAGTATTTATATCCTTTGTGCAAAAGTAAATAATTTTAACAGGTTAAAAAAAATATTTCAGCCATCAAAGTTAATTTTTAAACTGAAATCGGCTTTTTTGGTTCTTGTTTTTTTCCTTCTGAGAAAGAACAAAGAATTATTTTAATTACTGCACAATTATTCAATTCTTTCCAAGTTGCATAGTCTTTTTTGTTGGTCCTGTGTGTAATTATCTTTTCCAATTTTTCCTATGTCCTTTTCCAAATAACATATTCTTAGTCTAGTTTCCCAATCTCTCCCATTTATAGCTTCCTATTTAAAAGCACATTAGGATTTTATATATGTGTACATGACTCACTTAAGCTGATAACACCGGCTGGGTTTTTGATAGCAACCCTGTCAGTTAATCCTTTGCTTCAGATTGAACAGAATAAGAATGTGACTCAGAATAAAATAGCCCTTTTGTTTAACTGAAAGATGAAATTAACTACTAATATCAAATGTAGAGAAGCAGAATATCAAATATTGAAATAGAAGACCCATTTGTCTTATCTTCTTAGGTTTTTGGTGATACAAATATCAATAAAGATGCCATTTCCAAGAAACAATATAACCGGGACTATTATAAGAAATACCTCCAAATGAATCATACTGATTAATGGAAAGTGCTTTGGTGATGGATATAGCTTAGTGCTAAGTAACACATATTAATTATATAATTATAACTGAGACGCGGTGGGGCAGTAGTTAGAGTGCAGTACTGTAGGCTACTTCTGCTGACTGCCGGCTGCTTGAAATTTGGCAGTCCAAATCTCACCAGGCTCAAGGTGGACTCAGCCTTCCGTCCTTCCGAGGTCGGTAAAATGAGGACCCAGATTGTTGGTGGCAGTAGGCTGACTCTGTAAACTGCTTAGAGAGGGCTGTAAGGCACTGTAAAGCGGTATATAAGTCTAAGTGCTAAGTGCTATTGCTATATAGCAATAGCAAGCATTTTCATTCGTAACTTACCAGCATGAGAACTTTATACAAACTAATATTAGTAAGAATGTGACAAACAAGCTTTAATTTTTTGTCCTCCACTATAGCCTTCATCTGGATTATCCCCCAGAGTCAATGCTAAAAATTTGCACTGAAAAAAAAAAGAAAGCCCAATTTATTACTGGGGAAGTTTTACTCCCATGGTCCAGTGTCTAGAACAGGAACTTCATTTTGTATAGGGCCTCAAATGAGAAACCATGTGGGTCACCTCAAATGTAATCTGATGCATTTTTATGTATGCATGCCTTAAATCAATCTTGATCTCTGAACAAGTCTCTATTGGCAAGATTTTTAGAAGTGATTTGTCATTGCCTTTTCCCGGGGCTGAGAACTAGAACTAGACTAGAACTCAGAGTCTCCTGGTGTCTAACCTGGTGCCTTCACCAAACTGGCTCCTATTGGATGCTTTGAAGGCAGTGAAAATGGTTTGACACTAACCTGCTGCCTTCAGGGGTGGGTTTTAACTTACCTCGCTGCCGGTTCGCTTCCTCCTGCGCCGCGTGGCTGCGTGCGCGCAAAGCACGTGCATGCGCAGTACAACCCCCCCAAAAGCCAAAAACAAGATGGCGATGCATGCGCAGTGCCAGAAACTCGGCTTCTGCGCATGCGCAGAAGAAAAAAACCCGGAAAAATCCCCCCCCCCAAAAAAAATTAAAAAATTTTTTTTAAAAAAAAGATGGCAGCGTCCACGGACCGGCCAACCGAACCAGATCCATGATGTCACCGTGACATCACCAGCAGGTTGCTACCAGTTCGGGCGAACCAGTCTGAACCGGGAGGAACCCACCTCTGGCTGCCTTCCAGATCTTTATAAGGGCTGTGCAGTGCTTTGAATGTGAAAGGGAGCACATAGAACTAGATATGTAGCATGTCTATCTTCTTAAAATACATACATCATTTTCTAGAATCACACGGCAACTGCAGATGACAGCTGGGAAGAGATACAACTGCTTTAAAGAGCTGCAGTTAAGTGAAATATGAGTGTCCCGGTGCTCTGAACACCCATTTTTTCCTTCCAATTCATGATGCTATACAGCCATAACTTTTCTATTATGAGATATAAACTTACAGCTTTTGTATTATATTCATAACCCAAAATTGATCGCAGCAAAAAACATTGCAAGTGTGAATTAATAAAGTCATTGCTATTTTTCAGTGACAATTCACACCTGATCATGTCAAATTCTATTAATGATTTTAGGTCTCTGTTTTGGGATTTCAACATTGGATGGCCATTTGCTGCTATTTAACATTTGGGATTATTTTTTTCATAGATACACTCCTTTCATATTAAATAAAATGAGTTTGGAGTAAATGTTGAATCAAAGCTTGTAAATTACTCATGAAGACTATCAATGCTGTCTTTAAATTACTTTGTTGTGGCCTGTCGGCCACTGGCCCCTCCAGCAACCGAATCAGAGGAGGAGGAGGCGTGGGAGTCAGGGTCAGCATCAAGTAAACTGAGAGCTCTGAGGGGGAAGAGGGAATGCAGCTGGCAGAGAAAGACAGAGGCGGAGCCTGGGTCGTCCGTCAGCACTCAGATGGAGAGTCAACAGCTCCCAGGTCTGGAGGTAGCTGATGAGGAAGAGGAGGAACAGCTGGGTCCAATGCCTGATGTGCAGATGCACAGAAGGCAGAGAAGAGGAGAGCAGTGGAAATCCGTGAGCCAATCCTTGGGAAGGAAGAGCCACCACTGCTAGCGAAGCCCCACCCTAGCTCTGGGGATAAAAGGTAGGGGGCAGAGATGAATAGATGTGGCAGACAACTATTCATCTTCTAGCCGGCCGGACTTGTTAGCCTGAGTTGAGAGAGAAACTTTTTGCCGGAGCTGCCGGCATTCCTAATAAAGGAATCTTTGAGTTAACTTCAGAGGGTTTGTCATGTTTGGGGAGCCGGGTCAGAACAGACTGCCTCACATGGACCCCGGTCTCAGATGGTTTGTATCTACAGCAGGAATTGGGAGAAATATGAAGAGAGAATGAGTGATGTGGGATAGAACATCTTTATACAATGGCCTAATCCTTTCTGATAGATGGCAGCAAAGGTAGCCCTTGCTAATAGGTACTAACCGACATTTGGTTTTTCCTGTGCTAATAATGCTGAAGATCACTGCAGCCATAGGCATCTCATACAAACCACAGTGATAAAAGAAATGCCCAAAATCTGTATGAATAGCACAAACCTCAGCCTTTGTTACTTGTGGCCCCATATCATGTAGTGCAGGGGTATCAAACCTGATCCCATTGCGGACCATATCAGGATTTTGTTTGCCTTGGGGGCCGGGGTGGGCGTGGCCTGGTCGTCGTGATCGACTGAGTGACCGGGGTGGCCCAGGCCAGTCCCTCGACATCTCTGGGATAGCCCTGTGGGATAACTCTGGGTCTATTGCAGGCCGGATCCAGCCTGCGTGTTTGACATGTCTGATGTAGTTCATATCGCAATAAAATTGTGCTCTCTTACCCTCATTGTGCAGTAATCACATATTGAACAATGGAAAAGAATGTTTGCAGTGATGTTTTCAATGGAAGAGAATGTTTGCAGTGAGGATTGTGGGGTCCTTGATACTCTCTGAGGTTGGTTGTTTTCTGCAGATGTTTCATTACCCAACTACGTATCATCATCAGTACTAAAATGGAGTTGGGTTTGCTCTCATTTTATAGACTAGTGGCTTGCCCTGTATATAAAAACACTGCCCTGTCAGTATTTCTGGCAGTGATCTTGGTGATTCCTTGACTAGGAATCCTTGCTTACTGACAGCAAACTGACAATAAAGAAGTCTGACCCAGCCGCAATCTGTTTGCAATAAGAGACAGACAAATATTTATACAGAAGTTATAAATGGCAATAGAGCTTTTGCTTTACCCAACATGTTTCTCGTTCATATCCGGAAGGAACTTAGAAGCATTCTGTGTTATAAAGATGTTCCATTTAACTACTCTGACTAATAAGGATTGACAAGGTTCATCTTACCGCTGTGAATTTTATCTAGACCTCTTATAAAGCCACTTAAGCTATCCACTGCTACACTTAATTGTCACAACGAATTCTCTAAAATAATTATGTACCCCTTGAAGAAAGACTTGCTTTCAAATATACTGCTGTTTAATTTTAGATGTCCTTCCATTTGGAGAGAAAGAGGTAAAAATATTCCACTACATCAGATTTAACTCATAAGTCTATTTTGGAATCTAGGGACATAATCCAGCTCTGCCAACCATTCAAGCTAGAGCAGGACCCAAGGTCATTCAGGTGATTTCCACGTCTAAGGTGAGATTGAAATACATGGTCGCTGGTCTGGTGCCTTAACCACTACACCAAACTGGCTCTCAGTTTAGAACTTACTGGAGTATAAGTGAATAGGAATGTTTTGCTTCAGTACAATTTATGATTATTCAGAATATTTAAGCCACCTCTCCAATTTCATATTGCTTACGGGACAAAAGGGGGAAAAAAACTTCAATAGCAATCATATATTTAATTAATTTTTAAACTTTAATTTTATTTCTGTTTATTTTTTTTAAATCATACATATATTGCTCAGTTTGGAAGCCCTTGTAGTAAGGACCATACCAGAGGTGGGTTCCTCCCGGTTCGGACCGGTTCTATAGAACTGGTAGTAACTTGGCGGCCTGGGTCACTAAAACCAGCAGCGACCCAGGCCTGCCACGACCCTGAACTGGTTCTTTCGGCGGTGCCATCTTGTTTTTTGCTTCTGCGCATGTGCAGAAGCTTTTTTAAAGCATCACTGAGTGAACCGGCAGCGAAAAAAAGCAGAACCCACCCCTGGACCAAAGTAGTAGTCGTCGTCGTCGTCGTCGTCTTCGTTTTCTTCGTCTTCTTCTTCTTCTTCTTCTTCTTCTTCTTCTTCTTCTTCTTCTTCTTCTTCTTCTTCTTCTTCTTCTTCTTCTTCTTCTTCTTCTTCTTCTTCCTAGCGTATTCCCGCAGGTGCAGGGTCCGCTTCATGCTCAGCTATTTGATCCTAGTGATTTCATTATGTATAACTTAAAGAGCAAGCATTTATGCATCATATATTAACATGACCAATAATATTGCTAAGAAAACCACATGACTGTATCCCTGTAACCATTAGGAATGAGAAAGAGTATTTTCCATAGCAGTATCTTTTTTTAAAAAATCCCCTTTATTAAAATATTAATTCCAGTCTCACTCAGAGATGGAATTGAACATATCACTGGCAAATATATTTCGTGCCTAAAATAATGGTGCCCTTCTCATCAACAACCCACACTAGAAAGAAAGCTGCTTCAAAATAAAAATTGTAGCAAACAACTATCTTTGTTGTAATTAGAATTCCAATACTCCTCTTCACGAATATATCCTTGGAGCATCTGCCTGACCCCTGACTTTGTGAATTTGTTTCCTTTCTTTCAATATTTAATTTCAGGATGCTTGATCAGCATATGGTTGCTAAAGGACCAGAATGACACAGCCCAAATAATCTAACTTTATTATATAAAGCTGCTCTGGAAACCACTTGGAAAAAGAGTGGGACAAAAATCCTTGAAACAAATAAGAATATATACCAAACAAGCTTGCACACTTTAATTGATGCTCATAATCTCAACATTCCCACTTTCTAGAGAAGTGTGACATTAACTAATCATTACCAAATAGCATGTGTATCATCAACTGCTTGCTCTTTAGGACACAAATTAGAATACAAGTATAATTGGTCTTTAAAAGGAAGGCAGGTGGTAAATAAAGCCAGAATTTTTTGGGGGCTTGGCAATATTCTAATTGTGGAATACCCTTCCTGGAAACATTCACACACACTCTACACAAGAGAAGAGGCAATTATATTCACCAGAGCTTTTAAGATAATTGATTTTATTTTTATTATTATTGTACTTAAACTGGTCGTGTTACTGTTTTGTTATGAATATTTGATTACTAGGATGGATGGTTGAATATTTTGTTCTATGAAAAATACACATTTGCTTTTTTTTTTTTATCTTGCCTCTACCCCCTTTTGCTGAAGTATAAAGCTGTTAAATCTACAATTCAATAGTCTGTTTTCTGTACTTAGTTGAATGCCATTAGGAATGCTGGCAATAATTATGTGCCTTATTTTAAAGATTGCTACTCAAGGCATGGCTGAGCTTAGACTAGACGTTGCTTTATAAACAAACCTGTAAATCAAATGCAGCTCTATGTGATATAGTCCATTTTCAGAACCAGAGCTGCATATCTTTTTCCAAGCTTGGCATATATATATATTTAAAAAAAGCTCTGTAGTAAGAACAAATCATGCAGAGTAAGTAAAGATGGCAGGGGAGGTGATTCAACAGAGAAGGATGACTACTGATCAGAGGTGGGTTTCAACAGGTTCTGAAGAACCGGTAGTGGAAATTTTGAGTAGTTCGGAGAACCGGTAAATACCGCCTCTGACTGGCCCCGCCCCTATCTATTCTCTGCCTCCCGAGTCCCAGCTGATCGGGAGGAAATGGGGATTTTGCAGTAACCTTCCCCTGGAGTGGGGTGGGAATGGAGATTTTACAGTATCCTTCCCCTGCCACGCCCACCAAGCCACGCCATGCCCACCAAGCCACGGCCACAGAACCAGTAGTAAAAAATTTTGAAATCCACCACTGCTACTTATTAAGAAACTTAAAAATTTGGTTTACGTTCTCTGGAGATGGATTAAAGTCTCAGTAATTTTTGATGCATGATGAAATGACCTGTAATCCTCAAAAGCTTTGATGATAATACCTTTATTATTTTATTAGGTGCCATTATAAACATCTGTACACTATTAAGTAAGTAATATAAATATCTGTACACTACTATCTTGTTTAGGCATGTCCAACCTTTTGGCTTACCTGGGCTGCACTGAGTGAAGAGAAATTGTCTTGGGCCACATATAAAAGATATAATATTATGCATACACATTATATGCATAAATAATGTTAAAAATTTATGATCTTGTGGGCTACTTTATTAGCTGTTTAGGGCTACATGCGGGCGGCGGGCTGGATATACCTGATCTTGATAATGATGCATTGGCTAGGGAAAAAATTAAAAGGGACGACCAAGAGAAACTGTTGAATGTCTGATGACTCTAGAAATACAGTATGTCACAGAAGTGAGTACACCCCCTCACATTTTGTAAATATTTAAGTATATCTTTTCATGTGACAACACTGAAGAAATGACACTTGGCTACAATGTAAAGTAGTGAGTATACAGCTTGTATAACAGTGTAAATGTGCTGTCCCCTCAAAATAACGCAACACACAGCCATTAATGTCTAAACTGCTGGCAACAAAAGTGAGTACACCCCTAAGTGATAATGTCCAAATGGGGCCCAAAGTGTCAATATTTTGTGTGGCCACCATTATTTTCCAGCACTGCCTTAACCCTCTTGGGCATAGAGTTCACCAGAGCTTCACAGGTTGCCACTGGAGTCCTCTTCCACTCCTCCATGATGACGTCACGGAGCTGGTGGATGTTAGAGACCTTGCGCACCTCCGTTTCAGGCTGCCCCACAGCTGCTCAATAGGGTTTAGGTCTGGAGTCACGCTTGGCCAGTCCATCACCTTTACCCTCAGCTTCTTTAGCAAGGCAATAGTCATTTTGGAGGTGTGTTTGGGGTCGTTATCATGTTGGAATACTGCCCTGCAGCCCAGTCTCCGAAGGGAGGGGATCATGCTCTGCTTCAGTATGTCACAGTACATGTTGGCATTCATGGTTCCCTCAATGAACTGTAGCTCCCCAGTGCCGGCAGCACTCATGCAGCCCCAGACCATGACATTAGCAATAGCAATAGCACTTAGGCTTATATACCGCTTCATAGTGCTTTACAGCCCTCTCTAAACGGTTCACAGAGTCAGCATATTGCCCCCAACAATCTGGGTCCTCATTTTACCCACCTCGGAAGGATGGAAGACTGAGTCAACCTTGAGCCGGTGAGATTTGAACTGCTGAACTGCAGCTAGCAGTCAGCTGAAGTAGCCTGCAGTACTGCACTCTAACCACTGCACCACCTCGGCTCTTACATTCCCACCACCATGCTTGACTGTAGGCAAGACACACTTGTCTTTGTACTCCTCACCTGGTTGCCGCCACACACACTTGACATCTGAACCAAATATGTTTATTTTGATATGATC
>QLTV01004101.1:2994585-3014866 GCA_003457575.1 Thermophis baileyi | reverse complement strand
TCTCCCTCTCCTAGAAGAGCAAATAGGGGTACAGAAGAGAAACCTTGCTGAATTCCATTCCATTCCATTCCATTCCATTCCATTCTGTGTGTGTATATACACTCTCTCTCTCTCTCTCTCTCACACACACACACACACACACACACACACACACACACACACATGCTGCCATAGTAACGGGGGGGAGGGGGGAGGTTTAGGTATTTGGGAGGAGGGGGAAAGTTGTGCTGGAGATGTCTCCTTATGTGTTTGAGAGGGTTAGGGAGGAAAGTTCTCATCATTACTGTGCGGCTGCATGGACATGTTTATAGCCGACTCAAGGTCAACGATTTCTGCAAGCCAGATGCGATGACTCCACCTGAAGATGTGCCTACCTGACATCTGGGGGCTTTGGGATTGGATGGCCAGCCCGGAGGGATTTGAGATTACTTTCTATATGTATTTTACGCGCCTTTTGCCTCAGATTTTGCTTTCAACTGTTGCTACCAGTTCTCATGCAGTAAAAGTACCTTTCTCTAACATCATGGAGTTGGGGTCTTTCTTTCCTGTATTTTGAACGGAGGCGCATCTGACAGAGACATTTGTTAAATGAGTTTTGCCCAATTTTATGACCTTCCTTGCCACAGTTAAGTGAATCACTGCAGTTGATAGGTTAGTAACCTGGTTGTTAAGTGAATCTCGCTTCCCCATTGACTTTGCTAGTCAGAAGGTTGCAAAAGGTGATCACATGAACTTGGGACAAAGCAACAGTCATAAGTATGAACCAGTTGCCAAGCGTCTGAATTTTGATCACATGAGCATGGGGGATGCTGCAACAGTGTGAAAAACTACAACGGTCGTAACTACTCTGTTTCACATGTTCTCTTTGCTATATTTCCTCATCCTAATTTCCTAAATTTCCTCTACAAATTAATTTCAAAGCAAATAAATGAATTTTGTTTAAAACTTGATCCCAAATTGAACTTTCATAAATTCACAGATTTGAGATGGGCTGATATTTTGACTCAATTAAATTGCGTTCCTAAATGTGTATCTAGAATCTTATTTAAATACCCTTTTCTCTAGGCATCTCACAACTGGATTCATAAGTAATGCTATTTTATTTTTTTAATATAGAAAATGTAATTAAATTTCCTTTAAAGTGTATACTAAGTTAACTTTGGGACTATCATGGCTTTAAAACATCCAGATTATTTTTTAAAAAGATCTATCTTCATCTCTCCTTTGTTACTTTTATAACCCCATATGAGATGAACAGCAATATAATTAACATAGCATAACATGATTATGACATACCATGACATAACGTAACATAATATTACATTGGAATACACAGGAATTGGGCAGCTAATACATTTAAATAAATAATAATAAAACAAAGCAAAACAGCATGGAATGGAATGGAATATAATAGAGAACAACAGGACAGAGAGAACATGTATGAATTCTATACAGAATATTGAATTCTCATGGTTATAATTGATCTTCTTTATGTATACAGTACATGTGGATTCTATCTCAGATGCTAGCTAGCTCAAAATGGAAACTAAATTTGATTGTTTGTGATATCAGAACATAAAATGCGTCAGCTCTTAACATCTTTGTTGTCTTTTTGTGAGTATTTATATGTGTGTTAAGCTAAAAATAGCTTCACTGATTTAGTTTAGATTTTGTAAAGCTGGGGCTGAAGGCTGGAGGCTGATTTCTGTCTTCCTAAAAATAGGACTAAAGACAGAACACTTACAGAAATCCAAGGATAGAATTAAAAACAACAATAAGAGATGTTATTTGGGAAAATCAACATCAACAGGAGGCAATTTTAATCAAACAATTGTCTTAACTTTCCTTTCAAATATTCCTTATACCAGGAAAAATTCCACTCCCATTCATTATACAAGTAGTCCTCGACTTACGACCACAATTGAACTCAAAAATTATGTTGCTAAGCAAGACAGTTGCTAAGTGAGTTTTGCCCCATTTTATGACCTTTCTTGCAATAGTTGTTAAGTGAATCATTGTAGTTGTTAAGTTAGTAATACGGTTGTGGAGTGAATCCGGCTTCCCCATTGGCTTTGCTTGTCAGAAGGTGACAAAAGATGATCATGTGATCCCGGGACACTGCAACCGTCATAAATATGAATCAGTTGTCAAGCATCCAAATTTTGATCACCTGACCATGGGGACGCTGCAACAGTGTGAAAAACAGTCATAAGTCAATTTTTTCAGTGCCATTGTAACTTGGAACGATCACTAAATGAATGGTTGTAATTCAAGGACTACCTGTATCATCATCATCAAGTTGAGTAACCTTGTATGGCAGATATAGGAAAATATGGGCCCTGTCTACTTGACAGAAGTGTGTGCCACTTCCCAGATACAACGAGGTTAATGACAGGGCAAAACCCCAAATAAAGCAGCCCCCTGCATTATTTATATTCTATTTTCTCTCTTTTATTTTCCTATTAGTTTCTCTCTTTTCATTTCAAAGAACTAAATGTGCAGGAAAATTATCAGCAGTCAATGCAGCACGTCTCCGTTCTGGTCCTAGCCTGTATAGCGGGCATGATAAATTGACTCTGATTATAACACATTTTATAGCTTGCATTATCTTTGCCAGATATAAAACACAAGGCTTGAGAAAAATGGCATCTCTCTCTCTCTTCTCGGGCCCCAAATATAAAATGCTAAATGGCAAAATGAAAACAGCAGTTCTCAATTCAGATGGACATTGTCACTGGAAAATAGCTGTACTCTTGTTTTCCTATTTAATGATTTATTCAATGGCATAGGTACTTCTAGCACAGGGGTGTCAAACTCAAGGCCTGGGAGCTGGAGCCGGCCCACGGGGTACTTAGATCTGGCCTGCGGGGCCGCCCTGGAAACAGCGAAGGACCGGCCCGCAGTGCTTCTGCCAGAGAAAACAGGCTCCCGAGCTCTGTTTTCGGTTGCCACAGCCTGTTTTCACTGGCAGAGCGCTCGGGCCCCTGACAGGAGTGACGTCGAGCTGGCCACGCCCACCCCACCCCCGACATCAAACACAACCCTGATGTGGCCCTCAATGAAATTGAGTTTGACACCCCTGCTCTAGCATGCATCACATGTACATATATACACATGCTATACACTTCATTTAAATGTAGTGCCTAACTTATAGCACTTAGCAATAGCACTTAAGACTTATATACCGCTTCAGAGTTACTTTTTTCTGCGGCCCGGTTGCAAACAGCTCATGGCCCACAGGTTGGGGACTCCTGCTCTAACCAATTTACAGAGTCAGCAATTGCCCCCAACAATCTGGGTCCTCACTTTACCGACCTTGGAAGGATGGAAGGCTGAGTCAACCTTGAGCCGGTCATAATCGAACTCCTGGCAGTGGGCAGAATTAGCCTGTAATACTGCATTCTAACCACTGCGCCACCACGGTTGATATGACTACCTTCATTTAAAGATAATCCTTGACTTATGACTACTCATTCATAATAATAATATAACTTTATTACGGTCATAGACCAGCAATAGACATCACTGTTTACAATATATTAAAAAATAGTACTGACATTAATAATCTATAATTACATCCCTGTTAAGAAAATACCTGTTCTCAGACCGTTAGGTTCACTCCCTAGTTTACTTACCTGGCAGGGGAGACACCATGATCGTATGACTACTCATTCAGTGTATTCAAAGATGGCACTGAAGAAAGGGACTTATGAACTCTGCCCGAAGTTACGACTGCTATAGCACTACCACAGTAACAGGATAAAATTCAGGTGCTCGATAGCCCGCCTGCACTTATGACCAAGGTGCTCTTGAATGCTACTCACCTACCTACAGTATTTCTCCCACATCTATGCCCCTTTGGCCTTCTGCCACACTGATATCTGCTACCCTAACTGACCTTTGCCATCTGATGAAGTGTGCCTGGCCTGGCTTCAACTGTGAAAAACCAACCAACCGACAAACAGCCCCAGAACCACAGTGCACCAAAAGATCCCTTTGCAAAAAGCTTCTGGAATGAAGTGTGCCAAAATACCGCTTTGCAAAACGGGGCTAGATTTCGCGTTCCACAAAAAGAAAAAGAAAAAAGCCAAGAGCTTTTTGGCATGCTGCGGTTCAGGGACTGCTTTTGGCTTCTCTTTTTTATTTTTCCACAGCCAAAACCCCTGGCCAAGATTTTTTTTTTTTTTTTTTGCAAAGGGGCATTTTGGTGCACTGTACTCCAGGAGCTTTTTGGAAAGAGGTATTGTGACGTGTCACAGTTCCTGGCTCTACTTTTGGTTGTTGTTGGTTTTTTTCCTCAGCCAAAGCCCAGCCCAGCCTGGCCAGGCTTGCTTTTTTAGTAGTGGGAGCAAGAAGATAAAATCAGATGGGCAGAAGAACACAGAGGTGGTAGGGTCTCAGGGTGAAGGGTAGCAAGGGTGATTGCGGACTGGGCTGGGATGGCTGCAGTTTCCTGGGATATGATAAGCAGCCCCAGAGCCACACGGTTCTGGGGCTGCTTGCTGTCCTGCAAAACAGTATTGCAGGGTGGTGAAATGGGGGGAAGATAGGCAAGTGGGGGCATTTAGAGGCAATAGCAATAGCTCTTAGACTTATATACCGCTTCACAGTGCTTTACAGTCCTCTCTAAGCAGTTTATAGAGTCAGAAGTTTGCCCCCCAAAATCTGGGACCTCATTTTACCCACCTCGGAAGGATGGAAGGCTGAATCAACCTTGAGCCGGTGAGAATTGAAGTGCTGGCAGTTGGCAGAATTAGCCTGCAATACTGCATTTTAACCACTGCACCACCATGGCTCTATAAGGCATTCCCTTACTTTACTGAGGTTTACTGCCTTGGATTGGAGTAGATTCTTACTTTAAAACCTGCAATTCTCAGTTCATGATGGCAGCTGGGAACGCTGGGATTGCAGTCCTTAAGTGATGTGGTCATGTGAAGTTTTGCTTTACAGCTGCATCTAAATGATGGGAAATCTACTTTCAGTTGTGATCATAGGTCAGTGATGGCGAACCTTTTTTTCCTCGGGTGCCGAAAGCGCACGTGCGCGTGCTATCGCGCGCACGTGTGTGCCCACACCCATAATTCAATGCCCCCCATGCATCCCAGCCCCCTGCGCATGTGTACCCGCCCCCCCTGTGCTGCCCCTTTTTCGCCCTCCCCAGGCTCCAGAGACTTCCCTGGAGCCTGGGGAGGGCGAAAACACCCCCCCGGAGGCCCTTCGGAGGCCGGAAATGGCCCGTTTCCCAACTTCTGGTGGGCCCGGTAGGCCCGTTTTTCCCTCTCCCCAGGCTCCAGAGGCTTTCTTGGAGCCTGGGGAACGTGAACCCCCCCGCCCCCCTCAGAGGCCCTCCGGAGGCAGAAAACACACTCCCAGAGCCTCTGCGCAAGCCAAAAATCATCTGGCCAGCGCGCACATGCGTGCTGGAGCTGAGCTAGCGCAACGGCTCACGTGCCGGCAGATATGGCTCCGCGTGCCACCTGTGGCACGCGTGCCATAGGTTCGCCATCACGGTCATAGGTTAAGGACTGTTTGCGCCTTTTCTTTGAGCAATTAAACACAAAACTGAGACTCCGGATTTTTTTTAATCTGCAGATAACAAACATAAAGAAAACTTTGCAGATGGTATGTTGGTATTATTAACAAAATATGAGCATGACATCTGTCAACAGTTTCCCATGTCTTTATCACCTTATTGTGGTATGCCGTACATGGGCCTACCTTTAAAAACTACCCAGAAGCTTTAAGGATGTGCTGCTAGCATCAACCAATACTGGTGTGCAAGAGTTGTATTGTTGCCAATAACCCTCCAAAGTTGTGGGTAGCTGATATATGAATGCATTTCATTGGGGCTTCAACATTGTTGTTTGTTATAAATGTTTTGAGAGTTTTTTGTTTTGTTTTGTTTTTGCTTTATAACAGAATAACTTATTTGCCCTCCTTATAACCAACATCATTCATCAAAGCTCTACAAAGGTTCTGACTGCCTTTCAGAATATGGTCAGAGTGAATTCCACTTGAATATCTGGAAGCTATAGGTTGCCTAATGGGGGCATAGCATAAAGAAATATGGATTGGGGAAGCAGGTGGTAATGATGAATTTTGAAAACATTTGGTGGACACAGTCATAAAGCTTTAATTCTATTGTATCTTGTTCAGTGCTCAGAGTTCCTTCTAATGGATGGGAAGCCATATAATTGAATTCAAAGTGCTGATTTTAAATTGTAAACCTCTTTCTGGTATGTGTAGATCCACTTACTTGAGGATGAACCAACTTCTCTAGGAGGACCAAAAAGGATCTCCCTGAATGGAGAGGGAGGAGGGAGGATTTTTCTTTATGCTATGCCCCCATTAGGCAACCTATAACTTCCAGATATTCAAGTGGAATTCTTTCTGACCATATTCTGAAAGGCGGTCAGAAACTTTGCACAGCTTTGATGAATGATGTTGGTTATAAGTTTTGAAAGCGTGACAATATCTTTAATTAAAACTTCCTCTGACATCTACACATAGCCAGTAGGCTTCAGAATCCCCAAAGACATTACTTCTAAAATTATCCACTTATAAAAACTATTTATATAGTCGTGTACCGTGTTAAAATTAGATGTGTAAGAATATAGGAAGGCTTTGAGTAAGAAATTGGAATATCCGGTACATAAACTTGAAGATAATTTTGACATCTCTGTTTTTTGTTTTCTTAAATTTAGAATTATAATTAATTCAACAAAATTATTATTTTACATCCCCTGGGCTTTTACTCATCTTTTTAGGGGGGAAATGTGAAGTATAATGAAATGTTGGAGGTGCTATGTTCAAATATAATTCAAATACAAGCTTTTTTCATGTGATATGGTCATGTACTAAAGTGAAGTTATGATTGCAGAAAAATTTTGGTACTAAAAATTTGAAAGGATACCATTCATTCTATAATTGCAAACAGGAAAGGACTATCTTCTTCAGTATTTGAATACAAATGTTACCACCGGTAATCTTTTTGGAGAGCTACTTAGAAATTTGGAGTCATACATTTGCGTATATGCTTAATTTTCCATTTTTTACAGTTAACTATAATGACGTCAATATTAATAATTTAACTGAGCAACAAGATAGTTTTGTTTATACAAGAGTTGCATGCTTTGATAAATTTTATCTTCGTTGTCTTCGGATGTAATTTTTAAAATAGTGTTTTGTTGGTAAAAAAAAAAAATTGCTGGTTTTACAAAATATAATAAACCCCTAAATGTACAAATCACAAAATGGTTAACACAATGGCCCCAAATTCAGATTTTTATCTTTATATAGTACATCTACTCACTGGCTTTATTAAATCCAGAATCTTAGATACTTTATGCACATTGTAAACGTTGTAATGTGATATTCTTCAAATAATATAGAAATAACAGGAAATCTTAACAAAGTAATTCGGTACCAGTTTTGTGTTTTCCTTTTGCCTATGAAGTCTGAACCACCCGTCTCATAGCTGTCAATCAGCTAGTTTGAAGAATTTTATTACTAAAATACTTTCCCCCTGGAGAATCAGACCTAAGAATTTCTTTGACACTTGCTATCCTTTACAAACACTTTTTCTCGACCATCTCTCCCTTCACCAGGGGTGGGTTCTTCTTTTCTTCGCTGCCGGTTTGCTCAGTAATGCACCGCGCAGGGGCGCGTGCGCTTTGCGCGCATGTGCGCGCTTTGTGCATGTGCAGTGCTTAAAAAAAGCTTCTGTGCATGCGCAGAAGCAAAAAACAAGATGGCGCCGCCGAAAGAACCGGTTCGGGGGCGTGGCAGGCCTGGGTCGCTGCTGGTTCTAGCGACCCAGGCCGCCAAGTTACTACCGGTTCTATAGAACCGGTCCGAACCGGGAGGAACCCACCTCTGCCCTTCACGTCTGTTTCCTCATGAAAAAAAGTACTTACTGTAAATAAAATATAGTATATCTGCTCTTAGATAAATAGAAACAAGAGAAGTAATTTTTCACTCTACCAATCCAGAGTTAAATTTTAATTGAGCTCACTAAGCCAAATTACGCTATACATGAATTCTCCAGGAAATCACTGAGTTCATTTTTGAGTCTAATTGCAATAAGATACCATCTTGGTCCAGAACATCTGAGTCTAACTTGGGCTTCCTCGTGTCCTTTCTTGACTGGTTGATAGGGCTATATAGATAGTCCTTGACTTATGACCACTATTCCAGAATTTCTATTGCTAAGTAAGGCAGTTGCTAAATGAGTCACACCTGATTTTATGACCCTTTTTGCCATAGTTATTAAGCAAATCACCACAGTTGTTAAGTGAATCACACTCTGAATCCAGCTTTCTCCATTGACTTTTCTTGTCAGAAGCTGGCTGGGAAGGTTGCAAATGGTGATCACATGACCCTGGGACATTGCAACCATTGTAAATGATTTTAGTCACATTTTATCGTGTGTCTATGGGGCTGTGGCAATGGTTGTAAGTGTGAGGACTGGTAAGTGTGAGGACTGATTGTAATTCATTCTTTTTCACTGCCATTGTAACTTCAAATGGTCACTCAATAGAATAGAATAGAATAACAGAGTTGGAAGGGACCTTGGAGGTCTTCTAGTCCAACCCCCTGCTTAGGCAGGAAACCCTACACCACTTCAGACAAGTGGTTATCCAATCTCTTCTTAAAAACTTCCAGTGTTGGAGCATTCACAACTTGTGGAGGCCAGTTGTTCCACTGATTAATTGTTCTAACTGTCAGGAAATTTCTCCTTAGTTCTAAGTTGCTTCTCTCCTTGATTAGTTTCCACCCATTGGTGGATTAGTTTCCACCAATAAATAGTTGTAAGTCGAGCACTACCTGTAATAGAGAACTACAAGCAAGAAAGAGGTGTTTTCCTTTCCATCTCTGATGAAAGCTATTCCAGAGACTCTTAATCTCGGCTGATGCAGTTTCTCTTAAATGGCACTCGCAGAACGTATTTTAAAAATGGTCAAGACTTCAGTGTTCTTGTGCAAGACCAAATGAATATGCCAAACGTCAGACAAGAATTCCACATTCAAGATGTCACATGATGTTAGACTGCATTTTTAAATTCCCATATAAAATCATATGGGAGCTCAGAGGTCTCATCGGCATCTTTTTTTAGAATAGAATTGTTTATTGGCCAAGTGTGATTGGACACACAAGGAATTTGTCTTTGGTGTATATGCTCTCAGTGTACATAAGGAGAATAAAATACATTAATCAAGAATGAAAAGATACAACACTTAGTGATAGTCAAGGTTACTAACAAGCTATCAAATTGTACTAGGAAACAAAAACAATATAAATTGAAAGATACAAGCAACATGGTTATAGTAATAAGTGGGAAGAGCAGGGGTGAAATCCAGCAGGTTCCGCTGGAACCAGAGTGGGGTGGGAATGGAGATTTTGTAATATCCTTCCCCCAGGAGTGGAGAGGGAATGGGGGTTTTGCAGTATCCTTCCCCTGGAGTGAGGTGGGAATGGAGATTTTGCAGTATCCTTCCCCTGCCACGCCCACCAAGCCACACCACGCCCACCAAGCCACGCCCACCGAACCGGTAGGGAAAAAAAATTGTATTTCACCACTGGGGAAGAGATAGATACTAGTAAGGAAGAGAAGAATAATAGTAATACAGTCTTAGTAAATTATTTGACAGTGTTGTGGGAATTAGTTGTTAAGCAGAGTGATGGCATTCAGGGAAAAAACTGTCTCATGAAAAACTGTCTCATGAAATGTTTCAATACTGCAGTACTGGAAACACGATAATCATGATGATTCCACAAAACTTCATCTGAGATGGATGTCCCCCAGTGGCTGAAAAGGATGCCAAATCCTACCATCAGGTAATTGCTGCCAATAGCTCTAAATTATTAAAGAAATGCATTTCCCAGGATTAGATCATTGGTACAGAAGTGTTCTAGACACAACACAAAAATAACACAGATGGAACCTAGTGGAAATTTTATCTGTGCTTCTTTTTTATCCTTACTTGTACGCATGTAATTTTGTGAACAGCAATGTATATCTAACACTGCAGCCTATTAAAAAAGTTAATAAATTGTACAGAATTAAACAGTGTTGTTTAATAAACCATTTGTCTGAAAAGAATAACTAACAGTTCCTGTGGGGATAGTAACTTCTGTTTTGGGAAATGTATTCTTTCATTCCTAGCTCTAGTTTTATCATTTTGTTTCTTTGTTTGCAGCTTATATTATGCTTTTAAAAAACTTTACCAAGATAAAAACTGTTCCTCTAGCAAAATAGCTGTATCAATAATGCTAAGTTTCTAATAAAAGGGCATTCTCTATTAGGCTTTACAAGTACAATTAATTTTACTTGAGAAGATCATTGCTATTGAAGAGATAATCTCTTTCAGAGGAAATATGCAAATAGTTGTTTTCTCCGGGGCAAAGATAAAAGAATACAAGCAAAACACATCAGGAATTATTATATCAATTCATAGTACAAGGCCCATTATACGACACACTTATCAGGAAATATTAGAGAATGATGCTTAGTACACTGAATTTAGTACATAATATTCAGTACATAATATTCAGGAATTTAGTACATAATATTCAGGAAAATAAACCAAAGATTAACATGCATATTACAAGAGCCCAGAACAGAACCATTGAACCCAGAACCAGAATAATCCCAAGTTATGTAATCTCTTTCTCCCATAGAAAACCTCTACATGCATGGCACTGAGAATCTTGAATAAAAACTTATGTGCACCCCTACACACACACACACACACACACACACACACACACACACACACACACACACAAACAAACAAACAAACAAACAAACAAATGGTGTTGCCGTGCTAGAGATTACATATCAGCCGGGAGCAATATTACAGCTTCCTGGCCACAGACTGAATTATGTGATTCATCCAGGGCTGCATTAGGTTAAGAACAGCTACTCTGTCCACCTTTAGCCTCCAAATATTTTGTATTCTGCTGTATTCAGATTGAGTTTATGGATTCACTGTCTCCAGACGGATGGTGACTACACTGTAAATAAAAGCTAGGAGCTTATATGCTTTTTCAAAAGGAAATACTCTGACTTGCAATAAAACTCACTAGACACTGAACCCATTTCCCCTCCCCCCAGTCTTGAGAAATAGAATATAGCAGAATTTACATGCATTGCAATATCCACATAAACAGCCTTTGCTTTCCTCTATCACCTAGCCATCCTCCCCGTCTGCCTGTTCTTTTTCTGGCACTCAAAAGCAATAGTGCCACCCAGACCCTCCCTCCTCCCAATCATTTGCTGCCTCCTAGCAATCTTTTCCAATCTGGGGATCTCTCCACAAAAATGTCCACCTGCATATTACTATGTAGCTATCATCCTTACAATGCAATACGATTTTCCAGAATTGGGTCAAGATTGGTAGCTTGGGGTGACTTTGTTTTAAATTTAAACACACGGAGTACAGGTAGTTCTTGACTTACAATCGTTTCTTTGTGACTGTTCAAACTTAATAATGGCATGAAAAAAAGTGACTTGAGATTGTTTGTTTTTTACACTTACGACCCAGAGGTGGGTTCCTACCGGTTCAGACTGGTTTGCCCGAACCGGTAGCAACCCGCTGGTGATGTCACGGAGCCGGTTCGGTTGGTGCTGGTCTGTGGATGCCGCCATCTTTTTTTTGAATTATTATTTTTTGGGGGGAATTATTTTTTGGGGGGAATTTTTTGATTTTTTTTCTTCTGTTCATGCGCAGAAGCCGAGTTGCCGGCACTGCGCAGGTGCCGCCATCTTGTTTTTGGCTTTTTTTGAATTTTTTTTTAATTTTCGGCACTGCGCATGTGCGCGCCCCGAGGCACGCCCACGCGGCGCGGGAGGAAGCGAACCGGCGGTGAGGTAAGTTAGAACCCACCCCTGTTACGACCACTGCAGTACCCCTGTGATAAAAATGTGGATGCTTGGCAAGGGACATGTGTTTATGAGGGTTGCAGGGTCATATGTTTTAGTCTCCAGTCCCCTAATCATCTTTGTTGCTCTTCTCTGCACTCTTTCTAGAGTCTCAACATCCTTTTTACATCGTGGCGACCAAAACTGGATGCAGTATTCCAAGTGTGGCCTTACCAAGGCATTATAAAGTGGTATTAACACTTCACGTGAACTTGATTCTATCCCTCTGTTTATGCAGCCTAGAACTGTGTTGGCTTTTTTGGCAGCTGCTGCACATTGCTGGCTCATATTTAAATGGTTGTCCACTAGGACTCCAAGGTCCCTCTCACAGTTACTACTGTTGAGCAGGGTACCACATATACTGTACCTGTGCATTTTGTTTTTCTTGCCTAAATGTAGAACTTTACTTTTTTCACCATTGAATTTCATTTTGTTAGATAGCGCCCAATGTTCAATGTTCAAGTTCATGTAGAGACTAAGAGAGGTGACAGAAATATGCAAGAATCATTACCCAAGCAAAGAGGGCTGAAACATTCTTTAAGTCCTGGGAACCGAGATAGTATTTGGAAGGACCTGCCCTGATTCATTGGATGTAAGAGGGGAGGAAAAACACTTGTAAGATCCTGTTATTTTAACCTAAATCAATAAAATAAAGTTCTAGCCTTGTTCTGGACTTGATTTTCAGGTCTGGTCTACCTTGTGGGGCTGACAATCAGGGCCTGGATAGATGCAAAATTATCTTCTCCCTGAAGGCTCTGCCTGCCATTTGAGAAGTTTCTCTCAGAATCCAGATACTGTGATCCAAAAACCAAGAAAGACACACTGAGGCTCTTCTTCCTTTATTCTTCCTCACCAATAGACAGAAATCTTGCCATTAAAACAGACTACTTGGACCAGGGGTGGGTTCTAACTTACCTCGCTGCCGGTTCGCTTCCTCCTGCGCCGCAGGGGTGCGCATCTATGCACAGTGCTGAAAATCCAGCTTCTACGCATGCACAGAAGCAAAAACCAGCTTCTGCGCATGCGCAGAAGCGAAAAACAAGATGGTGGCACCTACAGCACCGAGAGAGCCGGTTCGGGGCATGGCCAGGCAGTCATCGCTGCCGGTTCGGCGAGCGGGGGGAAATTCCCGCTACCAGTTCTAAAGAACCGGTCCGAACCGGCAGGAACCCACCTCTGACTTGGACCATCAAACATATACTCCGAGAACTATTAGGAAGGAGCCATCTTAACTCTCTTTCTCACAAACTATTTAAACTTTGGTCTGTCTTGCTCCTCTGGAATGCACTCTCTCCTTCCTGGGTATCACAGATACTTAGAGAATGTCATCTGTAGGATCACAGAAACAGATGTTTTAAATCACTGCCTCCCTTTTCTGGAACAATTCATTCTATTTCAATGCTTGTTAGGATTTCAAAACTGGTTATTTCAGCTGGACTTTGGAAGCTAAGGGACTTATCACTGTCAATCTTGGTTAGTGACTGTATTAAAGTTGTTCCTCAGTGCTTGAAATGGTATTTCTTGAATTATTATGTTTATGTTGTTACATTTAGTTTTTAATCATAACTCTTGTGTAGATCTGAAAGAGTGCAGAGAAGAGCAACCAAGATGATTAGGGGACTGAAGGTAAAACATACAACGAACAGTTGCAGGAACTGGGCATGGCTAGTCTAGTGAAGAGAAGGACCAGGGGAGACACGATAGCAGTGTTCCAATATTTGAGGGGCTGCCACAGAGAGGAGGGGGTCAAGCTATTTTCCAAAGCACCTGAAGTCCAGACAAGGAATAATGGATGGAAACTGATCAATGAGAGATTCAACCTAGAAATAAGGAGAAATTTTCTGACAGTGAGAACAATCAACCAATGGAATAGCTTGCCTTCAGAAGTTGTGGGAGCTTCATCACTCGAAGCTTTCAAGAAGAGACTGGACTGCTATCTGTCAGAAATGGTGTAGGGTCTCCTGTTTGGGTGGGGGTTTGGACTAGATGACCTACAAGGTCCCTTCCAACTCTGTTAATCTGTTAATCTATAAATTGCTCAGCATCATTGCCCATTGTCTCCATGCACCATGCTCAGGACAAAGTGATAAGTTTGGGCTTATTGCTTTTTGAGTGAGTGACAAAGTTGGTAACACAAACCATACACCACATAATGATTGTACAAGGGAATGTGTACCCCTACTTCAGAATCCAAGTGGAAGTTGGACCCAGAATTAGACAAATGATATATTGTTGAGTGACAGAATTGTTGATTGGATACTGTTAGGAAACTGGCAGAATAATTGTTCTGCCAGTTTATAATTATCTAGACAGAGTCTAGGTAATCTGTCTAGGCATCTGGTACATTTGAAGTGGTGTTATGGGGAAGACTTTAAGTGATTGCTTGTAGAAAGGTTGTGAGAAGCAATGATGGATGTTGTCACTTAGAATGGTATTAATCACAGGCAGTTGGAGTGAAAAAGGGAGTCTATGTAAACTGAGTTGCAGTAATCTAACCTCAAGATGGTGAGATTCATTGTCACCAGTGCCTATTGCTCAAAGAGAAGTGCAACTGGTACACTCGCTAAAGCAGGGCCCTGACTTCCTAATAAAAAGCCAGTATAAACTATGTCCAGGAAAATCATGAGGTTGAAGGCCTACACAGAGTACAACTACAACCCCGTCAAGAGCCAATGGAGCAGCTGGTATGGACTAGACTCCAAACACTTCCGTTTTGCTAGGAATCACATTTTAGCTAGCTTTTATCTCTTGGAACTCCTCATTCCTCCTGCATTCCTCTTTATGACTCTTATTATTTCAATGTTTCAGAAATGATCTCGGATGCATTCTGACACCAATTTATTTATTGAGATCTTTTTAGTATTTCTTACAGATTGGAATATCTCAATCTCTCACAATACTGACTATTATTTCAGAGCTAGGTCTTTTCTTCTCTCCTGCTTGTTACTGTCAAGCAAAGAAAACTTCTCCTGCTATCAGTATCTTGTCAGAAATAATTGGTTTGACAAGAGGAAGACTATATATTGGGGAAGGGCTGTTGTTGTTCCTTGCTGGAATATATGTGGGCATTTCTCCAGAGGCCAAGAAGATTTTGTCCCTTTACATTTATGCAGTCATTCACTTCTTGGAAATGTGACTCGAAGCGTAGCATATGAGTCTTTTTTCCGTAACAATGTCCACATAGGTATTACATATGGAAATAAAAATCTACATTTAAATAACAGGATCTGAGATTTGTATACAGAATTTTATTATTTATTTATTATTTATTTATTTAAAATTGTATGCCGCCCATCTCGCCAGAGGTGACTTACAGACATTCAGTTAAAATGCACTATAAAACATTGAAACAATAAATAAGGACCACACATTTAAAATTCAATTAAAATAAAATTAACCAGGATGGAGAGGGAGGGATCAAGATGCTCACAAGATGGAGGTGGGGTATCATCTACTCCATTCGTCACCTCCAAAAGTGCAACACCTCCAATGGGGCCCCAGCTAGATGGCACAGCCATGTCTTCAAGGCTTTTGGGTAGGTCAAAAGGGTGGGTACAGATCTCACCTTGGTGGACATGATGTTCTAGATTAGAAGACGGGAGCCACGACAGAAAAGGCTCTTCTTCTGGTCCCTGACAGTCGAAATTCCTGATAGAAATTGATTGTTTAAACCAGAGGTCCTCAAACTTGGCAACTTTCAGACTTGTGGACTTCAACTCCCAGAATTCTCCAGCCAGCATAGCTGGCTGGAGAATTCTGGGAGTTGAAGTCCACAAGTCTTAAAGTTGCCAAGTTTGGGGACCCCTGGTTTAAACAAATATCCCACAAGTTGACTTGGTGACACGAGGACAAATTCTTCAGGCAGAACAACAGACAGTGGCTATAAGCTGCTATTTGCTATTAGCTGATGAAATATGTAACCAATATATTATGAAAACCATTCTTTAAGTTTTCATTTTTTAGATGCTGGCAGTCTAAATAGCAAGGGAAAGCGTCTTGCTGTGAGTGAAAAAGAAAGGGAATGCCTCTTCTACAGGGCTACCCTAGCTTTGTAAATACCACTTAATGCAGTTGCTAATGTTATTTTTATACTTTTTTTATAATTAATAATTTAATGACTGGCCTTATTATTGTTAGCAATAATAACAAAAAGGTAAAGGTTTCCCTCTCAGTCATGTCCAACTCTAGGGCCGGGTGCTGATCTCCGTTTCTTGGCTGCGGGGAGCCAGCATTGCCTGAAAACAATTTCCGTGGTCATGTGGCCAGCATGACTACAGGTAGCCCTTGGCTTACAACCACAATTGAGCCCAAAATTTATGTTGCTAAGTGAGACATTCGTTAGGTGAGTTTTGATCCATTTTACGACCTTTCTTGCCACAGTTGTTAAGTGAATCACTGCAGTTGTTACATTAGTAACATGGTTGTTAAGTGAATCTGGCCTTCCCCACTGACTTTGCTTCTCAGAAGGTCGCAAAAGGGGAATCACATGACCCCGGGACACTGCAACCGTCATAAATATGAGTCCATTGCCAAGGGACTGAATTTTGATCACGTGACCATGGGGATGCTGTAATGGTTGTATGTGTGAAAAATGGTCGTAAGTCACTTTTCTCAGTGCCGTTGTAACTTCGAAAATTCACTAAATGAACCGTTGTAAGTCGAAACTACCTGTATATGCCAAGGTGCACAGAACACTGTTATCTTCTCACCAAAGTGATACCTTTTTATCTATTCGCATTTGCATCCTTTCAGACTGCTAGGTGAGCAGGATCTGGGGCAATTAATGGGAGCTCACGCCATTGTGCGGGGTTCAGGTCTCGAACCTGGGCTGTCAGCCCTCCAGCTGACAAGCTCAGTATCTTTAACTGCTGAGCCATTGCATCTCCACCAATGGGGGCGTAATAAGAATAAAAGAATCACCCATAAATTCCAATTGTTATTCACATATTTTCTACTTCTTTAGGAAACTGTGGAAATGGCTGCCATCGTATGTATGATTAAAAATCAAGCCGCACTGTAAATGAGTAGAAAATTGAAGGGTTACTACCCTTAAGCACCAACTCTAGCTGCTAAGGAGCAAGAGAAGAAGAGGGGTATAACCTCCTTGTCCATATCTGTCTGCAATGAATATAAGGTGAGAAACTTCAGCTGGCTTGTGACTGCCCATGCTGGACCATTTCTTCAGAATGATGCAGCTGCCTTGGGCAGCAGATGCTGTCTGTCTGAAAACAGAACAGTCTGTGCTGCATTCTCTGATACCTATCTGAGACGTGGTAGAGGATAACATCCCAACGGCAGTGCTGAAGTTAAGATGTATTTATGTATTATTATCTGGGAGCGTTGCCAGCTAATGCTGAAAATGCAGCAATGTTAGCCACCTGTATCCTCCCACTGAAATAGAAACTTAGCCCAAGATGATCCACAGCTGGAAATTGGAAATCTGCCCTTGAGATGGGAGAAAGATCCACCACCTCTCCTGTGATCACCCTCGCTACTCTTTCCTCCCACACAACAGCACCACCACTTATCCTCCAGCTGGCAATTATCTAGTAACCTATAAACGTCACTCTGAATTGCAAAGCATTGTGAGATGTTCCAACACCATCCTCAGAATAATATCTTTAGGTCAAAAGCCAGTGCGGTAAAGCTCTCTTCAGAGAGTTGTGTGCTTTAAAGTCAATGAAATGGCTTCTGTAGATGTGCCCCAGTGTTTGGGAGCTGACCCCAATTCATTACGTGTACTGGTGCACCCCTCAAAGTGGTTGCCTTCATGGTCAGGAGAGCCGTGTGGAAAATTAAGAGGAAGATTAAAATATCACCTAGAATTTGGGGTTACTCTGGAAAAATCTACATGACTGACCCGGTTGCAGCAATTAAAGAGCAGTGTCAAATCATTCATCATTACCAAGCAAAGCAAACTTCTTTCTCCCACCGTAACATGTAGGAGTTATGTTAAAAGTGGGAGCAAGTTGGTTCTGTTTTGCTGTTGATCTCAAAATGGTTTCTGGGTGGGAAGACAGTCTTTTTCTTCAAACATCTGTGCAACAATTCTGCAGTCTGAATATTACATGAATTTTCACCCACCCGTTATAAATGCCAAACAAAAATTTGTTGGGAGGAAACTGCATGCATTTTTAGAATTTCAGAATGGATAAATCTAAGTATCTGTGCCTTTCAAGTTTTTAGGATCTTCTCAAAATCCAGCTTGATTATGATGATGATGACGATGATGAAGAAGTTGATGATGATAGATCATCTTCTCAAGTTTGAAATCTGTGGCTGCAATCCTGAACTCATGGGCTCACCATTTCCAACTCAAATCTACTGCAAGCTTCTACTTTTATTCCAGCTTAAATTCTGCTAATAACTGCTACACACCTAAAATAAAAATTGCTGTTTCATTTTTACATTTCAATTCCAGTAGAACAGGAGGATACAGGCTGTACACACAAAAGCAAATTGCAAAGGTTTCTAAAATGGAAACATCTGCTATTTACAGAGTACCTTTTTCCACAATAAAAATCACCTTTTTATTTTGTTTTTCTGTTTATAAGACACCAATGAGCCTAGACTTGTCAAAGAAGCAAATATAAAACAACAGATGCATGCCAGCATATCCAGGGATGAATAACTTATGCAGGACTCAGCAGGGCTATTAAATATAACAGCGGGGATGATGGCATTTTAACACTATAGGGTGTAATGGTCTCTTCCATAAAATGGTTGAAAGTCTGAAAAGGGATATTTGAGTTGTCAAGCAAGCAAACACTCTTCTTTTGATTTATCTCTCAAGAGCCAAAGTATTCGTTGCAGTTCTATAGCAACAATATACTGCTCTCAAATGATCAGGGGTGGAGGTGATCATCTTTCACGTTATACAGAGGTAATTCATTCTTTAGCATAATCATGTGCTTTTATATCAGCCTACTTTATCATTGCTGCGATCCATTAACTCAGAGCTCTTCCAGAGCAGCACTGTGTTACTTTAAACAGCAGGGACTATGTTACCCTCTAAATGACTTCAAATAGACCTTGCTTGACTATCATCGTTAGAAATAAGCCAACAAAATAGATGAGGGGGTTGCAGCTCACTACTGGAGCTTTCTGAGTTCAAGAGTGTGGGAATTATGAAAATTTATGGATGAAAGGAAGTAGATTCTGAATTGCTAGAGCTTTGAATTAGTTAATGATGTTTTCATCTGCCACTTTCATATGTTTCCTATACTCTCCTTTTTATTGCAATAGATTGCCCTGATTGCCTCAACCATTCAATGCACGAAGGCCAGTAAGTGAATCTTCCATCAACTTGGGATTTATAGAAGACGATACTTGCAAGTCATGGTTGAACTGTGGGGTCCTTGCTGCTCTTTGAGCTTGGTTGTTTTCTTGTAGATGTTTCATTGCCAAAGTAGATAACATTGTCAATGCAAGTTCAGAGAGCACCCAGGACCCCATAACTTGGGACTTAAGTCATACTTTTGTCAATAGGATTTACCTGATATTACTCATATGCTGATCCTGACTATCCTTCATGGTAGAACTAATGCAGAAAAAATTATATTTAATATAAGCAGTAGAAGCTCTGCTTTGCCAAACCCTAATGTCACCTATAAAAACAAGGACAAATAGGCTGAAAAACAGCATCTATCCCAGAGCAGTAATTATATTGAATATTATAGTGCAATATTAATGCAATATCAGGGGGTTTCAATTCAATTGCATAGAATGTGAAGGATGTGTGTTTTTGTTTTATTTTTATAGTTTTCTTATGTATAATGTACACTGAAGATGGCATTTAATTTCGTTGTACGAGGTGCAACGACAATAAAGTACTAGTACGTCTTTCCCTTTTAATAAGAGACAGAAAGGTTTAACAAATGGAAGAGAGAAGTAATGAATTCTAGGGGTATGTAGTGCTTTGATTTTGATTCCAAAATAATGCTTCAAGAACACAGAATTTGTGGACAGGGAATACATTTATACTGCTGTGACCTCCAAAAAACCTCTTTGGGAATTGAATTCAAGGTGGTACATAGATCTACTGAATTAGAATTAATTCAAAATGATTCTTTTTTACCTATAGGATGCCAACAGACATTTTAAGGATTAAGCACAAATATGCATATATATATATATATATATACACACACACACACACAAATTATACATAAACCCAAATTAACCCAAGGATCACCTAAATTAAGTGAGAAAAGAAATGCATAGATTGCATAATCTCTTTTTAATCTTTAAATTATTTTGGTAATGCTAGATTTCCTAAATTTTACACACACACACACACACACACACACACACACACACACACACACACACACACACACACTCTCTTTTGTATGTCAA
>QLTV01004101.1:2960434-2994323 GCA_003457575.1 Thermophis baileyi | reverse complement strand
TATATATATACATACTAAATATTGCCCTTTTAAAAATGGCATCTGATTCAGTCAGGCTTGTGTTCTTTTTGTTATAAGCCTTAAAACCATTCCTTGTTCTAAGGAAGATCTTTAACATAGCAGTACATGGCACAAAAGCTGTTGTAGAAACTACCTCTGACTAGAGAAAATGAATGTATTTGCAAGAGTAAGGACAGAAATGAAATTTATTGGCGCTATGGATTTTTATTTGGCTGAGGGTTCCTGAAAGTAATTTAATATTCCAAAGTAGAATGATGACAACGACATAAAGATTTTAATATTCGCCCACCCCTTCTGAAATTAATCTGTGGTAACTGACTATCCTCAGGACATCTTTCAATTTATTTCTTTAAAAAAATGTATTCTTTTCTTGGATGTGAATAAGTGTGGCAGTGACAAAATAATAAGAAATGCTCACAAGGGCACTGAGGCAATATTAAACAAATTTTGAGACTTTTGTTATTAATTTTCCCTGCTTGGCAGAATAGCAAGGGAGTACTAAGAGAAAGGATATCAATTTATAGTTATCCAGGTGGAAAGGAATAACCAAAGAAAGTTCATTGCAGATTGATGAAAGGGCCAAGAAGTTTTTGAAGAAAGTCTAACTGAGATCAATGATTGACAATAGCAAAACACCACATTAATCCAAGTCAAAAGTTTAAAGAGGTATTTGTCTGAAAGTGTAGACACATCATATACTGGAAGTTGGTCTATAAAAAAATGTTTCATCCCTCGTGCATGCGCAGAGGGTAAAAGAACCCAAATGGCGGCGTCCGGGCGGGTGGGCGAAGTCTCCTGCTTCCGTCGCTACCAGCTGTCCGGCGACCCGCAGGCATGCCCGAACCGGGAGCATTTCACCCCTGGTGCCACACCCCCTTTGTCACCTCATTGTGCACGGGGAGGGGGCGGGGGTCGCAGTGGCAGGACGGGGGTCGCGCCATTAGGAAGGTTGAGAACCACTGTCTTAAAAGAAACCTTTGCAAAGCTTAGCTTTGATTCTATTATCTAACAAGGCTACACTGTTGAATTATTTCTATATTTCTCATATCTTCATTCGTCTTTACTTACATTTTCTTTATTCCTAAGGATTTAGACAATGCTTACTCAAAATGTCCAACTGATATTCTTTTGGCCTGCGTTAATGAGCTTTTCTCCTGTACAACTTATGGTGACTATGGAATTTTCTCTTTTACATGATGTTGAGAAAAGTGATTCTAGATTTCCCCACCCCCCTACAAAGTGTCTCTTTGGTACTAAGTGAGACAAACTTCAAAACAGATATCCTTATGATTGTATGGCCCAGGGATCCAGGACTTGCATTAGGAGTACCGTCATCTTTTCAATTAGAGAAATAAACAATGGAATACAGCATCACTTTGTATGACTGTAGGCAATATAGATAACTGGATCAACCCCATCAAGCAAGAACTTGAAATATTTTCCTTGTTTGTCACACAGTATATCTTGCATTCAAGTTCTCAACTTATTAATCTTTCAAATGAAGTATATACTGTATATATCCCCATGCCTGACTGTGGATACATGTCAGCCGATGGAATATCATCCTAATGAGATTTTGGGTTCTTGCTTTCCCAGTATTTAGGAAGTATCTCTCCAATATTTGAACTTTTAGTTATTTTAATGGTCATTTTTTGTTTTAACTTTGACTCCAGTTGTATCAGATTTATCATTTATGATTTATATTAATATTGATTGTTTCCTGATTGCTTACTTGTACCCTATGACAATCATTAAGTGTTGTACCTTATGATTCTTGACGAATGTATCTTGTCTTTTATGTACACTGAGAGCATATGCACCAAAGACAAATTCCTTGTGTGTCCAATCACACTTGGCCAATAAAAAATTCCATTCCATTCCATTCCATTCCATTCCATTCCATTCCATTCTATTCTATTCTTCTCTGTGCTTTTTAATTGTGTTGTAAGCCACCATTAGTAATGGAATGAACAGCAAGGCAGATAAAAAAAACACCACCTCAACCCTTGACACACTTGTGTTCTCAGTTCCAAGCTTACTGACAAGCTATTAAAGCAAAAGGGGAAAAAAAGTGAAACAGTTGTTGTGATCGCAGCAATAAGCAAAAGATTCATATCCCTAAATGCAAAATAGAAGCTCAAACACGAGAGCTTTATATTTCTGCACAGCTAATGTAGATTTCATAACATGTTGACAAAAATAACTGACATTGTAAAAAAGAAATCATATTTGCAATGATATAAAAAAACAGCAGTATAGATAAAAACTGTTGGTTAATTTCTGATGAGCAGATGTTCTGGTTTGTGTTGATTCATTTCTAGGACAGCTATTTCTTCTCTGTTCCCGCCACCGCTACTCTTACACTTATTTCCTGTGAAAGGTATTCAAACTTGTCCAAGTGAAATGGCTGAGATCCATCTGAATTAACAGCATCCTATTTAGCAATGGTGTGTTGGGATAACTGAAAACGTTTCCTAAGAGATCATCTGTTAAGCAGAATTTTGTCTCTCAATGCATCATCACATCTGAATCTTCCCGTCATAATTCCTTACTGAAGGGGAAAAGTAAGAAAATGTTAAACTGTAGTATTCCTTCCAATGAAACAGGATCTTTCTGATTAACGATATGCTTACTTTGAAACACAGCCTCACCAATTGAAAGAAATCATAAAATGGACATCTAAACCTCAGAGTGTATTACTAGTTGAGCTTCTTCTGAACACATACAGTGTATCTGGCATGATTCCCATTATCTAGAGGTCTAGGGAGATTCTCAGTCATCCAGTTCATGATTGTCCCAAAGGTGCTTTTTTCAAGGGGCAATTGGACTTTCTGGTTTTTCTTTGAAGACGTTTCACTTCTCATCCAAGAAGCTTCTTCAGCTCTGACTGGATGGTGGGGAATAGAAGGATTTATACTCCTTGCAGACAGCTGGTCGTTTGCATTCTTTTAATGAATTATCTAGATGATTCTACTTAATTGCTATTTATACAGAAACCACTGACCAAGGCCACTGAGTAAAAGCACACCCAACCTGTCTATGTTTCATACTCTGCTTGATCATTCCTGAAAAGCAGTCCCTTTTCTTGCTACTGTGCTTTCCCGAAAACAAGACCTGGTCTTATTATCTTTTGGGCCTCAAAATAAGCACCAGGTCTTATTTTCAAGGGATGTCTTACCCGCTTACCTTAGGACCACTGCAGCCAGGCCTCCCAGGCCCTAACACCTGTTGTGCCACTACCAGACTTCTTCTGCTCACGGCAGGAGAGCTGTGTGGCACATTGCGCCATTGCCTCCTGCCGTGAGTGGCGCGATGAGCCACGCGGCCTCCTCCCACAAGTGAAAGCACTGGCACCATGCGCCACATGGCATCTGGCCGCAGAAGAAATTGGGCAGCGGTGTGAGAGGTGTCGGGGCGTGGGAAGCCTGGCTGCGGCAGTCCTAACATAAGCAGGTGTGGGGCACGTGGGGCAGCTCCAGCCCCCCACCCCACTTGATTTTTACACATGCACCTCATATAACCAGACGGTGAGACGAAGTGGGCGAGGTCTTAACTAGGGCTTATTTTGGGGGTAGGATTGATATTAGGCGCACACATAAAAATCAAGTTAGGCCTTATTTTTGGGATAGGGCTTATTTTCGGGGAAACACAGTATTATGGAGGATTTAAAAAAAGCCTAAATTTCACTATTTAATGTGATTTAAAATTTCCAGGAAAACATGTTAGAGATGTGATTTTTGCCCTTCTTAATTTTTCCTCACCCCTGCTATCTCTTTGTCTAAATACATCTGAAGAAAGAAGTTTCTTTATTTTTATCAGCCAGGAGATAAGGACACGGTGGCTCAGCGGTTAAAATGCTGAGTCTTAGACTGTTAAAGGTTGATGGCTTGGCAGTTTGAGATCTGAGCGCTGTGAGACGGAGTAAGCTCCCATCACTTGTCCCAGCTCCTGCCAACCTAGCAGTTTGAAAACAAGTAAAAATGCAAGTAGATGAATAGGTATTGCATATAGCCATGCGGGAAGGTAACAATAGCAATAGCAATAGCACTTAGACTTATATACCGCTTTACAGTGCTTTACAGCACTCTCTAAGCGGTTCACAGAGTCAGCATATTGCCCCCAACAATCTGGGTCCTCATTTTACCCACCTCGGAAGGATGGAAGGCTGAGTCAACCTTGAGCCGGTGAGATTTGAACCGCTGAACTGCTGAACAGTCAGCTGAAGTAGCCTGCAGTACTGCACTCTAACCACTGCGCCACCTCGGCTACAGTATTCTATATTTTGCCAGACACTCTGTGCTGAGGTGAGATGTCATGCTGGCCACATGACTGTGGAAACTGCTGGCTCTTTGACTTAAGAAATGGAGATGAGCATTACCCCCTAAAGTCAGTCATGACTAGCGGAGTAAAACCCACAGGGACACCTTTACCTTTTACCATTTTATCAGCCAGGAGAGAATCCTAGCCTACAGCACAAAAGTAAGGGAATTCCATTCTTTCAATCAATAAGCAAAATAAAAGAACAATGCAATAGATCGTGTATATTTGAACTTTCAAGAACCATTGAACAAAGATTCCTAAGCAAATTCAGCTGCTATGGAAGAAGAGGACAGATGCTCATATAAATTGGCAACTGGTTAAAAGAATAGGGAATGGAGTAGAATAAAAGGGCCATTTTTACCTTCACTAGAGGTGTGCAAGGTGGAATATAACCAGGCACTGGAGTTGTGAGTAGTCCTTTCAAATTATATACAAATGACCTGGAGTTCAAAAGCAGTAGGTAAGTTGATGGTACTAAGTTGTTGAAAGGGTAAAATTCAAGATGGATTGTGAAGATTTCAACTTAGGTAAAGAAACATCAAATTGCAAATGCCAATCAATCAATCAATCAACCAATCAGAATAGAACTGGAAGGGACCTTCAAGGTCTTCTAGTCCAACCCCTACTGAAGCAGGATACCTTATACCATTTCAGACAAGTGACTGTCCAGTCTCCTCTTAAAAACATCCAGTGATGAAACACCCACAACTTCTGAAGGCAAGCTGTTCCACTGGTTAATTGTTCTCACTGTTAGGAAGTTTCACCTCAATTCCAGGTTGCTTTTCTCCTTGATTAGTTTCCATCCATTGTTTCTTGTCCTACCTTCTGATGCTTTAGAAAATAAGTTGACCCCTTCCTTTTTATAGCAGCCTCTCAAATACTGGAATATTGCTCTCATGTCTCCCCTAGTTCTTCTTTTCTCAAGACTAGCCAAATCCAAATCCTGCAACCATTCTTCATATATTTTAGTCTCCAGGCTTTTAATCATCTTACTTGCTCTTCTTTGCACTTTTTCCAAAGTCTCAATATCTTTTTTTGTAATGTGGTGACCAAAACAGGATTTTGATTCTATGCATCTGTTTATACAACCAAGGATTGTATTAGCGCTTTTTTTTGGCTGCTTTACACTTTAGTGTAAAGTGTTGGCTCAAAAATTCCAGTTGTGCCTTTACATTACTACATCAATGCATAAGTAATACAAATATACTAATATATTTCCTGAACTGACTGAAAGGAAAGGAATCTCGGAGATACAGTAGAAAATTCAATGATCGTGTTAACTCAGCGTACAGCTGTTGTAAAAAACAAAATAAAACAAAAAGAACATTCCAACATTATTAGGAAGGGCAATGAAAATAATAGCACTTGCTACAATAATGCCTTTATTGTACAGAAATTGGTAAGACCAAAATTGAAGTGTTGTGTACAGTTCTGATTATTACAGTTTAGAAAAGATATTACAGAGCAGCAAATAATGTCAACCAAACAATTAGGGGATATTGGATAAGCCTGCAAAACAAAACACAAAATGAAACCACACCCCCCTCCCGAAATCCTTTTGCTGTTGGGCACTTTAGTTTGGAATGAAAGAAAATAATGCATGACATGATAGTAGCTAAACTATGTATGGCAGGGGTGAAATCCAGCAGGTTCTGACAGGTTCTGGAGAACCGGTAGCGGAAATTTTGAGTAGTTCGGAGAACCGGCAAATACCACCTCTGGCTGGCCCCAGAATGGGGTGGGAATGGAAATTTTGCAATAACCTTCCCCCAGGAGTGGGGTGGGAATGGAGATTTTGCAGTATCCTTCCCCTGCCATGCCCACCAAGCCACACCACACCCACCAAGCCACGCCCACAGAACCGGTAGTAAAAAAAAATAAATGGATTTCACCACTGATGAAATCTATGGTTAGATAACATGGAAAAAGAGAAATGTTGTTTCCTTCTAACTATGTTAGACCTTGAAATCATCCTCAAAACTAAATGCGGGGAGATTCAGGGATGTCTATGGAGATTCTCAGTCATCCAGGTCATGGTTGTCCCAAAGGGGCTTTTTTCTGGAAGTCCAGTTGCCTCTTGAAAAAAGCCCCTTTGGGACAACCATGACCTGGATGACTGAGAATCTCCATAGACATTTAGTTATGCACTTTGGGATGAACACCCTTCAAATGGCGAATGAATGGATTTCCAGAAAAATTGCAGACTACAGGAACCGTTTGTGATGCAGATAGCACAGACTCGTCCCCAACAGCCTGCTTCTGTGTTCAACAGTGAAGGGACACAAGGCAGAAAACATCCTGCAGAAAGCACAGCTCCAATTTCTCAATGAAAGTCCAGAAAGTCCAGTTGCCTCTTGAAAAAAAGCACTTTTGGGATATATTGATATAATGAGCATTTGTGTCAATTTTGGGTAATAGTAGCCAATTTTGGATGGTTTTTTAAAATGAAATGGACATGGACAGGGTCATGGAGAATCAGGTTATCAATGGCTACAAACTGATGCTGCTTATGGTTTCCTAAAACCATTGGCCACAGGCATTGTGTGCTGATTGCTGACAAGGGACAATGATTGGATTCAGAAATGTATCTTGTTGGCAACTGTACAACATAAAAAGCTGAACTGGATAGGTCTATGGGTCTAGTAGTAGAGTTCTTCTTAATGATATAATGTTCTAAGGGGAATAATTATGTTCTTAATAAACACAATTTTGATTTTTTTTTTCCTTTAGTACCTACAAAAGCTCTAAAGATTTAGAATACTTAAAAGAATGATTGAAAAAGTGATATTGAAAATTATATAAATCCGCCCATCACCTACCAAATTAGCACACTTTTGACTTCAATTCAGGCATCCCTACAGACAAATTAAACATTACTGGAAGTCCTAGCAAGTTACAGAAACTTTAATTTATGACAAGTGTAATAAATGACTGATTCAATAAGAACATGTACCATGGTTCACAGGGCTGGTGTTAGCGATAAACAAAAACAAGGTTGTGGGATTTGGTAGACAGCATGAAAAATGTGACCCAGGGTAGTTATGGATCTCTGCCAATTCAATATAAATTTTCTGTCATCCCAACCTGAATATATGCATTGACTGATGACCAATTTCTGTTCTAAAATGTAGTAACTTAACAAGCAAAAGAAACACTTTTTTTTCTGACTTATACCTGATTTATAATCAAATACCTCTGAACCTATTAGCTTAAAAATAACTGAAAAATCTGTTTCTTTAAACAGAAAGCATTGCTTTTTAATGAATGATTGCTGAATGGAAAAAGAACATCTAACAAATTAATGCAAATCCAGCATACTGTAGCTTATCATAAAGGAAGTACCACAATAATAATACAATAAGATGCTCTCTTCTATTATTTGTTTCTGACATTTCTGTATTGCCCAATTAACTCCTATATTTATATTTGGAATGAACAAAATTTTGTGGGTAAAATGAGGAGCCAGATTGTTGGGGGCAATACGCTGACTCTGTGAACCGCTTAGAGAGGGCTGTAAACAGAGGTGGGTTCCTCCTGGTTCGGACCAGTTCACCTGAACCGGTAGCGACCCGCCGGTGATGTCATGGTGACGTCATGGAACCGGTTCTGTCGGTGCCGGTCCATGGGCATCTTTTTTTGGGGGGATTTTTTTTTTTGGATTTTTTTGGGGGGGAATTTTTTTTTAATTTTTTGGCACTGCGCATGCGCGCGTGCGCGCAAAGCGCGCCCGTGCCCACAAGGCGCAGCCACGCGGCACAGGAGGAAGCGAACCGGCAGCGAGGTAAGTTAGAACCCACCCCTGGCTGTAAAGCACTGTAAAGCGGTATATAAGTCTAAGTGCTATTGCTATTGCTATAAAATGTATAATATCTAAACATCTAAATGAGAAAGAAAAAAATTTTCCAGTGAGTAATGCTCAGAGATAGCACTCATTTATTCATTATTGAAATTAACCTGTTTTCTAGCAAAAAAAATTGAGTGGGATAAAATAAATTATACAGTAAAATACCTGAGGAAAAAAATTGCTAAGACCCCAAAGGTTGAATGAACAGCTAGATGCATATTTATTTGACAATTAATTTGACAGTTTAGGCTGTAGGTAAAGAGTGGTTATAATTAGGGCCCACTGACTGAGAAGGCCTCATCACATATTGTTTCATAATGTACTGCTCTGAATCTCATACAAAAAAAAAAAAAAAGTCCTCTCAGAGATGATGATGGTGGTGGTGGTGGTAGTGATATAGCCATCATGATTAAAATTGTGGCTTTATCTCCCATAAATTGGACAAATTCCCTGTAAAGCCATGTAATCTAGTTAAATCCATGTATTTAAGGGACATTAATTTTCCCTACAATAACTATATGCTGTATTAAGTTCATTCTACAACTTAATTTTGATTTATCACTTCACTAACAAGCTCAATTGAACTAATTTGAATTTATTACTAATAAATAAGCTAAAAAACAGTAGGCAGGAATAATCTTTTCACAATGATGACACTTTAATTTACTCATTCACCACAATTTCAGGAGTTATTTTGGTCATTTGCTGCCAGTTTATATTCCATTGGTGTCTATATACAGTCACCTCTAGGTGAGATGAGCAGTTTACAAGTCAAATAAATAAATAAATAAAAATATTTATTTATTTTGCTCCAATGTTCACCACTTCTTTCTTACTACCACTGGAACACATGTAGCCAATGTGTAAAGATCATTATGAGCTTACTTACCATTCCTTCTTTTTTTGCTTTTAACAATTGGGATCATTGTAAAGCTGGCAACCTCATTGCTCAACTGTAATTCCAGCTATTTTTAGAAACAAGTTAAAAAATACAGTAAAAATCCCAGGAAAGATTCTGTTAGGATCTCACTGCATACTGTTTCCTCTTTCATGAGCTACATAATCTTAAAACAACCTGTTCTCAGCAGTGCTAAATTGATAGAGAAGCCTGCTACAGTATTGCCTTAATCATTTTTTTTAATCCAAATATTCAGTCTCTATCAGATCACCATTCCCTATATATTTATTGATACTATTCAAACTCTAAAATGTTTTTGAGTCAGGGTTCACCTTGAATAAGACAAGCTTATTAATTCTGCTATTGTTTCTATTATTTTTGGTTTTTATTATTGTTGGGAATTAGGCTTGTGGTTTTAAGATAGGCTGCAATATTAACTAAATGAATGAATGAATGAATGAATGAATGAATGAATGAATGAATGAATGAACGAACAAATAGCTTGCTTCTTCAAAAAGCCTGGCTGATAACCTACTTTTTAATACCACTTTCTACAAATTTACATGGAACAAAGATTAAATTATCTAGCCTGTAATTTCCTGGATTCTCTTTTCCCACCACAAAATATTATATTGGTTTAACCCTACTTTTCTAATATGCATTGTTATTAATAATGCTGCAATATTACATTTCACTATCAGATGAATTCTAGTGGAATGAGGTGATTTGTCAATTTTTAATTTGTCAAGAAGACATACAGCATAACTTTCTGTCTTTTATTATTTGCTCCAGACCTGCTCTTTTCTTTTCTCCTACATCCTGAAAACAGGCACTTTCATTTACATTTTTAAATAAAAATCTGCTCTAGTATCTCCACACAAATGGCCAGAATCTGAAACCTTTGGTAGTACAGTAATGGTCAAAGTATCAGGGTAGAAACTGGGAGACCAGCCTTAGGCACCCAGCCAGATGGGCAAGCTTGGGCCAGTCACTCTGTCTCAGCCCTAGGCAGAAGAATATGGCAAACCACTTCTGAAAAACCTCGCCAAGAAAACTGCCAAGGCAGTTGCCAGGAGCCAACAGACAGACAGACAGACATACAGACATACAGACAGACAGACAGACAGACAGACAGACACAGACACACACACACACACACACCCCTAGAGGTGCTAGGGGTGCATTACCCTCACAGTATTTGTTTCCAGATAGTAAGTCATCTGTGTACCAAGTTTGGTTGAAATTGCTCTAGGCGTTACAGAGTTATACTAGAACATACATACACAGACAGACAGACAGACAGACAGACAGACAGACACACACACACACACACACACACACACACACACACACACACATCCCGGGGGCTCCAGGGAGCCCTGTGCGCAGGCACGGGGGGGGGGCAGCGGGGGTTGTGCGCATGCACGGGGGTTGTGCGCATGCGCGGGGGGAGGGCATTGCATTATAGGTGTGTGCGCGCGTGCACCCTTTTGGCACCCGAGCCAAAAAATGTTCGCCATCACTGCCCTATACCATTTCAGACAAGTGACCAATCTCTTTTTAAAAACCTCCAGTGATGAAGCACCTAGAACTTCTGATGGGAAGCTGTTCCACTAGTTAATTATCCTCACTGTTAGAAAGTTTCTCCTTAGTTCCAGATTGCTTCTCTCCTTGATTACTTTTCTATCCATTGTTTCTTGTCCTGCCTACAGGTGCTTTGGTAAATAAGTTGACCCCCTCTTCTTTGTGGCAACCTCTCAAATACTAGAATGCTGCTATCATGCCCCCCCCCAGTCCATATGTTTTAGTCTCCAGGCATCTCTAGACTAGCCATACCCAATTCTGCAACTGTTCTTCATATGTTTTAGTCTCCAGGCATTTAATCATCTTAGTTGCTCTTCTTTGCACTTTTTTTTTCAAAGTCTCAACATCTTTTTTTGTAATGTGGCACTGGTGACCAAAAGTGGATGCAATATTCCAGGTGTGGCCTTACTAAGGCTTTATAAAGTGGTACTAATACTTCAAGTGATTTTGATTCTATGCTTCTATTTTATATAACCAAGGATTGTATTAGCTTTTTTGGCTGCTAAGAAAATGGCAACCAAAACATTGCCAAGAAAACTGCCAGGAATTGTCCAGACAGTTGCCAAGAGTCAACACTGACTGGAAGGTACAAAAAAAGAAAAAAAATGTTTTAAATGGAAGAGATCGTGGGGGAAAACCTACGCAGATTTCCCTTAAATAGCTTTAGGCCTTCCTGTCTGTCCCTTGCCCAATTCCTCTAGCAATGTAGGCATTTCTCCATTTCAAAGTAGGCATTCAGAAGAAAAGAAAGATACTGTAATCTTTGAACTGTGAATTTTAGCCTCACTTTAAGATCAAGCTAACTTAAGTTCCAGGAATGTGAGCAGAGTATGTGGTGATATAATTAGATGGTGGATATGAGAATTGGTTTGGATTTAATTTACACAATGAAATTAACTCTGCCCTACATTTTTGTCAGTTTTCTGTTGTACCTTTTCCATTGACCAAACAAAAGATAATCAAATGAGAAGTAGGTTTCTCTGCTTCACTAAACTAACCCAATGAGTCTGAAGAGTTCCAATGCATAATTGTAGGTCAACATAATAAAGTTAATACAAGACCACAGCAGAGGTGGGTTCCTCCCGGTTCACACCGGTTCTATAGAACCGGTAGCAAACCGCTGGTGACATCACGGATCCGGTTCTGTCGGTGCCGGTCCGTGGACGCCGCCATCTTTTTTTTTTGGTGGGTTGTTTTTTTTATCTTTTGGAGGGGGGGGAATTTTTTGTTGATTTTTTTCTTCTGCACATGCGCAGAAGCTGAGTCCCTGGCACTGCACATGCGCCGCCATATTGTTTTTGGCTTTTTGGGGGGGGAAATTTTTTTTTGCGAATTTTCGGCAATGCGCGCGCAGCCATGCGGCGCGGGAGGAAGTGAACCGGCGGCGAGGTAAGTTAGAACCAACCCCTGGGCCACAGGCATGCTTAATCAAACATTAGCAATAATACAATATACCATTCCCCACCAGGATTATATTTACAAATCTGCTAATGCTTTACTATACTTTGAAGACTGGTTTCAAGTAATGTCTGATGATCAGTGATGAGATAAACTCTCTTCTGTACAGATACTGGTTGAAATATTTAACTCTCCAAATTAAGCTCAGCATATTTTTTTCTATGTAGCTTTAAGTGAGCATGATAAGAAAAAGCTATTGAGAATTCACTACCAGCTTTCATGGTGCATGATACCGATTCCATATTGCGATGCTTCACAAGCCAATTTCACAGGAGGTAAGTGTGGGTTTTAATATTTGAGTGTTTGAAGTCATAATTTTGTTCACACTCTTGTTCCTACTGTAGTTCCTACTGTAGTGACATGTTTAAGGAATGTCTCATGGTAGCTAAATTTGGCATGAATCTTATATAATTATTAACAAACCCTAAAAAGGATTGTAGTTGTGACATATCTTGTAACCTTGGGGCATTCATGACTGCTTCTATTTTCTCTGCATATTTGCGTAGGCTTGGTGATTCAATGGTATGACAACAATGGGTAATACTAGGTTTAAAAAACTCACAGATACTGCACATCCAGAAAAAGCATCTAAAGCATTACAAGAGTCTGCAAAGTGATGAAAGGTGCCCTGCTGAGGAAGACTCCATTTCTTCTTCCACAAAAGAAAAAGCAACCTAAAACCACCACAAACAACCCTCATGAATAACATCAAGCACATTTGCAAATGCTTCAGCATCTTGTATCTTCTTTTACCTCCCTCCCTTTTAAACATTTTCTCTTTTGAAGTCAATTGATTTTGCTCTGAATGTTGCGGCAATTCCCCATTTATGCACATACTGTATTCAGCTGAAGAGAACTATAGATGCAATTTGCAAAGGGCATCACAGCATTTTTCCTAACCAGGACCTGAATTTCACTTTTATCTAAGGTGATCTCATCTCTAGTAATTTACTTCTCTTATAGGAAATCTCAGATGATGTTTATCTATCCCACTCTGAAGAAATACCCTGGCAGAGAGTATATTTATTGCTGATCAAGACTGATGTATTTTCCCAGGCTGCTTCTATTTATTCTATTTGTGCATTTATGATTGAGGAATAATCTTTTGTTCATTGAATGTAGTTTCACTTTGCACTACTGATTGGGTAAAGCTGTCAGCCCTTCAAGGTAGACCATGTCAGGAAACAGACTCTACCACCACTCCTAGAACTTTATTAAAGGGTATAATAACAGAATATTGAAAGCCTGACAGAGATTTTCTCTCCCTCTTCTCATCCTAAAGACAATCAAACTAGGGAAATCTTGGTTCTTTCTTACTCCCTGCTACTTTCCAGGATTAAGCTGGTTTTTACATAATAGTTGTTAAAGATTCTTCTAGGCCAGGGGTGTCAAACTCAAGGCCCGGGGGCCGGATTGGGCCCACAGGGTGCTTAGATCTGGCCCACGGGGCTGCCCTGGAAACAGCGAAGGACTGGCCCGCGGTGCCTCTGCCAGCGAAAACGGAGCCCGTTTTTTCTGGCAGAGTGCTCGGGCCACCGCAGGCGCCTCTGACACAAGTGATGTCAAGTTGGCCACACCTACCCTGGCCATGCCCACTCTACCCCAAGGTCAAACACAACCCTGATGCAGCCCCCAATGAAATTGAGTTTGACACCCCTGTTCTAAGCCATCTCCATATTCCTCCACAAAAGCAGAAAACAAATTGTTTCTGGTCCATGATTTGATATTCAGACTTTTCCCCCCATACAAATTAATAACCAATAGAGAAGCGGATGAATGAGGTCTTGCATGGAAGCTTTTCTTTAGGGCAAAAGGGAGCTGATTTGCCATGAACCACATGAAGAAACGTGTTGTATAGGATTAGCTACAGTGGTTAAAAAAGTAAATGCACAAATTCCTGCCAAAATTCAGAAGATAAGAAGCAAATTTTGGCTCTACCAATGTGCTTCATCTAAATTCACCCACATTTCATCGCTAAGGTAGTCCTTGACTTACAGCATTCATTTAGCAACTATTCAAAGTTACAACGGCACTAAAAAAAAAGTGACTTACACCCAGTCCTCACATTTATGATCCTTGTAGCATCCCTTCGGTCATCAAAATTTGGTCTCTTGGCAATGGACGTGTATTTACAACCGTTGTGGTATCCTGGGGTCATGTGATTGCCATTTGCAATCTTCCCAGCTGGTTACCAACCAGCAAAGTCAAAAGGGGAGGCTGGACTCATTTAATAATTGCAATGATTTGCTTAACCACTATGGCCAAAAATGTTGTAAATGTTGTATGGCTAAGCTAATAATTGCATTGCTTAGCAACAGAAATTTTAGTTTATAGTTGTAAGATGAGGACTACCCGTAGTCCATCACGGTAGCTCTCATTATCCCCCAAAATATCAAGTGCAGTCTTTGGATCCTAAAATGTTGTCTCCTGTCAGTATAGAAAAATATTTATATTTACATTAAAAAACAAAAATAGAAGTCTGTTGGCTTGAGTATATTCCTCAATTTATTATCTCCTTCCTTCCTCTCTTTTATCTACTTGCTTTCAATTTAGAAGCATTCCTCAGAGTGGGAACCTCCATTTGCTTAGGTTACTCAATCAAAGATCCTGTGCAGTGGTAATTAAATATTTATGGTAATATGTTATATTTGGCTCCTGACCAATTCCTACGTTCCAGAACCAGTGCTTTGCAGAATTATTATGCATTCATGTAGTACTTTCACAGATATAAATACTTACATAGTGATAATCTTATTTTTCTCCAAAATCTAATTTATGAAAAGATTCTGAATGAAAAGGATTAAAATCACAACGTTTTTGGAAGGACTTTCCACAGGACAAATTGTAAAGAGAATCCATACTATAGCAGTGATGGCGAACCTTTTTGGCACCTTTTCGGCAACCTGCGCGCATATGCTCTTCTGGGCCGCAACCCGGAAGAGGAGCTGCCCAGGGCGCATGTGCCCGCCCGAAAATGAACTTCTGGTTTCTGGCGCATGCATGCGCGCTGGCCAGCTAGTCTTCTGGGTTTCTGGCGAGCATGCACGCGTGACAATCAGCTGGCAGGTGCGCATGTTCATGCAGGAAAACAGAAGACCAGGTCTTCCAGTTTCCGGCACTGCCACACGCATGAAGTCCAGCTGATTGTCGTGTGCATATGCGCGCCAGAAACCCAGAAGAGGAACAGGTGACGCCGCGCGTGCCAGGCGACATGGCTCCGCATGCCATTTCGGGCATGCGTGCCATAGGTTCGCCATCACGGTATTACAGTATCACTGAGCATGTAGCAAACACCTATAATTTGTACACTTTTTTTTACTTATTTATGATTTAGCAGGTTCACAATTTCATCAATGCAATATATTAAAATAACAACAACAACCTTCTATCTGTGTATGCTCCAATATTATTCTACTCTATCATATGCAGAGTTTTTCGGAATTGGGTTTTCTTTCATCCCATAGACACAAATTCTCTTAATTAGCAATAGCAATAGCACTTAGACTTATATACCGCTTCATAGTGCTTTACAGCACTCTCTAAGCGGTTTACAGAGTTAGCATATTGCCCCCAACAATCTGGGTCCTCATTTTACGCACCTCAGAAGGATGGAAGGCTGAGTCAACCTTGAGCCGGTGAGATTTGAACCGCCGAACTGCAGCTAGCAGTCAGCTGAAGTAGCCTGCAGTGCTGCACTCTAACCACTGTGCTACCTCGGCTCAATTGATTCCTATTGGAATCCTTTGTAATAGATCTAGACCAGGGGTCCTCAAACTTGGCAACTTTAAGACTTGTGGACTTCAACTCCCAGAATTCCCCAGCCAGCTATGTTGGCTGGAGAATTCTGGGAGTTGAAGTCCACAAGTCTTAAAGTTGCCAAGTTTGAAGACCTCTGATCTAGACTATCATCTACAAAGCACTAATTAACCCCCCCACCCAAATCACAACCCCAAAATACAAAACAGTCTGAAGATTTAGCTCACAGGGCAAACCAGTCTCTCACAGCAATTCTACTGTACTTGTGTTTTAATACTGCACAGATCAGTTAAAAAGGCAGAAATTCATTTTGTGTTTCTCATATACAAACATCACGACGTATATCACCAGCTTTCTTCTTTCTGCTTCAAAAAGCCAGATGCCCAAACCCACACTGTTTAGATTAGAGAAGATGACTTCAGCCCACTACCCCTGCCACTCGATATCTTATCAAGATTTTAAGTAGGAGGCTAATATGTCGTGAAAGCAAGCTGTCAAGAAGGAAGTGAAATCCTCTGGTATAGCTTTTGGGATCTGAAACACAGAGAGAAGGGAGAGCCCAAGAAGTGACAGGTTTTTGAGGACACGATCTCTGAAGAAATTTATCCTTATTGACTTTTTGCCCTCATATGATTTTGGCCTTCCTCAACTCTGGTGAAATATGTGGAGATTAATTGTAGATTAATTTGACCCCCTGTGCATAAAGGAATGTGAGATCATTTCAGGAAAGCTAATCAGCTTTTGTCTTTGAAAGCCTATCCCTTCTTTTTCTAATCCACTTTTGTTGCGGTTGTTGTTTCAACAAAATGCGTGCCTTGTACCTTATAACAGCTTTGGGCATTTGTCTATAGTGTACAGAGAATGCTTCTCAAAAGACAAGTTAATTTTTTCCCCCTGAACTAGAAACTCAGTTTGGAGCCCAATTGGCACATGCATTTGTTTTACATTCAATGTTTGCTTGGCATAATTGCCAGTCCCTGGCAGCTACTACTGTGCCTGTCTTTGTCTCCCATGACTGTGGGTTCCAGCACTGAAGCCAACACCTGTGGCTTCATAAAAGGCTAAGTACAGCAGCTGCCGGACTCAGATGTCCACAGAGAAATAAAATTCTAAAGCATACGAGTGTGGATGTGTAGCTGGCTTCCTCCTTTCATGCTTTTCAAAGCTTCCTTGGATGCCTGAAACGCAGGATCCTCATTTATCAACTGTCTGTCAACCAGTGTGACTGACCTGAGGTTTAGGAGTGGCCTTGAATACCCTCATTTAACTAATGCTGCCTTAAGTGATGCCAATCAAATAGCTCTGAAGTAACTTCCCAGAAATGGGTGGCTTTGAGAGAGATCCTACTGTGCAGTCCCAAAGGCGCTTTTTCCAAAAGTCAACTACTCTTTCTTTCTTTCTTTCTTTCTTTCTTTCTTTCTTTCTTTCTTTCTTTCTTTCTTTCTTTCTTTCTTTCTTCTTTCTTTCTTTCTTTCTTTCTTTTTTCCTTTGAAAACATTTTGCTTTTCATTCAAGAAGCTTCTTCAGTTTTTGATAAGGAGCGAACCATTTTCAAAGGGGAAAAAAAAACCACAAGAAAATCCAGTTGCCTTTTGGAAAAAGCACCTTTGGGTCAACAATGACCTGGATGATTGAGAATCTCCATAGACATCCTAGCAGAGGTGGGTTTCAGCAGGTTCTGACCAGTTCTGGAGAACCGGTAGCGGAAATTTTGAGTTGTTCGGAGAACCGGTAAATACCACCTCTGACTGGCCGCCAGTCACATGACCAAGCCACGCCCACCCAGTCACATGACCACCTAGCCACGCCACCCAGTCACATGACCTAGCCACACCCATACAGTCACATGCCCACCAAGCCACGCCCAACTAGTCACATGACCACCAAGCCAAGCCCAACAAGCCACGCCCACAGAACCGGTAGTAAAAAAATTTGAATCCCACCACTGCATCCTAGTATACTGTAAGATGATGGAGCCGAGTCTTGCTCTACTCCAGCATCACTAGGGAGGTATATCTGAGATACTGGTCTGGCAGCAATGTTTGTTGTATATTCCAAGACACTTTCTTATTGAGCTTAAATTTACAATGAAAAGCACACACCAGTAAGATGTGTGAAAGCTGCTGTTTTATATGAACAAAATGCTGAATGCATATCAGTAAATGCTGATATGCAATTTCCATAAAGCAGTGTTGAATACCTATTTATTACCTCTTTCATGCAGATCGGTATCATACTCACATTACAAAACACAGACAGCAGTGCAGCTCTGAACTGCTTCTGTTTACTTCATGTATAATTTGGTGCAATGTGCAGAACAGGAGAAGGAAACTTTTCCCTAAAATCAAACCTTATCAGCTGCAAACCCTGCTGATCAGTCAGGAAACATATCTATAACAGCAATAATCCTATTTTAACTTCAAAATCATAAAATAGCAGTAGCAGTAGCACTTAGACTTATATACTGCCCCACAGTGCTTTACACACTCTCTGAGCGGTTTACAAATGTCAGTATATTGCCCTCATTTTATTGACCTTGGAAGGCTGAGTCAACCTTGAGCCCTGTCAAGATCGAACACCAGACTGCGGGCAAAGTTAGCCTGCAATATAGCCATCCAACCACTGCACCACCAGGGCTTAAATACATTCAGTACAAATAAAGGAAAAAATTCTTTACCTTTGCTATATTTCTGATCTTAACATCCAAAATAAATTTAGTAGGATTAGTTACAAAGGACCTACGGGGGGGGGTACTTATGACCCAGATTCAAAGTTCTGACAGTTTCCCCCACGCAGTCACATCACCACACTTTGGGCACTCAGCAACTGGCCTGCATTTATGGCTGTTTGCAGCATTCTGCGGTCACATGACCATGTTTAACAATGTTATTGCAAAAACTTTACTTTCAGTTTTCAGCAAAACCGGCCCATAACAAACTACAGGCTCACTTAACAATCACACAAAAACAGATTGCAAAAGCATCATGAGTTACAACTATGATGGGCAGACTAAACCTATGGTTTAACCTGAGGACTACTAGGAATTTGTTAAATATACTTATATACTCAAATTTCAGTTTGAAAACCAAGAAGAAAGCTTGGTTTTCTGACTGTTTCGATTTAAATGATATTTAGCTGAAAAACACGTTTAGTTTACAACTGAGAAAGTGATTTTTAAGTAGTGATTTGTGGGTGCTTTATGGTCTAAGGCACGGGTGTCAAACTCGATCACGTGACATCACATGATATATGACGGGTTTTGCCTTTGCGGGGCTGGGGTGGGCGTGGCCTGGGTGTGATGCATCCGGCCCACGGGCCGCCAGTTTGACACCCCTGTTCTAAGGGTAAAGAGGGTAAAAAGCATGTAAGCCTTCTATAACAATTGCTTCATGAAGTTATAGTTAACTAGCTAGTTAGAGAGGAACATCATTGCAAAGCAGCTGTTTCAAGTTATCTTCAATATTATATCCAAGAAATACTACCTCAGCTTTTTAACACCATGACTAGTACTTATTACTACTAATATCTGCTGCAGAGGATTGAGGGATTAATTTGAACTGGTTTTTTTTTAAAGAGATTTAGGAAAGTGAGAAAAGAGGAAAAGAGGATACTAGTGGAAAAATGTTGTTTTGCCACACATTTATGTCAGCTAAAGGTTATTTCATCAAATATGTTTCTCATTTTGATCCTTGGCAAGAAAGATTGTGATATCAAATGGTTAACCAGTAAATTAGCAAGACTTTTCATTTCGTTCAGGCTATAGGCTAGCAGAGCAACCATTCTGGATTTTTTCATATGAATACATAAAATTTTTATCAATCTCCATCTCAAAAATGTATTCATAATATTCCAAGTTTTTTGTACAGTTTCTTGAGGAATAGTTTACAAAACATATTTCAGGGAAGAAAATTCTGAAACTGCCTGTGGTATGCTGTCACATATTTCAAAATGGTGAGCCTACAATTTATCTTTGGAATTTAGAAGAGAAGGGGGGAATTAGTTTTTTTTTTTAAGGGAACTATCACTGTTTATTTGTTTTTCTGTCTTATTTACTATATTCTGCTCATCCAAAACAAATTGCAAAGCAGAAACAAGTGAAACCCTTACCAAAATGCTCCAAAGCTTTTTTATCTGAACATTTTAAAAACACAAAAAAACAACAACAAAGAGAACTAGGCAGAAATAAAATAATACAATGTAAGGACTATTTTCATAAAGAGCTACACAAAATTACCAATGCAATAAATCATACAAGAAAAGATTACAAATTAAATGAAATAATTTTAATAAGAAAGAAAATGTGCATTTCTCCATTTTTGTAGCAATGCAACAGAAATAGAATCTCAAATACTTCTGACATATCTCCTATGCTACAGTTTATACAGTGCAATCCAGTTCAGCAACTTTATATCTTTTCATGGTTGAATTTTCCTGCTTGAGAACAGTCCTAAAATGGTTGAGGAGAATTAATCTTAAACGTCAAATGTGTTCAATGTCCAATCACCAAGAATATAGTAAGATAAGGTGCAATGTTGTTGTTTTTTTAAAAAAAAAAAACATATTAAAACACTCCCTTTTATCTTGAAACTCTATTTCCCCCCCCCCCGCTATTTCTCTGACTTTTCATCATCAAAAAATTTAAACATTTAAAGAGCTTAGAGTCAATTGACTGAAACAGTTTATACATTCATAAATAAATAAAGCCCACTGCAAAATGGAAACTAATTAAATCATTCAGATTTCTAGCACAGTTCTAGCACCCAAATAAATTTGCTTCAGGACTGTCATATATATCCAGCAAAACATAAAAGTTACCCTTTAGTGGAGGAACAGCTTTAGTGGATGAACAGTGGACAGTCAGATGGGCAGCATATAAACTTATTAAATAATAAATATGAAAGAAAAACTCTCTTGGGGTCTCTTCTTTCTAAGGCACATAGTCAAGAACAGGAACGGAGTTCAGAGCCCTAAAAGTTGATTACATGCTACCTATACACAAGAATCTGATCTACTAATGGTCAAACCCAACTGGTACTAGATAAGGGTCAGTGGAATTCATGTGGGCTGGACTTGGGTCTCTTGTGGGAGCATAGCGATTCCAAACTGGTGACATATTTGATCCCCACACTCAGGCTTAGCCAGGGGTGAAATGCTCCCGGTTCGCTTGTGCCTGTCGGTCGCTGTAGAGCCGGTCGCCAAGGTAACGCGAGGCTCCGCCCACCTGCCCGGATGCCGGCATTTGGGTTATTTTACCCTCTGCGCATGCACAGAACGCGCAAATGGCGGCATCTGGGTGGGTGGGCGGAGCCTCGCGCTACCTTGCCGACCGGCTATATGGCGACCGACAGGCACGAGCGAACCGGGAGCATTTCACCCCTGGGCTTAGCCTGCTCATCTCCTACACACATGGCTACATCTCTCCGTAGGTGAGTGTTACGAAGGGGAACATTACTTACCCCTATCCGTGTCATAAAGGAAGACAAAGCGATTCCATTTATAATGGCCCAGCAAACTTAGCAACGCTCCTTGTAAGGAAGGCCTCAGTTGCAGCACAAACTGGCTTTCACCCTCTGTGGGGAAACTGGGTGTGATGAGGGAGATGTGCAAGGCGCTGCAGAATGAGGTCAAGGTGTGTACTGATCTTTTATCGTACAGTCCAAAAATAGCAAAAACTCCTCGTGAGTACTGGGAGCAGACTGAAAGGAAACATAAAACATATAATTAAAACAACATAGCAACAATAGGTAACATCTAAGGTTCCAATCTTAACTTTAAGGATATGGATCCTATCTTGCTGATGATATTTACATTTAGATCTAGATCCAGACTACCGGTATATGGAAAATGCTTCCTTCCTGTGCCTTGATCACATGGTAATATGGAAAGTTGTAGCTTTCTTCATGAAGATACATATTACCAATCAAAATAAATTCTTATTATATATTTTAACTAATTATTTGGTTTGCTTTCTGTGAATAATTACAGAAAGTAGTCTTCGATTCAGGATAAACACTTCAGATGATAGCTGAAATTTATAATGCATTTTATGTCAAATTAATAGTAAAATTAAATTAGCCGTAAATTAGCTTTAGTGAAGAAATTCTATTTTTTTTACAATTAACTTGAACATCATAGCACAATTTGCAAATCATCCTATAATTACCGATGTTCTACAATAAGATTTTAAAATATCTTTACTTGAAATATAGAAGAATATGAAAAGCAGAACTCCAAAGAATCCAACAATTGAGTAGACCTGATAATACAATCTACTGTTTCTTTACCAAGTTCATGTTCATTCCATTACTAAGAAGACCTGGTAAATTTCATTATTAACAAAGCCAGCACTCGTGTTTTAATATTTGTCTTCACATTTCATATATTGAAGTAGCACCAACTGGAAAAAATGTTTAACAACTTTTTCACAAATTCAGAAGATAAGGAATTCTAGCATGTTCTGGAAATTTAAAGTCTGTTTTTACTGCACCACATTATGAATTTGGATAACTATAATAAACACGAGCAGCAAATACACAAGTAGGTAAAGATAGGTAATAACCATCATAACACAAGTCCTGTAGTCACATTATCTCTTTTGGCACCTAACAGGTCCTGCAAGATTGTTTTAATGACATCATCATTTGTATGTCTAAAAATATTCATAGATCCATGGTACCCTATAAAGTAAAATGGTGGATGGCTGAAACTCCATACAGGTAGTCCTCGATTTACAACAGTTCATTTAGTGACAGTTCAATGTTACAATGGCTCTGAAAAAAGTGACTTATTACCCTTTTTCACCCTTACGACGTTGTAGCATCCCTATGGTCACATGGTCAAAATTCAGACCCTTGATAACCGACTCATATTTATCATGGCTGCAGTGTCCTGGGGTCATGTGATCAGCTTTTGCGACCTTCTAACAAGCAAAGTCAATAGGGAATCCAGATTCACTTAACAATCATGTTACTAACTTAACAAATGCAACGATTCCCTTAACTGTGGCAAGAAAAGTCGTAAAATGGGGCAAACTCATTTAACAAAAGTTTCACTTAGCAACATAAATTTTTGGGCTCAATTGTGGTAACTCGAGGACTACCTGTCCATTTTACTTCATCTGCTAGTGCAAAAAACAGACAGACAAGCAAGTATTTCAAGAGGGTGATAAAAGTAACTAGATTTGTGGAAGAAGAGAGAATGACTAGAAGTTTCTTTCTGACTCCTACCCACCCTAAAAAAAAAAAAAAAATCCCATAGATATTTTCTGTCACCATCTTTTTTTCTTTTCCATAACCAAAGTTACAGGGTTATAAAGAAAGAAAATACATTCCCTTTTCTACCACATTTGCAGTTTGTAGAACTACAAATCTGACCCTTTCCTACCATGTAGAGATTTTTTTTGTATTTGAACCCCATTATCTTTTTTATTGTGTTTTTATATGCAAATACACAGAACGAAAAGAGAAAAAAAGAACCCAAAACACAGCAACAAACAGGAAAAAAGAGAAATAAAAAACAGCACTAACAAGGATACATTTACACTTAAAAATCATTCAGCCCAATTTTCATACACATCATCAAACCTTGATTACACTGAGTAATCTGTTTTGATAAATTCGTAAATTCTACATTTTTGGAGGGTATTTTCAAGAGTATTATATTATATACCTTATATTATATTGTATTCATAACAATATTAATACATTTATGGATATTAAATGATAAATGGGACAAGAGTGGAGCAAATAAGTATCTCTTAATCTATTTAACATTTCCAACATAGTGAAATTGACAGCCAACCTTTTTAAAACATTCTCTGGTGAGTCCCCCTACCCCAAAAGTGCAAGAAAACCTTTTGTCCAATTAATCTCATCTTACTTAATATTCTTTCAGCTACTCAGCCATTGATTTATTAATGTAAGATATTTCATATCTTCCTCCAAGGGAGCTTGCAAATAATATCCATCCCTGTGATACTGGTGAATTATTTATTTAAATAAATAATTTAAACACCACACCACATAAAAAAGGACATTATTACAATCACCAAGATGATCACTACAGATTTAATTTTTCTAAATATGCATCCAGGATGCCAGTTAGTTTTCAAATATTTTCAGATTTTCTGGCAACCTTCAGAAAGCCAGACTGTGCAGAATATGGTAATCGACGATGTTCTTGTCTATACTCTATGTGGCTGTCAATATTTTTGCATCCACATTTAATCAGAAACCAGATGATCAGGAAGGAGAATGTTTAATAGTCTTCTAATCACACTAAGGCAAATTCTTTATTTTAGTGATCTATCTGGAGAGATCTAGAACTTCTAAGGCAAGGGTGTCAAACTCAAGGCCCGTGGGGCAGATCCGGCCCGCAGGGTGCTTAGATCTGGCCCGTGGGGCTGCCCTGGAAAGGAACGTTGGTCTTACCTGAACGTTCTTTCTATGTGCGCTGCGGGAGAGTCCAAGCATGGGTTAACTTCTGTCTGTTTGCCCAGGGACTGAGTAAAGAAAGATCCGGCCACGCCTCCTCCTTGGCTCCTCTGAGACCAGTTGTTTTACGAAGGCGTAGACCTTCAGGGAGTCCAAACGTAGGTAAGTCCAATAATCCCTAGACCCTGGACCAGGACAGTCCTCAGGGTGGGTTTGGACTCTCCCGCAGCGCACATAGAAAAAACGTTCAGGTAAGACTAACGTTCCTTCTCCTGTGCGCTGCTTGGAGAGTCCAAGCATGGGATGTACCCAAGCTTAATGTCTCAAGGGCGGGCAGGAGGATGGTCCGAGGTGGAATGAACCCTCTGCAGTACTCTCCTGCCAAACAAGGCTTCTGCGGAGGCAAAAACATCCAGCCGGTAATGCTTAATGAAGGGTGATGGCAACGTCCATGTCGCCGCCCTGCAAATATCCTCAATTGAGGCTTGCGTGGCCCATGCCGCTGTTGTAGCCGCACTCCTGGTTGAATGTGCAGTTATACAGCCAGGTAATGGTCTAGACTGAACCTCATAGGCCTTTGCGATGCAAGCTTTCAGTCAGCGGCCTACGGTTGAAGGCGATACCTTCTTACCCACAGATGTCGGTTGAAAGGAGACGAATAAAGATTCAGTCTTTCGAAAGGAGGCAGTCCATTTAATATATCTGTGAAGGGCCCTCCTGACATCCAAAGTATGCCATTGTTTCTCCAGAGGATGAACAGGATTCGGGCAGAAGTCCCTATGGAACCATGAATTAACTTTAGGAATAAAGGATGGATCCAGTCTGAGAACCACCCTGTTAGGATGGAATATACACAAGTCGTTGCAAACTGAAAGGGCTGCCAACTCTGATATTCTCCTGGCGGATGTTATTGCCACAGGAAGGCGACCTTAAATATCAGGAACCGGAGGCTGGTTGTCCTCAACGGCTCAAACGGTGGAGAGGTAAGTGCCTATAAGACCAAGGAGAGATCCCAGGAGTGATAACAATGTACTACAGGGGGCCTTAAATTAGCTGTTCCCTTTAGGAAGCTGCGGACCCTAGGATGATGAGTGAGAGATTGTAAGTTCTCATATGCTAACACAGTGGACAAGGCAGATACCTACCTGCGAAGGGTGTTGGGAGATAAACCCTTGTCCAACCCTTCTTGCAAAAAGTCCAGTACCTGCAGTATCGACGCTGAGATTGGGTCGATCTGATGTGTAGAGCAAAAATGTCAAAATGCTGACCATGTAGCATTGTAAATGCAGTTAGTGGAGGCTTGTCTGGATGCCTGGATGCTCTGGATCACCCCCCCTGAAAATTTATCCTTTCTCAGGATATCCCTTTCAAGTGCCAGACGGCTAACTGTAGCCATTGAGGGTCTGGGTGGATCACTGCTCCCTGGCTGAGAGATATCCTGTGGTCAGGAATCCTCCAGGGATAGGATACTGATAGGCTGACCAGATCCGCATACCAAGGGCATCTGGGCCAATGAGGGGCAACGAGGAGAATCTCTGCCTGCTCCTCCAGCGGCTTCCTTATCACCCTCGGGATAATAGGGAGAGGAGGGAAGGCATACAATAGCCCCTGTGGCCAAGGGCTGCGGAGAGCGTTGACCCCTTCCGCCCCCGGTACTGCAAATCTGAAAAAGAACCTTGGAAGATGAGTATTTGTTGGATGAGCAAATAAGTCCACTACTGGTCGGCCGAATTTCTGGGACAGAGCTTCGAACAGATCCTGATGCAGGCGCCACTCTGAGTGATCTTTGGTGGTCTTGCTCAGCCAGTCCGTCTGCACGTTCAAGGTCCCAGATATATGCTCCGCCCGGATGAAACGGGCGTGTCGTTCCGTCCAGAGACCCAGATTCCGTGCCTCGAGCATGAGACGGTTGGAACAGGTGCCCCCCTGACGGTTGATGTGTGACCTGGTGGCCACATTCTCCATCAGGATCAAGACATGCTGGTTGGTCACTAGATGCTTGAAATGCCGGAGAGTTAGATGAACAGCTCTCAGCTCCAACCAGTTTATGTTGTTTGACAAGTTCGATGGGCTCCAATGTCCTTGTGTCACTTGGGACTGGACGTGAGCTCCCCACCCGAAGAGACTGGCATCTGTAGTTATCGTGATGCGGGTGGGTTCTTTGAATAAACAGCTTTTTGTCATGGCATTGGATGTCCACCAACAAAGGGATTGAAGGACTGTGGACGGAACCCGTACCTTGGTTCTGGAGTTGTTGCGTTTTGCCCTCTGATGCGGTAACAGGAACCATTGGAGTGTGCAAGCGTGTAGCCTCGCCCAGGGCATGATGTCGATGCAGGAGATCATCTTTCCCAGTAACTGGGAAAGGATGGCCAATGGAACTGATCCTTGTCTCTGGATTTGAGTGACAAGAGACAGGATGCTGGACAGACGGTCCTGCGATAATAAGACCTCGCAGGTCTTGGTGTTTATCACTGCGCCCAGATGCAGAAGGCTGGAGGTCGGAATCAGATGGTTTTTGGTGATGTTGATAGAGAAGCCATGCTCTTGCAGAGTCTGAATCGTAACTCGGAGATTCTTGTGTGCTTGCAGGAGAGAAGACAACTGTATAATGATGTTGTCTAAGTAACATTGTAGCCTTATTGGCCGTGCCCTGAGATTTGCCGCCACCACTGCCAATAGCTTGGTGAAGGTTCGGGGGGCCGATGACAGGCCGAACGGCAGGGCTTTGTATTGGTAGTGAACCCCTACGAAGTAAAACCTTACAAACCTTCTGTGCAATGGTCGGATAGGCACATGCAGGTAAGCTTCCTTGAGATCTATGGATGTCAATAGATCGTTCTGCCTGATGCAACCCAAGATTGATTTCAGGGATTGCATTTTGAAGCGCTTGTACGCTAAGTGGACATTGAGCTATTTTAAGTCTAGAATAGCTCTCCAACCCCACCGAGTTTTTGGGAACTAGGAACAGGATGGAGTAAAAGCCTAGTCCCTCCTGTCCCGAGGGAACTGTCTCTATGGTGGCTATGTCCAACAAGTGTTGGATTTCGTTTTCCATGAGACGCCTCTTGTTGGAATTGATGGGGACAGGGCACCGAATGAAACGTCTTGGAGGCCAGGAGAGGAACTCCAGTGTGAGGCCTAGCCTCATGTTTGAAGCACCCAGGCATCTGAGGTAGTCACCTCCCATTGTGTAAAAATAGGTGTAACCGACCTCCAAAGGGGGCGTCTGATTGGGAGTCACTTAGATTTGCGAAAGGGCCGGTTGCTGGACCCTCGAAATGGCCACCTGGGCTGGGTAAATTGCCTGCCTCTGTCCCTACCTCCGGACCTGTCCAGTGAATGTTCTGTCCCCTGGTAGTAAGGCCTTTGATATGTGTGGCCGCTAGGGCCGGAGTCTTGCCGAAATGGCTGCCTGCAAAAGTAAGGTGTCGTACGGCGATCTGCGCGCCGATGCATGTATGGCAGCATCTTCCTTTTATCCCTATTCTCCACAAGGATGGAATCCAGGGAGTCTCCGAAAATATTGCCTCCTTCAAAGGGGGCAGCTGCCAGACACCACTTAGATCTCATGTCCGCCTGCCAATGGCAAAGCCACAGGAGGCGACGGGATGTTACATTAGCTGCCATGGCCCTAGATGCAAATTTGGACACATTAAGGGTTGCGTCAGCAGAGAATTCTGCTGCTGCTGCTAATTTGTTCAAATCTTGGCGCAGGTGGGTGTCCTCGGGAGACACTCTAGACTGCATTTGTCTGAGCCATAAGATTGAGGCTCTGTTAAAGAAAGATGCAGCTGTGGCTGCCCTGATCGCCCAAGCAGAAGCTAGGTGAGTCTTACAAAGGGTCATCTCAGCATTACGGTCCTCCGACTTCAAGCCCTCTGAAAATTCAAGGAAGAACAGAGGCGGAGACCAAATTGGCCACTGGGGTATCTACTACAGGAAGCTGGAGAAGCTCCTCAAGTTCCGACCCCAGACTGTAGAACTTATCAGCACTGCTAGGCGTGTTGAGGGAAGCAGGTTGATTCCATTGGTGCTGAATAACATCAACAAACATCTTAGGGGCGGGAATGGAGTCTCTCTCAAGAACCGGCTCAGAAAATATCCCTTCAGTTGGGTCGAGGCCCAGTTCTGGTTCCGCTGGGGCGTCTGAAACTCCCATATTAGCGGTCATCTTAGCCTTGTACAGAAGAGACTTGAACAAGGATGGTCGAAAAAGACCAGAGAAGGTAGGCTGGTCTGGGACAAGCCCGTCATCATCAGATAGCTCCTGGTCTACAATGCTTTCGTCTCTCATGAGCGACTCTTCGCTATGAAGGGAGGGATGAGTAGAATATATTCTGCAGACTAGAAGATGGTGAAGTACAGTAATTCCTAAGGTAAAGGTAAAGGTTCCCCTCACACATATGTGCTAATCGTTCCCGACTCTAGGGGGCGGTGCTCATCTCCGTTTCAAAGCCGAAGAGCCAGCGCTGTCCAAAGACGTCTCCGTGGTCATGTGGCTGGCATGACTAAGCGCCAAAGGTGCACGGAACACTGTTTTTCTACTTGCATTTTTTACGTGCTTTCAAACTGCTAGGTTGGCAGAAGCTGGGACAAGTAACGGGAGCTCAACCCGTTACGCAGCACTAGGGATTCAAACCGCTGAACTGCCAACCTTTCGATCGACAAGCTCAGCGTCTTAGCCACTGAGCCACCGCGTCCCTCTAGTAATTCCTAGAACATGTTAAATGATGTAGAAAGATTACGTATGTTTATAGGCTGATTTCAAAGATTTTGGCTTCTGTCTAAGGAGTGATTTGTTTAATGTGCATAACAATGTTATCTATGTCTACCTAGCTCTACAGCTTTCAAAGCTTTACTTCCTCTAAAATAGAGTAAGATTGCAGCCTTAATTGTAAAGTAACACACCGCAATGAATAGCAATAGCAATAGCACTTAGACTTATGTACCGCTTCATAGTGCTTTACAGCCCTCTCTAAGCGGTTTACAGAGTTAGCATATTGCCCCCAACAATCTGGGTCCTCATTTTACCCACCTTGGAAGGATGGAAGGCTGAGTCAACCTTGAGCCTGGTGAGATTCGATCTGCCAAACTGCTGGCAGCCGGTGATCAGCAGAAGTAGCCTGCAGTACTCCACTCTAACCACTGCGCCACCGGGGCTCATGAACAGACATGCACAATAATTTGTGGTGCCAGAACCATCTTTTGGACACAGAGAACTGCACTAAGTACTGGCCAGACTTTGTGAAGGGACAACTTGCAGATACTTGTACACATAGGCCATGCACAATAAATATATACAGATCTCATACACATAAACACATATGTCACACACACAAATAACACTTTTACTTGTCCCTCCATTATATCCATTTTCTCTTGTTGAAAACCCTAGTTTTAGGGATAGGTAACACATAGCTTAACAGAATTTATTGGACCACAAAAACCGTTTACGGAAGTTAGGTTTACTAGCATTGGAAGTGCCACATGCCCATCTCTGATAATTGATTGAAATCATCTTGATTTGACTAAGTTACTCTTTTCTAAGATTATTGTTGAAAATATATGCCTGTAATTAAGATTACAGGAAACTAGAAATAGCTAAGTTCTTACCAAAACTCTGTCCCGCCTTCTTACATAGATTATATAAGTTTTAAATAAAAAGCGCTTTGAAATAAAAACATGAAAAAAGATGTCACTATATTCAGATTCCCCCTAACTCATGTAATGTTTCTTTTGATAAAACTGGAATAAAATTAGCATATTTCTATACACTATCATTTTCCACAAATTAATACAATAATCTCTTATAAAGCTTAATTGCTTTTTTGTTTTGAATAAAAGAAGAAAGGAGGGGGGAAATATAAGCTTGCCTGTTTTTTTTTTAAAAGTAAGATTTTTTTTTAATGATCCAATTTTACGCCATAAGTATTCTTGCCTTTTTCTTTTTCTTCCTTGAAAAGGAAGAAAATAAGCTCATTTATAAAACTAGAAATTTCTCCCCTCAAGAAAGTATTTTTAATTTAAAATGGGAGGATGCCCATAAACATGACAGCCTGTTCTAATGAAAACAGTGTTTTAAACATAGCTCCAAAGAGACTAATCATATATGCTTCTTCTACTTCAAACAAAACATTACTGTATTAATTTTCAACAAGAGAGGACATAATTATCTCAAGCAACATCTACAGATATTCATTACTATTGTCAGCACATCATCTATTAAATCAAATGAATTTAGTAGGGGGCAAATCGTCCTTAGAGTAGAAAAGGTGGGCACTTAATCAGAATGGAAAAGAAAAGAAAGAGAAAAATGTTCTGTGTTATTATTAAAAATGGACACAGGATGGGTTTCTAACATCCTTTGTGGCATGGAGAAAATGGATAGACAGAAACTTTTCTCTTGATCTTTTAAATTCAGGGTCATCCCATGTAGCTGAATGATGAAAAATTCATGGTAGATAAAAAAGTATTTCTTCATACATCACTAAGGTAAGCTGTGGAATTTACTACAGCAGGATGAATTCAGGGTCACTAATGTGGATGACTTTAAAGGATTATAAAAATTCACCAAGGACACAACCATCAGGTACTGGTGGATATATATGACTTTCACTATTGGGCAGGCTGTCTTTGAAGGCAATGTATCTTTGACGATGTCTGGAGAATCCCAAAGGTGTTTCCCCCCCCCCCAAGACGCAACTGGACTTTGCTGTCTTCCACATTTTGGACAGAGAGAGGACCGCTGGTTTGGAAGAGGGGTCAAAGAGGCAATCTATGTCAAAACTGAACAGCCCTCTCTCAACAGAGGAGGGGGGGGGAGGATACGACATCATCTATCTCCAGTCTATAACACAGTTCCAAGAAAGTTCCACACCCATTTGCACCACTCAGGTGACCCTGATGACACAGATAAACCTCCAGGTGGCCTTAACGACTTGCTACAAGGATGCAAATGACCAGGCTGCCTGCAAGGAGTATAAATCCTTTCATTCCCCACCATCCAGTCAGAGCTGAAGAAGCTTCTTGGATGAGAAGCAGAACATCTTCAAAGAAAAACCAGAAAGTGCAGTTGCCTCTGGGGGAGGGGGAAAGCATCTTTGGGACAACCATGGCCTGGATGACTGAGACTCTCCATAGACATGTCGGGAAAACAAGCAGAAGTACTATAGTGCTCATATCCCCACTATGGACATGCTTGACAAGTTGATCTACAGTAGGCAGAAGAATATTAACTTACTACAGGATACCATTGGAAGACCAGGTCAGAATCAGTCTTGGTGCATACGTTCCGTGACGCGTTATGATGGAGAAAATCTGCCTGCCTGCCCATCTATCTACCTACCTTTCTATCTACCTACCTACCTACCTTTCCCCCCCCTCTCTCTCTCTTTCTCTCTCTCTCTCACAATCATCATCTATCTATCTTGCTAAGAATTAACAACTGATGTTACATAGTCAATTAGACACATCATCTCCATCCACCAAGATGTTTCTTTAATTGGGCAGAATAGATGAGTGATCATTTGGTGGTATTTCTGTTTTTATGTACCTAAAAGGCTGATGAACCGAAACCCATTCATTCGTTATTATGGAGGCTAATTGCCCATAGTATTGTTTTCAGTGGCTCTGGAAAGTTCGATTCTTTTGATATAGAGATAAATCCTTGCCTCTGCTTCAAACTTTTAACTCTCCCTGCTTTTCCCTGCCTTCTATCCAATGCTTTCCAGTTAATTGTTTTTATATTTACTAATATTTAATAAGTGAGAGGCAATTTGGTGTGGATAGAAACTGGCAGACTGTGAGTTCTACTCCCACCTAAGGCACAAAGCCAGCCGGGTGACTTTGGGCCAATCAGTATCTCTTAGCCCTAAGAGGGAGGCAATGGAAAACCACTTCTGAAATATCTCACCAAGAAAACTGCAGGGACTATTCCAGGCAGTCTCTGGAAATTGGACACCACAACAAAAGGGAAAAAAAGGTTTATAAAGCTGTATTTTCTGCTAGCTATTGAACGTTGTGTGAGCTCACTGTAACCTGGGTATAGGGACTGAACTGGCAGCGTGCTCAGGCTCAAACTACACTGGAAATTATCCATTGTAATTTTCCAATACTCAAGAAACATTATTATTATTAGACTTTTTATATTGCCTTTATTATTTTATGAATAACTCAAGGTGTTGTATGTATCTAACATACTTCTTCTTCCTCTAATTTTTCCCTCGACAATAACCCTGTAAAATGGGTTGGGCTGAGAGAGAGAGTGACTGGCCCAAAGTCACCCAGCTGGCTTTTATGTCTAAGGTGGGACTGGAACTCGCAGTTTCCTGGTTTCTAGGCCAGAACCTTCACCACTACACTAGACTGGTTTTCTTATGATGGTAAACTTAACTTATGATACCAAAGTGTCAGGCCGAAGCCATATTTTATTAGAGTCTTTGGCCTGCCACACTTTACGTTTGAGAATGTATTCTTGCTGTGGGAATTTGGGAGGGGCTGTCGCATGAGGGATGTAGACATGTAGCCATAACAAATTCCTTTAGATTCTCAAGGTCATCCTTTGTCCAGCACCTGCCCGGAAGTTGAGGGGAGTAACTGACACGTCGGCAGAAGGCGACTGGCTAACATCATGAACTTGTGGGTGTGGGGACAAAGGGCTTGATCTTTCAACTGGGTGGAGAAACCCTGGTAGCGTCAGATTCGGGTTTCTCACAGCAGTGCCAACATGGCTCTGTTAATAAATTGGAACTTTGAGGAATGCTTTGCCTCGGACTCTGATTTTATTTTGGATGCTATTTGGAACCCTGACACAAAGCTTAACAGTCTTTGATTTTCAGATGGTTTCCAGAAAGCTGTGGTATATTTTGAAAACTGCACCCGGAAAACATCTAAAAAATAAAAGCAAATCGGTAGCATGATCTTATTTTTTTGACAGAGAGACAAAGAATTTGCTGACAAAAAGGACCATATAATTTCTGATTTGGTTGGCTCTCTGGTATGGGTGTTCTTGCATCTTGAGATAAAAAGTGTCATTGCCAAGGTCATATAGAACAGTTAGCTGCCTGGAGGATTTTTGTAGAATTGGTAGCCTTCTCTCTGAATCATAAAATTCTCACTTTGTCCATCTTTGTGAAGTAGATTTCCATACTAGGGACACTTTGCCTATCATCCCCATCTGCTGCTTTTTAATCTTCCTGTCTCACACCTCCTGTCTTACTCTGTATAAAAAGTTATTTATTTATTTTTATTTATTTATTTTATAAAATTTATATGCCACCCAACTCCCGAAGGACTCTGGGCGGCTTACATCATAAAAAAATAAAACATATAAAAACAATTTAAAAAAGAAAGGGGAAAAAAAACCCCAACTATATTTAAAATAAAACATTCACACAACCATGCATGGGCCAATCAGAACAACTATTGGCCCCAGGCCTGCCGGAAAAGCCAGGTCTTAACGGCTTTACGGAAGGCCAGTAAGGTGGGGGTAGTACGGATCTCGGGGGGAAGCCGGTTCCACAGAGTCGGAGTGGCTACAGAGAAGGCCCTACCACGCGGTCCCGCCAGCCGGCA
>QLTV01004101.1:2907884-2920098 GCA_003457575.1 Thermophis baileyi | reverse complement strand
GCAGAACCACCGCAAAATGGTGCCACCCTCTCCCAGCTCCCGTAGTCGACACAGAAGGATGCCGTGGTCGACGGTATCGAAAGCAGCTGAGAGGTCAAGCAGCACCAAGATGGAGGAAAAACCTCCATCTCGGGCTCGCCAGAGATCATCCATCAGCGCGACCAAAGCAGTTTCCGTGCTATAACTGGGCCTGAAACCCGATTGAAAAGGGTCCAGATAATCCGTTTCATCCAATAGCCGTTGGAGTTGGAGCGCCACCACTTTCTCAACAACCTTCCCCACAAAGGGAAGGTTGGAGACTGGACGAAAGTCCAGGCAGCGAGGTAATTGTAACCAAATCCACTCAATTTTTAGGTGGTCATCCTTTTCCTCTCTTTCATTACAGCTTTTTTCAGAGAGCTAAATTGGCTTATTCTAATTACTGTCCTACCTGATTTGTGGCAGATCTCTTAACACCGAAATTGGTATTATAGTGTCCCTGAGAATGCATAGGGTATGAAAAAAATGATATGAAATGCATCATATTAGAAATACTTTCTTATAGAAATGAATACAATGTGTGAAACAGAGAGTGAAACAGGGTGTTTCTTTGCCTTCCATAAAGTAGCTAAATGCATTAATTCAATGCAAACATACAGTCTGGTCAACTAGATAACAAAAATTTCATTGGATGTTGCTTTCCTTCACTTCTTTCACCCTTTGCATATATTCCCCTTTAAATTATCAATAAAATATCTATTATTTAATGTTTTGTGACAATAATTGGTTTACTGATATATATTAGCACTATTATAATTGTCCTAAAAATATGAAACCAACTTCTCTAATTCCACTTTTAGTTCCTTTTTTTAAAGCAAGTCAAAGTCAATTGTAATGGCAGTTACATAAATTAAGATATAAACTAATCATAGTTACTTTACTAATTAGGGAAACGAGAATTAAAATTTTTCGCTCATCACCCATGTTGAACAGTTGGACTATACAGGGAAGTGAGAGAATAAGAAAAGGCAGAGGTGGGTTCCTGCCGGTTCGGACCGGCTCTATAGAACCGGTAGCGGGAATTTCCCCCCACTCGCCGAACTGGCAGCGATGGCCGGCTGGACACGCCCCTGAACCGGCTCTCTCGACGGCGCCATAGGTGCTTCCATCTTGTTTTTTGCTTCTGTGCATGCGCAGAAGCTGGGTTTTCAGCACTGCGCATGTGCATGCGCCCACAGGGTGCGCCTGCATGGCACGCAAGGCGCGCACACCCACGTGGCGCATGAAAAAGCGAACAGGCAGCGAGGTAAGCCAGAACCCACCTCTGAGAAAAGGGAATATCAAAATGGTGTCCATGTCCATGTGATGGAAGCCCCACATCTTTTAATGTGCATGTGATCCTTTCTTGTAGATGCCTTGAGGCTACTCAATGCATTCAAAGAAGTGAAGAAAAAAATCACTGTGGATAAAAACACAAAACAACTGGGGAACAGTTTCTAAAAGACTTTGCAAAAATGAAGCTTCTTTCATCATTCAAATAGAGGTCCTTTGTGCTCCCTTGAGTTCAAACTGTTACAGAAAAAGAGCCCCTGAAACTCTTAAATTTTAACACATCTTAAATGTGTTAAGTCTCTTACCACATAAGCTTAATATTCTAATTGTAATGATCTGTTAACAATGATTGTTGTTTCACTGTTCAGGCAAAATTACTATAATTTCCAGTTGCATTTCATTTTTTATACTGTGCTGATAATTGCTGTTGATATATTGGATTTTAACAATAGTCTGCAGTTTGTAATAAAGCAAATAATGTATTCAGTTACTGTATGTAAAACCATATGAAAAATTTATATGTAGCAAAAGTCAAGAGATTCATTTGCTGATATTTTTTTCCTTTGGCAGAAATGGGTAATTTGATTTTAGGTAGGATCCTTTAAAGAGGCAAAACTCTGCATCTTCCAAGCAAGTCAGAAAATAAGCTTCTAACCTTTTCTGTGCTTTGGAATGGAAGTAGTTTATGGAGTGGTCCATAAATGATTTCTCTAATTTTAGCATGGCCATCTTACAGTAGGAGTCAAGAAACCGCATTTCAGAGCCACAGTAATTTTCCTGGAAAATAAAAGGGGTACATGGTTGGAACCCAGCAATTAATAAAATGGTAATGATTGTACTGATCTATTTGTATTAAAAAGGTATGTGTCTACTTAGAAATCCATGACTAAAAATATCTGAATAAGGAAAGAAAAAAAAGAGTTATGTTCTTGTAAACAAATTCAGGCAACTCAATCAAACTGCAAACATATGGACACTACTTTCCTGAAGATGATTATGGAATTTTCACAAAGTTGAATAATAAAAATGGTTTTTTTCTGATATTAATTGTAAATGCCCAATAATAATTCATCACTTGCAAATCAGTCAATTCCATTTCTTACAACAGAGAAAAAGAAACAAAGCAATATATCAGCTTGGGCTTAATTCTGACAACAATATGTCTTGAGACTTGCCTTCCAAAATGAAGTTTCCCCTGAGATTAAGATGACTCCCAATCCAAAAGTATTCTGGCTTAAAAACCTGGTTGTTTTCCTAGGCTTGAGGTAGGATGGATGAAACCACTTGCTAGCTGTATTTGATGTACATTGCATTGGCTTTGGTATTATCTGGAATTTCTATCTTTTTATTTCTTTTATTGTACTTACCTTATTGTATTTGCTTTTCGTTTTTATATTGTCAGAGTCAGGCATCAAAATAGAATAAGAACAAGAAACAAATCAAATAAATGAGAACCTGAATAAAGTGAAAATTACAGGACCTTTAAAGAAAGTGAACATGTAATGAAATTTGTGATAATAACTGTGTAAAATACAGCTTTTTGTACCTTGAACTTTACCAAAAGCTGGTTTCAAGATGCGGTAAATAATTAAATCAGATCCTATGTCTAGAAATTGTGCAGGAAAAAAAGAACAAGTTGGAGAGTAAAGAGATTCTCTGAAGTAAAATACTGAACGTGCAATTTGCCTTTAGTCTATCAGGAAGCAAAAACGTTTTCACCTGATATTTTTTTAAAAAATGTCTTGTAAAGAAAAGACTTGTAACCAAGACTTAATAAGAAGATCAAAAAATACCCTGAGTCTGTAGCAGAGGTGGTATTCTGCCGGTTCGGCCCGATTTGGGCGAACCGATAGCGGCGACCGGGTGGGTCCGCGCACCCGCCCGGATGTAATGCCGTCCTATTTAGCCACGTTTCGAGGCTGGGCGCATGCGCGGAGGTGCGCGGGCTCACATTTGGAAACCGGTAGGGAAGGTAAGTGAATACCACCTCTGGTCTGTAATGATGATGCCAGGAAAACCTAAGTCTAGAATAGGGGTCCCCAACCTTTTTTATTCTGTGGATCAGCGATGGCGGCTTTGATGGCGTGCACAAATGAAACTTTGCGTGCTCAACGGCTGCTTCAGTGGACCGATAGCATTCTGCGGCCCAAGGGTTGGGGACCCCTGGTCTAGAACAAACTGAAATTTGGAAGAGATGACAAGATAAGAACAAACATTTGCTTCTTTAACCATAATCTGGATCAAAGGAAAGTTTAGGTCTATTGTTCAGAGAAAATTATGACTAAAAAGAGATATATGTATCTACTTTCAATACAGGTAATCCTCTACAATCATTCATTTAGTTTGAAGTTACAATGGCAATGAAAAAAGTGACTTATGACCATTTTTCACTTATGATAGCTATAGCATTCCCGTGGTCACATGATCAAAATCCAGATGCTTGGCAACTGGCTTGTATTTATGACAATTGCAGCGTCCTGGGGTCATGTGATCACTTTTTCCATCCTTCTGATAAGCGAAGTCATAGGAAACCAGATTCACATGTTACTAACTTAATACCTGCAGCCATTCATTTAACAACTGTGGCAAGAAAGGTTATAAAAGGGGAGCAAAGTTCATTTAACTGCTGTCTTGATTAGCAACAGAAATTTTGGGATCAACTGTGGTCGCAAGTCGAGGACTATCTGAATTGTCCTGGTCTTCTCCAAAAGCAGAATTATATTTAAAAGTGAAAATTGTACAAGGAGTGCAGCCTTGGATAGATAAAGCAATGGTTAGAGAACCACTTTCTGTTTTAAATGAGTTTAAGCCTCCAGGGCAAATGAATAACATCCAAAGATGCTAAAAGAGCTTGAAAATGTTATTTCAAAGATTTGTCTGTAACCTTTTAAGAATTCTTGGAGGCATGCAAATTTATCTCTATCTGAAAAATAGGGAGAGGCAGATCTAGGGGGAAAAAGGAATAGATCTGATCAGCCTGATGTCAGTTTTGGATAAAACTTTAAAGTAGATTTTTAACGGCTATTTTTATTAGCATGCAGAAAACAAACTGATTATTAGGAACCAAGATTTTTTTTTATTTTTTTTTAATTTATTTATTTGTTTGTCAAACATGTACAAGATAGCAGGTATAGGTATAAACATAAACATAATCAAAGTGAATACAGATAGATGAGGACAATAGGACAGTAGGACAGGGACGGTAGGGGCACGCTGGTGCGCTTATGCACGCCCCTTACAGACCTCTTGGGAATGGGGTGAGGTCGACAGTAGACAGTCTAAGGTTAAAGTTATGGGGGTTTGGGGAAGAAACCACAGAGTTTCAAGTCTGGTGGAATAAGGTATTCTGTTGCGAGTGGAGGAGTGGAGGACTCTTCTCGTGAAATATTTTTGGACTCTCTCAATTGTATTAATGTCCGATATGCAGTGCGGGTTCCAGACAGGACAGCTGTATTCGAGAATTGGTCTAGCGAACGTTTTGTATGCTCTAGTTAGCAGTGTAATGTTGCCAGAGAAGAAGCTACGCAGGATTAAGTTGACTACTCTGAATGCCTTTTTGGCAATGTTGTTACAGTGGGCTTTGGCACTTAGATCATTAGATATGAGTACTCCAAGATCCTTGACAGAATGAGGGTCGTCTACAAGGTCGTGTCCTCCAAGCTTGTATTTTGTGTTCTGATTCTTTTTGCCAAAGTGTAAGACAGAGCATTTGTATGTCTGCCACAATCAATTCTGCCAGATATTAAGTAGTCCACATGATAGAGTTGCTTATTAAGGAGGTCAGTCATGCTAACTTTAACATTTATTTTAAACATCACCCTACAATTTTGTCTAAAATATCTTTCTTTTGGGAGGATGCATTGGTGAGTTTTCATTAGTGCTCACAAGAGCTATATTTTCCATTTTATGGTTTATCAAAAACCTTTGAGTGTATAATGGTTTATATAAAGGAATTGCTGCTGTACCATGTTAAGAACTTAAAGCAACTAGAAGCAAAACAAAAGTCACAATGGTGATATATAAACATCTACATATTTGATTGAAGTTCATCAACTGTCTCTTTTCTATGCGGTCCTTGGTGCTCTCTGAGCTTGATTGTTTTCTTGCAGACGTTTCATTACCAAAGTACCCTGTTTCCCCCAAAATAAGACATCCCCTGATAATAAGCCCAATCAGGCTTTTGAGTGCATGGCAATAAGGCCAAGCGCTTATTTCAGGGTTCAAAAAAATATAAGACAGGGTCTTATTTTCGGGGAAACACGGTAGGTAACATCATCAATGCTATCAATATTATTGATTAATGTACTGTTATTATAGTACTGATGATGTTACCTAGTTTGGTAATGAAACGTCTGTAAGTAAACACCAAACTCAGAGAACACCAAGGAATCCACAGTTGAACCCTGAGCTACAAATATTTTCTTCTATCAATGTCTCTTTTCAAACAGCCAAGCTATCACCACAAGAAATACTCAGAACACAGCAATTCTTAAAGCTTTGTCCTTAAGGACTGCCACCAGTTTTCTCAGAATGTCCTCTTCTGTAGAAAATTGTTGCTTTCTAATTCATATAATTTGGTAGCTGTATTAAATACTTCAAAATTATTAGTTTAAATAGTAAAATACATGCACACATATATCTTGAAGTAGATGATCTTCTTCAAATACGAAGGAAATACTTGCACAAAGCTGATTCTTTGTTATATGTTTTATGCCGTGAACAAACACAGTGTGTACATGTTGCCAGTCATATTAACTAACCTTGTATGTAGGTTGAACATACAATCTGTATATGATACTGCTTCAGTTGTTATATTAAAGTTGGTTACAAAATGCAGAGAACTGATATAAAGAATTGTTGCAAAGCTATGAAAATGGCAGAATTGGTCATGGAATGTGACTGAGATGGTTTTACTTTTCATTTTATCTATGGACAAAGAGGTACAATTAGTCCACAACTTACAAGCATTTGTTTAATGACAGATGGAATTAAAATGGCTACGGAAGTGATGCTTTATGGCCCGTAAAGCATTTTCTTTATTTATTAAAGCATTTATTTATTTTCTCAGCTGTGGAGCTGAGATTCCTCCTTATTGCAGCCAGACCTTTCAGAACAAAAGGATTGTCAGCCCAGGGGAGACAAACTCCTCTAGCTGGCTGCAGAAATGTGGGTGGGGGTCCCTGAGATCTGAGCTCTGTGCCTGCAGCCCTTCAGAGGAGTTCCCTCCTTTGAAGGGATGCAAAAACATAGGTCAGGCCCCAAAGATATGAGTTCCATTCATGAACCGTTTTGGAAGAGTTCCCTTCCATGTTGGAGGAGAGGGAAACTCCTCTGAAGGTCTACAGAAATGGAGGTCAGATCTGAGTTCCATTACTGCAGTCCTTTGGAGGAGATGCTTTCCATGCATGGAGGGGAGCTGAACTTGATAGGCAGCTCTTTCTCTCTGTCTGCTTAACAACCAGATCACTTAAAGATCACAACCAGGAGTGCTGGGATTGTGCTCATTGAGCAAAGCAGTCACGTGGGCATTTTGCTTAACTCACTTGGTTGAACAACTGATATTCTGCTCCATGCTGTGGTTGCAAATCCAGGACTATTTGTATCTTACCTTTCATTTCTTCATTTAATGCACAAATTAAGAGTTGCTATGAATGTCTTGCATCTATACAAGTGTAAACGTTCTCATTTTGCCCCTTTAACCCCTAAAAACAAATCTGAAATATTCAGAAGTTCTGCAGGTTTGAAGTAGTCCCATCTCACCTACAGGCAAAACAAGAGTCAAGACTTTAGAGAAACTGAACTAAGGTTTTACTGGTAGGAGTAGTGTTACAGTAAGGAGGGTAAGGAAATAGGTGGACAAATTGATAATACTTTAAAAAGTTCAAAAGGAACATATGGGGGATAGGATGTATCAATAAGCAGATGACACGTCTGCTTATCAATAAGGATGTATCAATAAGCAGATGACACATCTGCTATCACATTATAGTGCTCTTCATGCTGGAGAACTCTTGGAGTCCCAACATACCTGAATTTAGCATTAGTGTAGGACAATGATGGCGAACCTATGGCACGCGTGCCACAGGTGGCACGCGGAGCCATATCTGCCGGCACGTGAGCCATTGCCCTAGCTCAGTTCCAGCGTGCATGTGCACGCTGGCCAGCTGATTTTTGGCTCGCGTGGAGGCTCTGTGAAGGAGTTTTCGGCCTCCAGGGGGAGGGGGAGGCCGTTTTCACCCTCCCCAGGCTCCAAGAAAGCCTCTGGAGCCTGGGGAGGGCGAAAAACGGGCCTACTGGGCCCACCGGAAGTCGGGGAGTGGGGGGGTCGTGTGCGCATGTGCGGGGGCGGGACAGTACAGGGGGTCATGCGCGCATGTGCAGGGGGATGGGGGGCATTGAATTATGGGTGTGGGCACTCATGCGCACGCGCTTTCGGCACCCGAGGGAAAAAAGGTTCGCCATCACTGGTGTAGGAGATGACCAGTCTGAGCCTGAGGGAGGGGTTAAATGTGTCATCAGTCATGAGTACCTTTGTGTCCACAAGAGATCTAAGTCCAGCCCACCTTGAATTCATGTATTTACCACCAAATTGCTTTAACCGTTAGTAGTTCAGATTCTTGTAGAGAGCTTAAGCTTACAATAAAGCTTTATACCCATTTGAACTACCTCCTGATTTCCCTAGCACTTGACATGAGACTGAAAATGAACAAGATAAAACAAGGGAAATTTCCTTAAAGCTCCTTCCACATTCCTCATGACTGGAAGTATTTTATTATTATTTTATCATTTTATAGATTTTTTTTCTACAGACCTGTAATAGACATGCTTAAAATCTGATTTCTTCACCAATGCTATGAACATGATCTATATTTTGCTAAGGTTTCATCTTATTTAAGCTGCACGCTACCATCATTCAAAATTAAAACACTGAGTGTGGAGTTGATATTTCAGTATTATATATAGTCAGCTCACAGATTTCATACTAAAGTGAATCCTGCAAATCCAATGGAAATTAACTCGTGTAAATTCTCTGGTTCATTTACAAAAGGCAAATATGTATCAGCCAACCTGATTACTGGTAAGATAAGTGATTTATATCTAGCAAGAAATGTATATGTACCCGTTCTGGTGACATAACAACCTCACCTTCTGTTTACAGTGAAAGAACAACTATATTGTAGCTGTGTAAATAAGCCATAATATTTTGGGCCAGATATGCCTGGAATAGCAAAGTGACAACACTTGTTCTATAGATAATAAAATGACTGCATACAAATGTTTCATATTAAGGCCAGGTTCTTTGCTACTCTTACAGTTAGCATTTCCTGATTATCTTTGACACAAGCCAGGAGGGAGACAAATTTGAGTTCAGAAGTTTATAAAACCGTTAGTTTTAACAATGTTTGCTGAGATTCTGCTGTCCTTATGATTAAAACAAACTTATAATTTAATGAATACTACCAGTGGTGGGTTTCAATTTTTTTTACTACCGGTTCTGTGGGCGTGGCTTGGTGGGCGTGGTGTGACTTGGTGGGCGTGGCAGGGGAAGGATACTGCAAAATCTCCATTCCCACCCCACTCCAGGGGAAGGTTACTGCAAAATCTCCATTTCCTCCTGATCAGCTGGGACTCAGGAAGCAGAGAATAGATGGGGGCGGGGCCAGTCAGAGGTGGTATTTACCGGTTCTCCGAACTACTCAAAATTTCTGCTACCGGTTCTCCAGAACTGGTCAGAACCTGCTGAAACCCACCTCTGAATACTACTCATCTATAATGATCTAACTTGCATTTGATTCCACATTCAGCTGTTTTATGAATAAAGCAGCTAGCAAAGCATTTCCAGTTCATATCAAAAGTAAGTTATTACTCATCTTCAAGCTGTAATGTAAAGAGAATTTTCTTTAATTCTTGCTTCAGATGTAAGTAATTACTTTTAACAGTATTTATTTTATTTTATTTATTATGATTGCTATTTGTGAATTTCTAATATTCTTCCAAGATTATAGTGATGGGTTATATTATCATAAATTTATTATTTTCTCTTGTGACTGTTATTCAGATTAATCTTTCCATAGTTGGTCCTATCTATAAAATGAAGCTGATCTTTCTTCCAATAAAGAAATATTTTTTTTATTCTGAAGTAATTTGGACTAATAAATTATCTATGAAAGCCAAATATTTGTATGCTTTAAAAAAAACCCTAAACTTTAATAAGCACAAAAGTTTGTGTATATAGCAGTTTTTAAAAATTATTATTCACCTTGGCCTTTTGGAAACTGTCTCAGCCATGCTAACAAAAATAAATTCTTAAATGTTTTTTTCACCTGCATTTAGTGCTCTATAAATGCAGTGTGTTATACTTGAATGAGCACAGATATTCTAGAAATCTATACAGAAGGCTTTGTCTTCAACAATAGGCCAAACAATAATTTTAAAAGGGTTAGGAGGACTCATGCAGTGTGTTTTGCTGGCATTGCTATTTTCTTGAAGCTTTGTGAGCAGTTCAATTTTTTTTCTTGTCCCTGCTGCTATTTTATTAAAGACAACATGCATAAACAAACTTTCAAGGGAAACTCTAGGACAGAAGGAACTTCCCATTTAGATTTTATCTAGTATGAAAAGGTAACTACTAGGAAAGCTGCCAAGAAGTAGCAATGCTACTTTGAAAGAAGGATTTTTCTGTAAGATCTTTATCTTATTGAATATTAATTAATAGTAACAGTATTAGCTTTCTTCACAGGAGAAAGCTATTGAAATAATCTTCATGTGAGTGTGTTTGATAATGAAGGAGAAGTAGGGTGAGGGTAAGACAAACAATGTGGTCTAATTCACTTAGATCAGGGGTGTCAAACTCGTGGCCCGCGGGCCGGATGCGTCACGTGCTGGCCACGCCCACCCCGGTTTAGAGAAGGGGGAAAAGTCGCTATACATCATGTGACGACAATGTGATGCCGCAAGTTTGACACCCCTGACATAGATTACACATCTGGACAACCCACTGAGACCAGTAGTTATCAGGGTAGGATTAAGCTTCGCAATCATAAGGTCCAGGTTCAGGTGGACTCCTCACTTCTGCTTAAAAAACAGGTGGAAGTCATGGCAAAGAGGCTTCTGACCAGATCTAGTTGGTGTACCAGTTATGACACTTCTTGGATCAGAAAGTCTTGACAAGAATAACTCATGGCCTGATCATCACTCAATTCCTCAAAAGATACTGGCCAAAGAATCAGAATTTTTCCAATTAGACAACCGCTCAAGGTTACCACAAATACGTTTTGGGATATTTATTGATTTTCTTACTTTTAAAAAAAGGAATAATAGAAATGTGAGATACAGTACAAAGAAGACAAGCACTTTCTTTCAGTACTCTGTGAATCAGATGTTTGCATAAGGTAATTCCAAAAATGCCTGATAAACAGATTTTGCAGGTGATTAATATTTTTAAATATTTCAAGTCTACTTGACTATGAACAGGGGTAGGGGGAAAAGAAAATTTGGCTATATGAGTGCTAAAATCTACAATCTCTACATTTGAGATTGTTCACCACAACAAAGATTCATACAAAAAGAACCCATGAATACTAATGTCATCCCACGCTAGGTGATGTTTTAATGAAATAATTGTAACCATTCATGCATATTATACCTTTAAGTAAACTCTACTTATTTCATTCTGATTTACTGAACTTCACATAATCATTTCAAACTGGCCCAACTTCAAATGATTTTGAAAAATATAAATCTAAACTGAATCCTCCCACAAAATGTAGTCATAAGAAGAGCTAAGATATTTAATATTTGCATATTTCATACTTTCTTATGGGTCACTGTACTCCAATAGAATTGGAGTTATTTTTAATTCTTTGAAGAAGTCACTAGGGTGGTTAGGCTGTTCATTCTTGAGTTTCTTTCTGGCTTATTCTAATTTACAGACTACAAGTAGTCCTCATTTAGCAACCACAATTGAAACTGCAACTCAACCATTAAGTGAAGTGGTCATTAAGTGAAACCATGACTGCGCTTATGATCTTATTTCAGGTTTTTTTTTCTTTTGCTTTATTGACCTGCAAAAGTCATAAATGTGAGAGGATTAGGGTTAGGGTTCATCACTCAATTCTTTCAAGAGAGGTATGAATGCAATTTCAGGTTCATATCATAAAATATTCATAAATAAATTACAAAAATTTATTTAGATGCATATTAGGTATTGGTTATCACCTTTGAAGCCTTACATGGCTTGTGATGGAGCTACCTAAGGGACTGTCTTCTCCCAGTCGTTTCTACCTTCCAATTCGGTCTGGCACGTTGAACATGTTTCGGGTCCCATAAGCCAAGGAATATCAGCTGATTGGAACTAAAAGACATACCTTCTGTGCTGTAGACCCCATCCTAAGGAAAAATTTTCCCTTCAGAGTTTAGGATGACCATGAGCATGTTGGTCTTTTTAAAGATCTGGTTATGGGGCCTCAAATATGCTAAGGGCCTTATTCCTTGGTTATATTGACATCTATGGCAATAGTTTTACTCTGTGGCCATATATGTATATGTATATGTGTATGTGTATGTGTATGTGTATGTGTATGTGTATGTGTATGTGTATGTGTATGTGTATGTGTATGTATATGTATGTATGTATATGTATATGTATATGTATATGTATATGTATATGTATATGTATATGTATATGTATATGTATATGTATATGTATACTAATACGTATACGTATACGTACATCAGGGGTGGGTTCTACTTACCTTCCCTACTGGTTCGCATCGCGACGTCACGTCAGGGATATGACCCTCTGCACATGCGCAGAAGCCTCTGCGCATGCGCAGAGGGTTCTTTGCCAGCTGAGGCGATCGGAGAACCGGTTCGGGGGCGTGGTGCAAATTTCTGCCACCCG
>QLTV01004101.1:2856295-2870932 GCA_003457575.1 Thermophis baileyi | reverse complement strand
ATGTTCTAACTGTTTCAACTGTGTTGCATGGTTCCAACCAGGTCCAGCGTTTGAGCGGGAAAAAGCTCAAACGCTATTGGCTGGTCTGTCTGACAGCTCCCTATAAAAGGGCAAGCTGTCAGACTGCTCTTTGCTGGTTGCTTACACAAGAGCTGAAATAAAGAGCTGCNATCCAGGAGGGGAGGGGTGTTATGTTCTAACTGTTTCAACTGTGTTGCATGGTTCCAACCAGGTCCAGCGTTTGAGCGGGAAAAAGCTCAAACGCTATTGGCTGGTCTGTCTGACAGCTCCCTATAAAAGGGCAAGCTGTCAGACTGCTCTTTGCTGGTTGCTTACACAAGAGCTGAAATAAAGAGCTGCTTTGGAAGTCTGTCTCCTGACATCTCTACCCACTATCTAACAGGTTCTCCAGAACCTGTCAGAACCTGCTGGATTTCACCCCTGTCCTACCACCTGCTTAAAGAGGTTGTGACTTACCCCTTGTCTAGAAGCCTTCACTGAATGCAACAATTTTGTATAAATTTATCCCATCTCCAACATTTCTATTTTTTTTTTAGGGAAGGTTGTGGTCAGCTCTTCCAAGTAAACCAGACAAGAAGCCAAACTAGATAGGCTAAGTGTACTTTATTGTAAGGTTACTTTAACAAAATCCTGCAGGCCTGCAAGTAAAAATTGCTTGATCCATTAGAGCAGTGCTTTCCAAGTTTCTTTTGCTAACTGTTAAGCCAATGGGAGTTTCTTCATTTCTGATTGTCTGATTATGTCTTAGGCAACATTACTTCCCCTCATTCCCCAAGGTCATCCACACATTCCATTAAATCACATTCCCTTCAGACTCATGCTCCTCAAGTTCCCAGAGGAAATAGGTTATGGTGCTGTGAGAACGAAATGTTGTGTCACTCCCCTCTTCTCCTGGTAACTCCCTTTGAGCACACGAATTATCCAGTAACTTGTCTGCTTCCAGGCAGCTGCACTTCCCTCAGGAATCCGTTGATCTTTCCCCCTCATGTTTTATATACTGATGTGTAAGAAACTGATACATTTCCTTCTTACTAGGTCTCCTGGTATATTTGAAGTCCTCCCCATCCCATAGAAGACCTCCTCCTGCTCATTTAACTAATGGTTGACTCTGCATGGCTGATAATTTCCTGGGGTTTGTTGGAGTATTGATTGTGAAAAAGGTGTAGCAGTGTGACGTGAGAACAGCTTTGTGGTCTGCCATGATCTTTTTGACTCTGGGTAGCCTCTCCGCCTTTCAGTATATAAAGTACTCGATCTGCTTCCCTCTGAATCTGGAATCTAACATTGCTTCCATCTCTCACACACTTCCTCCTCATTTACTAGAATGGGAGTATGGAGTTGCTATCTGTGAATGTAGAATACAGGGGGTGCTCTTTCACAAGCAATAACCAATAGACTAAAGAGTGATCTTTCATTGATGCTGGCAACTGCAAACGAAATGCTGATTTGCTTAGTCACTAAGAAAAGACTAATGCGTTTTGAGTCTAGTTTCTGGGAAGGTCTTGAAGAGTTTAAAAATTTTGTAGAAAAAAATGTGCATCTGTTTTGTTTTTTGTTTTTGTTTTTTTACATGGCATTTGCCAGTTCAAGCTGTTCTTTTAAGAGGCTTTGGGGCTGCTTGCCTCTCGTGTAGGAAAACTGAAAACTGTAACATGGCGTTTTGTTGTCTTTGGTAAGACCTGCAGATGGAATTCATATGTTGCTTGGGAGAAGAGACTTGGGAGGTAGACTTCCAATAAAGAAATGGGCAGCATCATTGCAAGCAAATTCAGCAAGAGGGCTGAGATCAGCCCATGTTGGCCATGAACAACCAGAGCCATACATGAAGAATTCAATTAGCTATTTTCTGGCTCATACTTTTTGCATAGGAATCTTCCCAGACTGGCAGTTTGCACCTGGATAGACTAGATAACAGAATGGGGTGTGTGTGTGTGTGTGTGTGTGTGTGTGTGTGTGTGTGTGTGTGTGTGTGTGTGTCAGACCTTCTCCTCTTGTACCTACTAAATAGTCCAAATTAATCACCCATTTGACTCAGAATAACAGAGCTGGAAGGGACCTTGGAGGTCTTCTAGTCCAGCCCCCTGCTCAAGCAGGAGAACCTATACCATTTCAGATAAGTGACTGTCTGGTCCAGTGATGGCAAACCTTTTTGTCCTCGCGTGCCAAAAGCGCGTGCACGCGCAGGACAGCTCACATGCACGTGCCCACACCCATAATACAATGCGCTCCCCGCCCCCCTGCGCATGCGTGCGTGACCCCCCTGTGTGCCCCATTTTGGGCCTAGCAGGCCTCCCTGAAGCCTCCTGGGACAAAAAAAAGGGGGCGCGGGGGGGAGTCGCACCCCCCATGCTCCCCCCCGCGCATGCCTACTCTGTTACAGGTGTTATGCCGGCCTTGTATGCAGCTTTATTCCTCTCTAGCATTCATCTCAATTGTTCAGTGATGCATTTCCTGCCTCTCTAGGATTTACCTCTATCTGCTCCTGTGAGGCACTTCCTGTTCCTGTTGGATACAGTTATATTCTTGATGCCTTGTATAGAGTGTTAACTGCATTTTGATTAAACAACAGTGCTGCAGAGACCCGAAAATCAGCTGGTCGGCGGGAGGCGCACGCGGGCATGCGCGGTAGAGCTCAGCTGGGTGACGGCTCGTGTGCCAGCAGAGAGGCCTCCGCATGCCACCTGTGGCACGCGTGCCATAGGTTCGCCATCACGGCACTATCTTCAATGTCTTCTTCAAAACCTCCAGTATTGGAACACTGCTATCATATCACCCCAAATCCTTCTTTTCATTAAGCTAGACATACCCAATTGCTGTAACCATTCTTCATATGTTTTAGCCTCCAGTCCCCTAATCATCTTTGCTGCTCTTCTCTGCACTCTTTCTAGAGTCTCAACATCTTTTTTAAATATTGTGGCGACCAAAACTGGATGCAATATTCCAAGTGTGGTCTTACCAACACATTATTAAGTGATATTAATGCAATTGAGGACTGCATTGGCTTTTTTGGCAGCTGCAGCACACTGCTGGCTCATATTTAAGTGATTGTCCACTAGGACTCCAAGATCCCTCTCACAGTTACTGCTATTAAGCCAGGTTTCACCTATTCTATATCAGTACATTTGGTTTTTCTTGCCTAAATGTAGAACCTTGCTTTTTTTACCATTGCGTTTCATTTTGTTAAAGAGGGCCCAGTATTCAAGACTTCTCCTCCTGGCTCAAAGAGATGAAAAGCTTTCCTTCCTGCTCTCAACCATTTGTGTTGATCTGCCCTAAGTTGGGACTCAAAGTTGCTTGGCTATAGTATTATTGCTCGTGGGTGGGGCATGATTGGGGAACTCACTATAATACATATAGGTCTCCATAACTCTATCTGAAGAAATCTAGAACTCTTTCAGATGTAATAGTTCTTCCCTCTCATGCCATAAAACAACTTATAACTATTTCTAACAATCTTTTGGTAGACGTTAAGGTCAAAGATGAGTGCAATGTAGTTTCAAATTGGGGTGAATAAAAACTAACACTTATAAGAACAAATCAGATTTGTTTGACATTTAATAATATTTAATAATATTTATAACACTATTATATTATAAATAATATAATAATAAATCTAAGCTTTCTTTCACTTATCTAAACAGAAACTGGAATCTGAGATATTGATAAAGGAAACCTATGGCTGAAGCCTAATTTTTTTTCTCATTATTCATGTCCCGTCATAATCCCTTAAATTAGTATTAACATCTTGGCATTATTTTTTTCAGAAATATGAAACAGAGATCTAAAAAATAAAAATATACATTTTAGCAATTATACTAATCCTTGTGGAGCCAAGACCATACTTTTTAATGAGCCAAGACACATGAAGGCACCAATGAAAATATTCTGCAGTGGTTCTCCTTTACAAATTTACCCGATTTTTTAAAATATTAAATTAGGAAACTGGTATTCTACGAAGCAAAGTATCATACCTATTTGTAGCAATACCTTTGAGCTGCATTGCAGTGGTATAGGTCACTCTAGGGCAGTGATGGCGAACCTTTTATCCACTGAGTGCCCAAACTGCACGCGCGCACATGCCCAAACTGAAAGGTGCGCATGCGAACGCATGCATGCATGCACGCATGCACGCACATGCACACATGCACAGCAGAGACCCAAAGACCAGCTGGCCGGCGGGAGGCGGGGCATCCCAACACGGGCAGCACAACAAGAGGTAAGATCTTTTTCTTTCGTGACCTTCTGTTTCATCGTTTGCAGGGAAACAGAAGCTCCCGAAAGAAACATCACGGAGATCTGACCTGGGGCGATGGCACACGTGCCAGCAGAGAGGGCTCTGCGTGCCACCTCTGGCATGCATGCCATAGGTTCGCCATCACGGCCCTAGGGTATAAGTTCATCTTCTAAACAATCAAGACTTTGAAACTGGCCATGTCCATCACTCCATCATGAACACAGCCACTACTTACTTTCAAAATTTGAAATGCGCCCTTGGGCCAAAAACACTGCTTTAGATTAGCCTTCCCCAGACTAATGCCATCCATTTTAGGACAGAGTTATAGCAAGCTTCCCTATTCCATTTCCAACCTCCAAATATATTGGACTTCCTTAGTAGAATCAAACAACAACTTAATTTCTTGCCTCTAATAATACAGTAGTTACACATAACTTCAGATGGCATGGAGAACTGTGATTACAACCTGGATCAAATGTCAGTTCTTGGTGAGGTTCAAATTGAGGATCTTCAGATGCACAAGGTTTTGTTTACCTTGTATTAACAAAAAGAAGAGAGCACAAAGAAAGGCACAAATCCTGTTTATTAGTACTAATTATATTTATTAAAATAATAGGGTTGTTTTAGACCACAGGTGTCAAACTCGCTGCGTCACGTTGCCATCACGTGACGTATCATGACGTTTTTTCCCTTCACGGAGCTGGGGTGGGTGTGGCCTGCACGTGATGCATCCGGCCCGCGGGCCGCCAGTTTGACACCCCTGTTTTAGACTCTATACTTTGTCCAAAGTATTCTAGTAATTCCAGCAGTATTTTGATCAATAGTAGTAGTTGTATTATCAATACCCTTATTAACTTTTTATTGTTTTCAGTCTGTAGAATTATGGCACAAGATAATAATACTTTGTTAGAGTTATAGTTAATTTGATTAATATTATATCATGCTATTACTAGTAGTGCTATAAAACTGGGAACAAAATACAAAAAAATAAAAATAAAAGAAAGGAGAAATATGTTATAGTTTCTAATGTTCCTTAGATTACACAATTAGCCCAAGGCCTGCTCAACATAAAATGACAGATTATCATAAAGCACTGAGAACTTTTTTTTAAAAAATCACTGGAACAAATGGAAACAATACATTGAAGATTATTCAGGCATAAGTGCCATGGAAATGTATGGGGTTGTACTAGGACAGTGAAAAAAGACAGGTGAAAATAACTGTACCCAAGTGTTAGCCAAAGGAAAGAAAAAAACATTTCTTCTTCATAGGTTTCTAAGAATAGTCTCATTATATAAGAGAATATTTTCTAACAATTTTGTTATTGTTTGCAAATTAATGGAGAATATGCTTTGCTTTAAGAATTCTAAAGATACAAAATGATGCATTCCTATTTTCATACATGCATAAGGGAAGCCAGACTGGCACAACCTGGTATAGTGGTGAAGGTGCTGGATTAGAAGTGGAAAGATCCAGATTCTACTCCACCTATTGTGTAGTGGCTTCAGTAGGCAAGAACAGACCACCATAGATACAACAGCATTTATTGACTCAAAACTGGAACTGTGGAACAACAGGCAGATCCCTGTAATTTATACTCTGGGCCCACAGGGCCTTAACCAATCACAATTCTTGAAAAAGAATTCGCCCAAATATGAATGTTCTAAGTTTCCCTCCAAAACAGTTGCAGTTAACAGTTAGGGTCATCTAAAGGTTAGTTTCACTTTAGCAGGGTGAAGTTAACAGTTAGGGTAATCTAAAGGTTAGTTTCACTTTAGCAGGGCTTAACACAACTTAACACAACATATTCAATACATAACACCACCATCAGCCATAGGAGCTCACCATATGACTTTCAAGCAGTCATTCTCTCCAGCCCAATCGACTACACAAGATTGTGAAGAAGGAAAAAAAGTCATGGAACACAATATACACAGCCTTGACCCAAAGGTGCTTTTTCAAATGGCAACTGGACTGTGTTTTTGCTTGAAGACATTTCATTCTCATCCCAAGAAGCTTCTTCAGTTCTTCTGTGATGAGAAGCGAAATGTCTTCAAGCAAAAACAAAGTCCAGTTTCTCCTTTGGGATAACCATGACCTGGGTGACTGAGAATCTCCATAGATATATGGCCTTGAGTTTCTGAATGAAACATACAATAATAAAAAAGTATACATAAACCCACAGCATTCTATTTCTCATGGCAGTCATCATAACGGTGAAGGCCACAAGCAGGACATAAAGGGAACAGTATCTTTCCACCAGGTATTTCAGCATGTGGAACTAAATGTGATATTTATTGTAATCATATTTCCTTCATCAGGTACAATATGCAAGAATTTCTTCTCAAATCCAGTTAAAATTCAAAAGGGGTCATACAGGGATCTTTTCGCCCTCCTGCTTTTCAACTTTCATATCAATGGTCCTATATAGCGAAATGCCTAAATGATTTCCATCCCTCCAAGCTAAGGGATCACAGCATTGTTCTGATGTTCTATGCAAACGATATAGTTCTTTGCAGAACACAACATGCTTTATAAGAGTGCTTTATAAGAGCCGACCGGAAACCAAGATTATGGCTTTTATTAAAAGGCCAAAGCACCCCTGATGGAGCATTAATGGTCACAGAATAGAACATATGACCTGCTTCGAGTATTTAGGTTATGCACACACTGTCAAGGAAAGCTCAGTGGGAATAAGCTTCTGCCACTGGGCAAAGATCTGCCGATGCAATCCTTAATTTTTTCATTCCAAGGGAGGAAATTATGTCTCAATTACACTTAAGGTTTACCAGTGTAAGACACTAGCCTAATTGCTCTATGGGACTTCTTGTTTTTCCATCTTGGAGAGGATACAGTCCAAAATCATTAGAGCAGCTTTCCAGATACCTCACTATAGCAATAGCACCTAGATTTACTGTATATACCGCCCCATAGTGCTTTACAACAGTTTGGCTGGGTGGTTTACAATGTCAGCATATTTCGCCCAACAATCTGGGTCCTCATTTTGCTGACCTTGGAAGGATGGAAGGCTGAGTCAACCTTGAGCCCCGTGAGAATCCAACTCCAGGCTGTGGGCACAGTTAGCCTGCAATATTGCATTTTAACCACTGTGCCACTATGCCCCAAATGCATATCTATGACTGGAGACAGGTATGATAAAAGTTGAGAGAAGAGTGTATCTTGCATTCTTAAACTTTTGGCTAAAGCTTAGTTTTTTTCCTCCAGGCTTAGCCTCATTAATTTTCCAGGACAACTTTCAATCTACCTGGATTAAAGCTGTGGAATCTAAACTTCTAAATCTGGGCTTCTCTCCCTCCTTGGTTCTTCAGATGGAGCATGATTGGGTGAAACAAATCCTGAAGCAACGGATAAATGATACAGAGCATCAGCAGATCTAGAGAAGGCCCTTGCCTTGTGGTCATCAGCACACAACAGATATACTGTCACTGCTACAGGCTATCTGACACAGCTAGAAACACCCATCCATCAGAAAGCTTTGTCTCTTGACCAATGTCATGTTCTTCCCTCTGCTGTATTAAGTAGCAAATATTTTAAAAGGACCATTGGCTAGATCAGGGGTCAGCAACCTTAAACACTCAAAGAGCCACAAAAGTCCTAACCAGAAGCCCCCTGTTCAATTCTGGAGCCGACCGGAAGTCCAGTTCCCCCACCATAGAGTCTCCTCCTAGCACGGTGTCCTTTTTCCTCTACCTGTCCTAACAGAAAGCCCTATAAATTGTGGAGCTGACCGGAAAACCCGCCCCTTGCCATAGTGTCTCCTCCTGGCATGCCCTGCTCCCCCCCCAAACCGGAAGCTCCTCTCAAAATTGTGGTGCCGACCGGCGACAGGGAGCCACAGCAGAGGGATGAAAGAGCCACATGCGGCTCCAGAGCTGCAGGTTGCTGACCCCTGGGCTAGATGGTTCTGCCCCTGTGATTCTGGAAAGTGGAAACCACAGAATAACCTAGCCTCATAAATGCTGCTCATAAATGATCATTTTATTACAGCACATATGTCCAAGCTTTGTGCAGCAGCATGGAAGATCGGCAGGATTTTGGTGGCCCAAGTTCCCACAAAACAGATTATATTAATTTCTTTTTGTATGTATTTCATTTCTTTTCTTGTAGCTTTTACATAATAATTTTACTAAATTTTAGATTCTATCACGTTGTTGTAAATTTTAAATGTTTTTGAATTTTATATAATTTTAGAGATTATAACATAGACATAAGTTGCTCCTTTTGGAGCTCAATCATGGATTCTAATCGATTTGTTTTATGAACACATTTTAGCTTTGTCTAAATTTTGTTTGCTTTCTATCAATACACTCATGGACACATGAATGGACACATTGCTTGTAGACTAATGAACTGGCTGATTGGATGACTAGCCTTCCTCTCAACTCATTCCTTCTTCCTTCATTCTTTTGTTTTGCAATTTGTTCCTCATTTAGTCTTCCTATATGTCCAAACTACTTCACCATATTTATTTCATACCACTCATTTTTAGTCCACATTCATGACTCATTTTTTTCATCCTCCCACCTCTAGCTTTATCCCACACATAAGTACACCATTCCCACTGCACTGAAGTTATTTTTAGATTTCTCCTGACATTTTCAATTCTGATTTGCACATAACGATATAAGCACCCTTCTGTCAACAAACATTATAAAAGCATCCCATAAGTTTTTTAAAAAAACATGTTTGGCACATTGTAATATGTCTTCTCCATCTATGTTTCCCATTTTCAATAAGTAATTTGCCAAGGTGCAAACATTCATCCTCTCATATTAATTTATCCTATGTATGCATGATTTGCAATCATTCACTCAATGTCAAATCCATAATCTTTGACACAATCTAACTGACATTTGTTGCATGTTATTTGTGTTCTTGGCCATCAGTATATCATATTGATGCAATGGTTCACCTATTTACCTATCCTCAAACAATATAATTCTAACATCATGAGCATTTCTTATACTTTGCATAACTACACTGAACAATCAAAAACGCATCACACATTCTTGTGTTACTTTGTGCTTAGTGTTGAACAAGCTAAGCATACTGTTTATTTTCACACATGCTATACTCCTATTGTATACCATTAAGACATGCAGCAACAATCTTCAATTTCAGAATGCAAGTCTTTATCATATGCTTAATCTAAATCAGTAAATATAGAATAAATTCTCACATTCCTACATTTCTCAATAAAATTCATTTCCCCAACTTGTGGTAAATTGGTTTCTATAATGCTTTCAATTTAACTTTAAAAAAAAAGTAAACAAAAATTCACCTGATTTTTATGTAAGTTACAGGACATTCATAGTGGGTAAAGAAAATTTTGGGAAGAGAATATACAATTCTGTCTACTCAGAACTAAGCCTGATTAATATCCACTGGATTTATTTCTAGGCCAAAATATACCCAAGTGCATTTACAGTCATTAATTTCATTTGGAAAAAGCTAATCTATCTTCTAGAAGATAAATAGTAAATCTAATCTACTTTAGTTGCCTTCACAGCACATTTTGCTTCTTTCCAAGCCAAAATCATACAGATCCATTTTGAACAAGTCACCTTTCAAGTTAAGAGCTACATTTATTAATCAACTACAACAATGTGACTGCAAAGAAATCTTTCTGAGAAATGATGTAGATATACTGTAACGTTTTGAAGGTGACAACCAAGAGAAAGCAAGATAGACAGGATCAGTTGGTATACTGCAATACATTTTCTTGGTTTAATGTCATTTAATTCTTTTAACTTCCATAAATACCTCTCAAATCACACACTGTATTGCTAACCAAGTTTTTACATTTACATGGATATCTGTGAAGCAGTCACATTCCCATCCTAAGTATTTCTAAACTATTAAGATTAATTTCTAATTCTTCTGGTGGTTGCTAATTTAAATATTCCTCTGGACTCTTGTTTAAGGATGTACAGGACTTTTCATGTATGCAATTGTTTGGACTGTTTTTATTTGAATTCAATATGAATTCCTTTTCTTGCAATCAAAATCAAGTCTTGTGATTGATGTAGGTCTGACTTTCGTGAGACCTCCTCCCCTTCATTGTACTTGCCATCTGTTTATTTAATTTTTACATTTTATTAGTTTTACTATAATTTCTTTGTTGTGAACTACTCAGAGTCACTGACAGTCAGGTAGCATAAAAGTTTAATACATTCTTATTACATACAAGACAATGTGAAATCTCAGCTGCCAACAATTTAGCTGGTGTTGGCCTTCATATGCATTGAGTTCTTCCCAAGAACCTAGCACAGTGATGGAGAACCTTTTTTTGCTCAGGTGCCAAAAGTGCGTGCGCAACAGCGGGTGCGCAACAGTGCATGCGCAACAGCGTGTGTGCGTGTGCCCACACCCATAATGCAATGCCCTCCCCCCGCGCATGCGCACAGGCCTCACTGAAGCCTCCAGACTTCCGGTAGGCCCGTTGGGCCGTTTTTCGCCCTCCCCAGGCTTCAGGAAAGCCACCGGAGCCTGTGGATGGCAAAAAACGGACCCAACGGGCCTACCGGAAGTTCGGAAAGTTTGACTCTTATCTACTGCCAATTTGCCTTAACCGTAGTTCAGATTCCTGTAGAGAGTGTTAGCATGCAATAAACCTGAATTCATTTGAACTTCCTTGATTTTCTGTGCTTGACACCACATCAATTATCCATTCTCCTTTTCAACCACAGTTAAATCTGGTGTCTTATGTGTCAAGACTTTATCAGTTTGAATTTGGAAATCCCACAATATTTCAACCTGCGACTAGTTTTTGAACTATATGTTGTCATCAATTTTTCATTACTGGCACCTGATAATTTTTACAGATATTCCAGTGAATCATTTTGGCCATTGTGTTATGTCATCATTTGTAATCAGTTTGTGTAAACTTCTTGTACAAACTGATTATAAGATCTACTATTTTTTCTGCTTCTTTGCACAATCTGCACTTTGAATCATTTGATGATTTGTCAATTCTGGCTTTTATTGCATTAGTTTAAATCGCTTGCTCTTGAGCAATCAAAACTGAGCCTTCTATCATCTATATCTATCTATCTATCTATCTATCTATCTATCTATCTATCTATCTATCTATCTATCTATCTATCTATCTATCTATCTATTGCAGCTGTAAGCCATTACTTTATCTTTATCCATTTTGCCCTTGATCTTATATAGAAATTGACCATGTACTGCTTTTCCTAGCCAGTATTCTGCTCATGTTTTTATTACATTATTTAAATATTCACGTTTGGCTTCTTGCACATTCAGTAAGTTTCCATTTTTAACTTGCATCCATGGTTGTTCTTGCCTGTTTTTTGTGTAATAAGCCAATGCATACTTTTTTCTTCTTCAATTGTTTGACTTGAAGTAAATAACTGCATCCATTTTTACAGGCAGATATAATCTATCACTAAAACTACAAGGATGTAATGCATAGTGAATAGTCATTAGCTTTCTTGTTTTTCAGTCCACACTGTCAGGTGTAGGGTGTGTCGTTAATAATTCTAACAGTGTATCATATCACAAGTATGATCCAGGTATTGATGGCTTTGATATTGTTTCCACCATTCAAGTTTGGGTTTAGCAATTTTGTCACTCTGTGGACATATTCTTCACTAATCACATTTTTAATTTATCCATGTTTTATGCTATTCAACTGTAAAAATCCCAGATACTTGTAGGCTTCATCCTGATCACTTCTGAAATTCCAAATGATGTCCATTTCAGTTACATTACCATCCATGATTTTACCCCGATTAGTTGCTGTTGTTGCACATTTCTCTAGGCCAAATTCCATTGTATATGTGCTAAAAAGTCTTACGGTATTTGTTCAAGGGCTGGATTTTGATTTCTGGTTTTTCATAAACTTTCAGATTATTTCTATATTATTATTATTTCATTCAAATGAAACAGAAGTTAGCCCCTCTCTCCTGCAATTCTGGACTACAGCCAGTCACAGATATACATGTTAGGGATCTGTCTATTATCTAACTAGTTGGGTTGGCAATATATAAACCAACAATGTATGTTTGTGGTTTTAAAACAAAATCACTGTATTCCATCATACTATATTCCGATTGGTTGGTTATGTTGCAAATGACCATAAGAGGGAGCTAGAGATTATAGTCTGTCTCTCTGACTATCTGACTCTCTGTCGCTCTCTGAGATTCCTTGTTGTATATTTACTGTGCTTATATTTTCAATATCATTGTTTACTGTGAATAACAAAGATGACCGGTAAGAAGACTTTGAAACTTGGACTGTTATTCTGACTATTTACTGATTAAACGTGTATGACTTGGACTGTTTATTGGACTGTGCTATTTCGTAGAATTACATTTCAACAACAAATGTACAACAACAGTGTATATATGTGGTTGACACAAAATTAGGAAGAATGGCTAACATTTTAGAAGAAAAAGATGATTCTATATGATCTAGGTAGGGTTCAATAGTGGACCAAATGATGCAGTCCAAAGAAGAGGGGAATCTGAGAAGAATTACAATATTGCCTACAGGTTTATTATTAATTGAGATGATAGATAGATAGATAGATAGATAGATAGATAGATAGATAGATAGATAGATAGATAGATAGATAGATAGATAGATAGATTTAAGAACATTTGTTTTCTGTTGCAACCTATCTAGAAAAGATTGATGCCTGAAAAACACTACCTACCGTATAAGTAATTTTAATAAATAATACATTGAAGGACAGGGATTATGTGTCACAGATCAGTTTCTGTCCCTCACCATAGTTTCTAGAAGTTATTTGGAAGAGATAGATGATATCTTTTGGACCATTTTAATTCCATTTTAAGTATTGACATGTCTGTACAGACTGTAATGTAAGATGATGACTCCAAACAAGATTTAACATTGTGAAAGGCTGCTGAGCGACTGCTGAGTTAGTACCTGCAGCACAAAATGAAAAATAAAGTATCCAAAATAACATTCATTATAGCAAGCTTCTGGGATTTTTTGTCCAGAGGCATAGTGCAGGCAGATTTAGTTACATATATTTTAAGTGCAAGTCCAGCTGATACTTCCTTTCTCTGCACTGACAGAATCAGCTTACATCAAGCCAGGAATGTAGTATAATACACTCCATTAATTTAGCTATCTTCTCTAATCAGCAGGGTGCAAATAAAGCTTTCTTTTGCCAATGACTCAGCAGCACAACAAAGTGAAAAGCATTAAAAAGAGACAGCAAAGCACCGATACTAAAAGTCTATATTAAAAATGTATCAGCCTATAATAAACTACTCTTCTGTAACTTGATATCCTCTCCAACGTGTCTTCTCCAACATGGGGAATGATCTTCCAATATTTCATATGCTTGTTGGGGAATGATAGGAATTAGAATCCAGCCCATTCATTGAGGAAGATGGATCTAGTGCAGCGGTTCTCAACCTGTGGGTCGCGACCCCTTTGGGGGTCTAACAACCCTTTCACAGGGGTCGCCGCGCACGCTAGCCCGCCATCTTGGTGCCACACCCCCTTTGTTACCATCACTTCTTGCCTGGCAATGCGCACGTGCGGGGAGGGGGCAGGGCGGGGAGGGGGTCGCGGCGGCAGGGAGGGGGTCGCGGCATTAGGAATGTTGAGAACCACTCATCTAGTGACTTGTTTGCTTATACTTCCCATAATTTTAGTGAGATAAACAAATCACTTTTTGCTTCAGTCAGTGATTCATCAGATAATACTAATAAGAAGGCATAAAAAGATTTTTTTCAGACATTTTTTTTTTCAAACGAAAAATTTTCAGAGAAATTCTCCTGATATTCTTTTACTTACTGAATGACTAATGTGTTTGTGTTCATTCCCTTATTCCTTGCACAATGATCTCTAGAGGCATCCTAGTCAGCTTGGTTTCTCAAACTGCAATTAAATCTCAAGGAAATGCATGATAAGAAAATTCCTCCAATAGCTCTTCTTCTTTAAGAAACTTAAAGAAGGGGCAGTCTGGTGAGTTTCAGAGCAATGGCGAAGAGGAGAGATTTTTAAAAAAACACCAGTAAATAAATAACAGCAGTAGAATTCCTTATCATATTCTAACAATAAAGTAAGCTTGAAGACAACATGAAAAAAATTTCAAAAGCACCCTTAGAATTAGGTAGCAACAGCAGAAACCTTTGAAAATTGAAAAACAAACTTAAAAACAGTATCCAAACTATTCAAAACTGACAGGGAGGTATCTCTCATAGTCTAGGCATGCAGGAAGCTTCCAACCGCCATATCCTAGTTTGTTTGTGGTTCAAATTAATCTCATAATTTAGCTACATAGTAGTTCCAGTATAAGTCGTTATTCTTTTGTTTTTCAGTATTTGAACTAATTTCATTCTTTCTTTTTTTTT
>QLTV01004101.1:2842208-2856138 GCA_003457575.1 Thermophis baileyi | reverse complement strand
CTCCTCATCTTTTGGTATGCTCTCATTTTTCCAGAATTGCGCGTAGATTATTCTTGCCACCGTTATGATATGTATAATCAAGTAATGTAATTCCTTTTTATATTTTTTATCAATTATATCTAATAAAAATAATTCAGGTTTCCAATCTATATCTTCTTTTGTTATCTCTTTTAACCATGATCTAATTTTATTCCAATATTTTTTTGCCTTTAAACAGGTCGTTATTCTAATAACCTAAAACAATACATTATAAAGCCAAATCATTATCTTTTATGGTGAATGAATACATAGAAGAATAGCATGACCGAAACAGATGCAGATGAAAGGAATTCACTGCCCATCTAGTGAGTTTATATGCTGTGCTAATTTAGGTGTGCATAGATGCATTTAAAACTTTTCTATTCCAATTATTCTCCACTGTTCTAAACTGACAGTGAACACTTCTAAAGCCTAGCTGAAATGGGTAGGAATTATTAGCAAGACTCATTCTTTGCCCAGTAACCCCATGCTTTAAAAAATAAATTGACAAAACAAGTAATGGACACTTTAAAAAAATCCCTATAATTTTGAGATTTGTAAACTTTTGTATATAATAGGTAAATTGGGTCCACCAATAGGTATAGTTGAGGCACTGGCTTGACATTGCTGGACTTATCCTGCTGCTCTCAGGAACAACGAATAATGATGGCCCATCATCAAAGCTGGAGAGAAGGGGCGTTGGTCTTACCTGATACGCTCCTTCTCGTAGGGTGGAGCTAGCATCCAGGAATGGGTTGACCTTGTCTGTTCAGCCTGTAGGACTGAGTCTCTCAAAGTTAAGGAGCTCCGCCTCTGTTGCTAGGGCTCCCAGCTTTGGCAAAGACGATTTGACAGAGTCGCCGTGTGATCCTCCTCGAACATATCCTCCTCCAAGATCTCCCTCCTGAATAGTGGACCAGACAGCTCTTGGGTGGGGCTGGATATGCTCCAACCTACGAGAAGGAGCGTATCAGGTAAGACCAACGCCCCTTCTCCATAGTGGGTGGAGCTAGCATCCAGGAATGGGACATACCAAAGCAGTCTGTCCTATGGGTGGGCTATAGTCTGGTCCAAGGTCTCTCCCTCTGTATGGACCCTTTGGAGAACTCGGCGACCGAACGCCGCCTCCGCCGAGGCAAATATGTCTAGCTTGTAAGGACGTATGAACGGTGACGGGGAAGCCCAAGTGGCCACTCTGAAGACTTCCTCAATCGAAGCTTGCATTGACCAGGCCGCAGTCGCCGCTGCACTTCGGGTCGAGTGTGCCGTCATGCATGAAGATCGTGGGAGAGATTGAAGATCACACGCCTTGGCGATGGTACCCCGTAGCCACCTGCCGACAGTAGATGGTGTCACCTTGTGACCCAATGAGGTCGGTTGGAACGAGACAAAGAGGGCCTCCGTCTTTCTCAGCATAGCAGTTCTCTTAACATAGATGCAGAGGGCCCTCCTCACATCCAAAGTATGCCACTTTAGTTCCAAGGGGTGGGTCGGGTTGGGACAAAAGTTCGGAAGAATGATTTCCTGAGCCCTGTGGAACCAGGAGTTTACTTTAGGGATAAAGGAAGGGTCCAGGCATAAGACAACCCTGTCCCTGTGGAAGACGCAAAGGTCCTGTCTGACCGAAAGGGCCGCAATCTCGGAAATCTTCCTGGCAGAAGTGATGGCCACCAGGAACGCCACCTTACAGGTAAGGTGATGGAGAGAGGCCGACCGCAAAGGTTCATAAGGGTTCCAAGTTAGGGAGTTTAGAACCTTGGACAGGTCCCAGGTGGGGTACCTGTGGACAACAGGAGGACACAGGTTAGTTGCCCCCCTAATAAAGCGGCGGCCGGTAAGATGCTGAGCCAGGGACTCCAGCAAACCGCAGGCTAGCACAGAAGACAGAGCCTCCACCTGCCTCCTGATGGTGTTTGGCAATAGCCCTTTGTCCAGCCCCTCTTGGAGAAAGTCTAGGAGCTTTGCTATCGAGATCTGTACTGGAGAACATCCCACCTTGGAACACCAATTGCAAAACGCCTTCCAGGTGGCCGAGTAAATGCACTCAGTGGAAGGCCTCCTAGAAGCCTGGATGGTCCTGATAACCCTGGAGGAAAGGTTATGACGTCTCAGAGCGCACCGCTTAAGTGCCAGGCGGTCAGTTGGTACCACCAGGGAACTGAGTCTTTCTTAATGTTGGGCACTGCCTGCCCCGAAGCCGTGGGCAGTAATTATTCCGGAGCGCTAGACTCCTGTGGCCAGGTGTCGCTCGAGCGCTGGGCTCCTGCGACATGCAGCGTGGCTGTGACTGGGCAGAAGGAAGTCTTTGAAGTGCCCACTAAAGTGGAGCAAAAGCCCCTCACAGCCTGTCCAGGAACACCGCTTGACACGCTAGCTGCTGTAATGTACTACCAGGGAGACTGGAGCGCGAAAGCTCCTCTGGCCACTACCGCCTGCCTCGCTGGATTAGAGGCACAGAGCCCCTTTACGACTGGCCCGCCGATATTAAGATGGCGTTAGAGCGCGAAAGCTCCAGTGGCAGAGTTAGGAGGAGATATTCCCCTCTTGCAGTCTGATGCCACTGATCGGGCCTGAGGCAATGGCTGTTGCGGCTAGAGCCGAAGCTCTGTGCCGCAATCAACCCAGTGACTCTACCGGGTGGACGGGAATCAGCTGGGGAAACTCACGAAAAGTCGAATTAGACTGTCAAGATCAAGTCTCTTCAGCAGCAAACAGGAACGGGAGAAATTCACCACACGTTCATCCAGTCTGAGGACTGAGTCAAAGCTGGGAGCCCTAGCAACAGAGGCGGAGCTCCTTAACTTTGAGAGACTCAGTCCTACAGGCTGAACGGACAAGGTCAACCCATTCCTGGATGCTAGCTCCACCCTCTATGGAGAATAACTCCACCTTTGTCACATATAATGGATACTATCTTCTTTGTTTTAGGCCTTAAAATATGCCAACCAAGCCCCACTAATAGAACTTAATGGTAAAGTGTTATTCATGTTTACAATTTAATTTTTGAAAAAAACAAACAAAAGCATTTAAATTGCACTAGCCTAGATACATTGATATATGACATAGGTATATGATACACATACACAATGAAATATACATATTAGTAAATGTCCAGACATACAATATGTCTAATTTGACATTCCAAATGCAATTGCCAGTGATTATTAAAATACAGAAAAAATAGACAAATTAGTTTATTATGTTCCTAAAGTTTTTCATTGCTAGCGGAAGGAAATGAAAGTTTTAAAACAATTTAACTGATTTAACTGATTTATGTCCCCAAATCAATTGTCACTCACAATAGTTGTTGTAAGTTAAATGTTTGCTATAACAGGCCCTGGTCAATTACATGATTAGAGGATTCTAAACCAGATGACGTTTTCAAGTTGTCTGCAAGAAAAGTAGTTGCAGTAATATTAATAAACATGATCCTTATGATTGGAGCAGATATTCATAAGGGTAGAATTGGAGCACCGATTGAACAAAACATACTTAAGTACTCTGGAAATCTATCAAGTTTAAAGGTGAATCTAGGAATATAGAGTGCAATTCAATCCAACAATCCAGTTTTCAGACTCTCCAGAGCCTTTCAGTTTGTGCACCCATATTAATCTACGCCAAGAACCAGACAATGATGCAGAACATCAACCACTTCCTTGAATTATAACACAAACAGGGAAAAATATTATCCACATATTGATAGGTCCAAAACTCTTGAAAAAGTAACCCAGTAGGTTCAAGTAGTTATTAGATAGCATGACAAAATTGTCTAAAGCACTTCTCTAAGAAGACCCAAATGTGCTTTTCCAAAAGGCAATTGGACTTTCTTGGTTTTTTCAATCTATTCTGATTGATATATGGATACAAGTCAAAACTGTAAAATATGGCTTGGTTCCTAGAACCTTTAGAACAGGGGTTGCTAAGCCAATCTTAATGTATACACTTGCTCTGAAATCCAAACACCAAAATGAACCCAAATGAACAATGAAGATAATTCAATGAAACTTTGGGAAAGGGGGATTTTTTTATAACAACATAAATAAAAAGTTCTTCACACCTTCATAGTTTGGGAAACCCTGTTCTTCAAATAAAACCAGTTTGTTTTTGGAAAGGGTGATCAACTAGATTACATTCAATGGATTATTGGGGTGGCAGTGGAAGCAATGTTTATTGTGACCCTTGTTGTTGTAATAGCTTCTCTCAAGTGGTATAGCTATAGCCTAATCTTTGTCTTTAGAAAATTAGCAATAGCAATAGCACTTAGACTTATATACGCTTCACAGTGCTTTCCAGCCCCCTCTAAGTGGTTTACAGAGTCAGCATATTGCCCCCAACAATCTGGGTCCTCATTTTTACCGACCTCGGAAGGATGGAAGGCTGAGTCAACCTTGAGCCAGTGAGACTCGAACTGCCAAACTGCTGGCAGCTGGCAGTCAGCAGAATTAGCTGCAGTACTGCATTCTAACCATTGCGCCACTGCAGCTCTTAGTAGTTAAAACAGTGTTGTTCAACAGAGCTATTGTCATGTGACAATCATCAAAATGGTCACTGGACCATGGAGAGCATGTTATACTTTTTTATTTTATTAGTTGTTTTGATAGTTGATTGTACAAATAATCTCCAGTCGTAGCAATGAAGCCAAGTAAGCACACCAGGACTAAGAGTAGATATAAAGAAGACCAATTAATAAACAGCTATAACACCAGCCTTAGAACTGACAATTAAGAAACTAAACAAATGAATAGCTTCAATCCTTTACAATTGACTATCAAGAGTAAGGAACCAGCACACAAGAAATATGCTGCAGACCAGCACATGGTAGAGCAACAATGAAGGCCTTAGAAATATTCAGATCCTGGAATATGCTGTACCTACAAAGATCAGAAGATGCAGGTTATGGTTTTTCCAGTGATACACCTATGGAAATGGAAGTTTGGCTTCCAGGAAGCAGGCTAGAAATGATATTGATACTTTTGAACTTTAGCGTTGGAGAACTCCAGAAAACCCAGAGTTTTCATTCAAGACACCGGCAACCCATCAAATTCTCATGGTTTAGATACATTATCCAAAGACCACAGATTCTCTGGAGAAATCTAGCTGGAAAGATACAAGGAAATGAAGAGGATAATCCAGCAGCAAGGTGTGTGTGGACTTAATTATAGCGGCAATGAGTGCACCACTAGCAAACTTGAAGCATCATGTTGGGGACAGATTTTCCTGGAGAAAATCTATTGGTCTCCGACAGTTAACACAAACTTAAAGGTACATAATCAGTCACTGATATTAACGGTTGGGGTTTTTTTGTGTGGAGATCACAAGGGTCACTTTAGAATGCAGTCAATACACAAATAAATTAAGAAATATTCCATATAAGTCTGTGAAATGCATTTGAACATGAGGGTTATAATTGGAGGCTGTTTTGATTGCTCTAATATATTTATACATTTGCTTACTTGGGACTGGGGAAAAGAAAATAATGTATGATGGTTACTACTAAGTTTGGGAAAACTTTTTTTTCCTCTCTAGAACATTGCAAGTGCATTAGTGCAGCTACTCTTTAAAGCAGCAATGCCTTTATTCGTGCTTCTACATGAACCTGAAAAAAGATGCAGCTGCTCTGATAAGTTAAAGATAACTTATTAAATCAGCCATTTCTTTCAGATTTAAGAAGATTGAAAAATCACACATTAAAAAGATGCAACATTCGCACCACTGCATGTTGAGATGATAGATAGATAGATAGATAGATAGATAGATAGATAGATAGATAGATAGATAGATAGATAGATAAGATAGATAGATAGATAGATAGATAGATAGATAGATAGATAGATAGATAGATAGATAGATAGATAGATAGATAGATAGATAGATAGATAGATAGATAGATAGATAGATAGATAGATAGATGATAGATAGACAGACAGACAGACAGACAGATAATGATAGATAGCTAGACAGATAGATATAATAGATATAGATATACAAATATATATCAATCTACCTTTGACTGCTCATTCTGAGAAATATCCCTGCATGATAATGTTTGGGGATACCTTCCTATCACCTTCATGCATTATCTTTTCAGGTATGCTTCTAAATAGCTTCAAACCAACAGGAGGATCTTAAATATTGACACCAATGCATTTGTGAATAACAGCAAGAAAATAGCCAAGTAATGCCAGAAAACCCTTTTACATTATCTTAGCATTGCAGGAATCAGAATAAATCCATGCATTTATTTGTTGGTGCAGATATACAATCAGAGTCTTTTGAAGCTGATGATTCACTCAAAATATAAATTCTGTCCAGTCACGAAATAGTGGAATAGTGGAAAAGAAGGAATATCCCATAACACATAAGTAACTTGTAAAATGTAATTACAAGTCATAGTAGGAACCAAATATAAAAAATAATTTGATGATATTGTCACCAATAACTCCAGTGCAAATTGAATGCTAATCATAATTATCTCCAAAATGTTCAAGCCAATGCAGGAACAGGAGCCATTACAGTGCTTTCAGTCATCAATCATACTCTGTTGATTAGCAGCATTAAATGCAAACCAAACAGTGGGGAGTAAACTGATCTAAACACCTTGGCGCAACAGAGTAATGTATAACAGCAAATTATTTGTTCATCGCACTGCTACAATTAATAATACCTTGATTATAAAAAGACACTGTAAGTTGCGAACGTCTGCTAAGTTGTGGAATTAATCCATTGGTTTCTACAATCTCCATCAAGCATAACCTAGCTAGCATTACCTCAGAAATTCCCAAGAAATAGATCTCCCATGATTTGCAATGCAGGTTGCTTCAGACAAATCTGATTAAAAAGAAGCTAAGAGAAGCTGATTGAAAAGAAATACAACCAATTGCGTATGTAGCTGTAGTATATACCTATAGGACAGCCTAAGGACAAATAAAGATTTTCAGATGAAAAAGACCATGTTTACAGAGTGAAACCTGTAAACCTAATTTTAGAGTTATCCTTCCTAACTTGGCTTTGTCCTCTGTTGTGCAAAAGAAATCTGAGAATAGTATTGCAATGTTGCAATGTGCTTCCCATTAATTGCCTATTTTGGAAAGAAAAGTCCTCAGACAAGTGCAAAAGCTTGCTTACTACACATATGTTGGTATGGTATAACAGACATTCACATACCCCACGTTTTTAAAGTGTACTTAATTCTATCATAATAGTAGAATGTATTCCTATGCATACATTCAGATTATTAACATCATCATAAAAAACATTTTAGTCAACTTATAGCCCTCTTCTTAAAGGTGCAGATATAAGCTTTACGATAGTCTAGTGATGAAATTGTCTATGTCCATATTCAGCTAGACCTATTTCTTTAAGCACACTTTTCTCCCATCTGCAAGAAAACACAAGAGTAATGTATGAAAAGCCTAACATATAACAGGAAGAAATGTGAACTATACTAACATAAATAATGTCATCTTTATTGAACCACAATGGAATCTATATGCTTAAATCATCTGCTTTTCCTGTATCCGAGGGGCCTGGAGAAAATCAAAATAGAAGGAACATGACAGAGCGAAACAAATATTGTAGTTACAAAAACAAACTAATGTATCAGAGAGAGAAATTTACTTGGCTCCACATGTTCCTACAGGATCATTCCCGATTTGTGTAAATTCATCTTTTGACACAGATCTCTCTGTGTTTTGTTTATTGCCTTTAATTCCCAAAATGGTCCAGATAGTGCAGCTTCAATAAATAACCCCTTCAAAAGAAAATGAAATAAAACTTAAATGACCACATCTTAAATCTTTGAGGTTTGACTTTTTTATCAATATTCATTTATGTCCAATAGCTGTCAGCTGAGAGACTTTTATACAGATTGGTTTTTAGAACTACTATACAAGGACACACAAACACACACACACAGGCACACTTATGCATTTCATCAGAATTTCTGTTAATTTTCTCCTTTTTCTGCACACAAGAGTCAATCCAAAATTATGTTTGACAAAGAGTCAGATTGGTTTTTATACTGTACATGTTTGCCACAGTATTAGTGCATTTTTTCCATAAATATTTTTAATTAGGTTAGAACATATCACACATCTGTGCTTTGGAAGCCTCTGTCAACCCAGCTAATGCAATCACATGGAAACCAATGTCCTCCAGCTATCAGACAATTGATTTTTGCAGGATTCTGCTCTTGTGTAGCTTAAGGGACATGCAATATGTTCATTAATTTGTTAGACCATTCACCCTTACTTCATTAAGAGGGAATATTTAATATAAGATTGAAATATTCTGTTCTCTCTTCTACAAAAACCAAAAAGAACTGTTCTTAAAATATGTACCCAAAGCTCAATGTTTAGTTACCATAAAATATATGATATAGCCAATGTAATTTCAATCCATTTGAAGAGGAATATGAAATACATGCTGAGATACCTTCCACTGAAATGAATGGGATTTCATTTCATTGACATTGTACCCAAAGGGTACAACTGTGAGATTTAAAAAAATGTAACTGGAATGATAACTTGTATATAGTCTGAAAGAGCACATGTAAATTATGCAGATTTTTCTCTTCAATATTTTCTATATATGACATAATTTATCACCTATGCATTATTGAAATGTGCTACTGATCTAATATCGATAGATGACAAAAAACAGTATAGGAACAATGAGTAGAAAAAATCACATAACCCAAGAGAAAATAACTTCTAGTTTTAACTTACGAATATACAATCCCTAAATAAAAACAAATCTTTCTTTACACACACACAGACATCATTACACTATAGGTCACAGGAAAAATGTTCTATAGTACTACAACATATATTCTCTAAAATTGTAGAGGGTTACATAGGAAGAGTTTTTGCAACTTATTGGTTAAGAGGACTTCAACATGCAGTATGAATTCCAGTTATGAAACTCATATCCACTGCCTAAAAACCATTGAGAATATTGCAACCCTTCTCCCTCAGAAACCTCTTGGAAAAATCCTTTCCTACAATATGTAATATAATAATTCACATGCAATGCAGCAGAGGCATTTAGCATAAAAACATCTGAAGCTGAAGAGAGCAAAACTTCCTTAATTTGGAAGCTTCCTTGTAAGGTCAGGTAGAACTTAAAAGAACTGCTCCATTTCACTTGGCAGTTGTCCTGCAGTTCCTCTTTGGAACTGGGTTAAGACTCTCGTGTTGATATTTTGATGCAAAACAGTGTGTTACATATTAAAGTGCCAAAGCTCCATTTGAAAACAACACAAGGAATGTGCTTTTAAAACCTTCGGCAGCATATTCCTATCTTTAAAGCCATGAAAGAAACAGTACCTGAAACTTCTTGTTTAAGGATCATATATCTTTTGAGAAAATAGAATCTGAAACCTTTTTTTTAAGTGTAGAAGAAAAAGGGGATCTCAACATGTCTTATTTGTTGTAGTATTGCAGGTTTACAGTCCACTTATGGCTGGCTTGTACCCTAAACTGCAAATATATCTTTATGTACATTTTACAGAAAAATATCACAAATATTTTTAGCAAGCTGGGATACATCCAGTATGGTCTTCAGAAGCATCCCTTTTTAAAACCCATCACATTTAAGCGCATCCTTTCTCTTTAAACAAGTCCACATACATAAGTGCATGTATATACAGAGGCATAATTCCAGTTATGTGTTCACTCAAGTAGATCAGACATTAACTTGACTTGACACCAATGTATGGATGTATGGAGACATATCCAGAGGATGTATGCATTACAAGATAATAAGAGACATTTACAACCCAGAATATAGGAGCAGGGCAGCCACAAGTGACATCACCAGACCAACTGCAGTGTCAAGTCACTCCAATATATAACCATGCACATCACTGCTCTCACAGCCTCCTCTCTGCTCTCAGCGATTAGAAAACACTCCTGTTTGCAAATATCAGTTACTTTCCAAACACAGCCAAGGATGCCATATCTTGTTGGCATACAGGAAAGATTGTGGAGGTTGCTAAATTGATCAAGACATTCGTATTTTTAAAAAGAACTACAAAATGCATCACCATAGAAACCCAAAAGTAAGAAACTACAGTAATAACACTAAAGTAAATGCCATATCCAGTTATTCAATACAAGTCAGCTTAAAAGATTTCACCAACAACACAAAAGTAGCTGGGGTTTCAATGCATCCAGAACATGGGACTTAAAAATTCAAGGGTTTGCTGCTGTTGTTGTTTTTCACCCCTAAGGGATGTAACTACACAGTGTCTTCATTTCACTATCATGTGATCATAACTTTAGAGAAACGATTATTTTACTTACAGGCATTTGTTACAGCGAAGCTGTTTGCTGTTTCGATGTTGTCTACGTGAGGAACCAAATTAAAAGGTGCTTCAGATGCATTGGGGCTGGTGTTGTGAAGAAAAATTGCTAATCGAAAAGCAGTATATTCCTGATCTGTGTTTCTGATGAAGAGACCACCTATCAGCAAATAAATGATAGAAAAGGAGGAAAAGGCATCCGTTATTTTTATGCCAGCCTTTGTAAGTAGCTTTCCTATTAATCATAAAATTCATGTTTATGAACATAAAGACTCAAAGCTTGGGAGACTTTTAGAATCCCAGTTTCTGGTAGGGTTTTGAGTCCCCCCCTCCTCCCTCCATTTTCAAATCTCCCCATTTCTCCTTTCTTTACGTATCTGCTAGGACGAGAATGACCTTTGAAACCATTTACCTTTCATCTATGTTAAAGGTCTAAATTGGCCCTCCCCATCTAAAGCAGCAAGCAGATTAAAGAGAACAGAATACAGGCAAAGGTTTTTAAGTATGGCAGAGATGAGACCTTATGCACTCTTATACTCCGAGATATGCATTCCCTTTTTATGGGCTGACACTAGGAAAGGGTAAGAAGAATTTTTTTTGGGAGGGGGGAGAGAACATCAAGAACTTTCCTCTTCTGCAGCCTCTGGGCAGGCAGGAAGTTGCTTAGCCTTATTAACAGCATCTTTAAGAGTGCACGAGAAATGATGTAGTGGTTTAGCTGGAACTGGAAGGGATTCAAGGGCTGAGTCCCATGCAAAGAAGGAGAAAAACGAAGGCAACTGAAACGGGGCAGAGCCAAGTGGGATAGGGATGCTAGGGAGACCTTTTTTTAAAAAGAAAAAAGAAAAAAGAAATCATAGCCAAGTTTTCAAAGTAATGGTACCCAAGACCATCTAACACCATCACCAGCTCCGGCCCCTTAACAAATAGCTTGCTGCAATGAGCAGGCTGGGCTAAGAGGAGGTTTACCGAGGATCTTGGAGAAACGGTGCATTTCAGAGGTGGTGGGAACATCTTCCCAAGTTTGAACATACATTGCACACATGCATATATATACATATCCGTCTTGCCGACCATAACAGGCAGAGCCACCACTCTCTTTCCCTCCCCCCCCCTCCCACCAGCCCACCCCGCATCCCTGCCTTCACAAAGACACGTGAGGGGACGGGAAAGGGGCACTCGGGGACACTTGATTCCCCTCTTTCCGAAATGGAAAGCTGTGGCCAGGATCGGAGTTGCCCCTCCACTTTCTCCCCTCCCTCCATTCCGTGCCACCCTGCCGGGTTCAACACTCCCGACCCCCCCCCTCGCCTCCCGCCCAATGCAGCGCTTACCTATTTGCACGCTGCTAGGAAAAGCGCCCATTGCAAGTCCCCAAAATCCAGAAAACAACAAGACAAGCTGTCTGCAAATAATCCTCATCTTCTTCTTTCTCTTTGCCTCCCTGGGTCTCCTCCTCCTCCTCCTCCTCCTCCTCCTCCCGCGCTCTTCCTATATGTTGTTCAGAGAGGCATTGAGGATGTGGGGGGGGGATGATGTCGGGAGAAGGAAGAGGGGGGGGAGGACTGGACACCAAATTAAGGGGGGGGAATGGGGAGGGGAAGCCAAACGAAAGGGAAAAGGGGGGAAAAGAGAAGAGGGTGGCTGGTCTCTTCTTTCCTTCTCTTTCTTTTTTCTTCTCCCCCTCCCTCCCCGCCTGCTCGGCTGCCTTTCCCCCCCACCCCACTCAGCGAGCCATCCTGCCGAGGCGCCTCTTTCCCGCAGTCTCCATAACCTCGGCAGAGGTTTCGGTCCGACTGCAAAGGTTTCACGCGCAAAAAGATGGAGGAAGAGAGTTGAGAGGTGAGAGCGAGGAGTCTACTGGCCGCCGCCGCCGCCGCCGCCGCCGCCGCCGCTGCGCTTGGAAACCTAGACCTGCGCTATTCCTCCCGCCTTCCTGCTCCGGCCGCCTCTACCCTGCCTCTCCTTTGCTGTTTCTCTCCCGCCCGCCCGCCTTCCCGCCCTGGCTCCTTTCGGCAGACACGCAAACACAGCCTCGCCACCAGAACCGCCACCGCGCGGTGGGCATTCCCTCAGCAGCGCCTCGGACGCCAATCCTGCCTTAACCCCGCCCAGATAAAGGCGCTCGGAAGAGCCGAGCGGCGGGAGGGAAAACGTGCCCTCGAAGCAAGTTCGGGCAGGCTGGCCGGCCGCCGGGTTGGTCCCTAGCCTCGTTGGCCTGCGCTCCGCCCGCACAGGCCAAGGAGGACTCGCCGGTCCGCCTAGGAGGGGTGGTTCGCACGTGGGAGAGCCTCTCTTGCTGATATTACACGTGTGAACGGACTCCACGGAAAACAGACGGCCTGAAATTCACACAGCAAGTTCAACCCGGCTAGTTGTGGAGTGACATCTTAGATGGAATCCTAAAGGTGCTTTTTCAAGAGGCAACTGGACTTTATGGTTTTTCTTTGAAGACGTTTCGCTTGTCATCCAAGAAGCTTCTTCAGTTCTGACTTCAGAGAGACTGAGGAAGGAAGAAACCTCTTAGATGAGAAGTGAAACATTTTGAAGGAAGAAAACCAAGAAAGTCCAGTTGCCTTTTGAAAAACACCTTTGAGACAACCATGACCTGGATGATTGAGAATCTCCATAGACACACACAATACTCCTTCATCCTCCTATGGATGAGAAGCTAAATGTCTTCAAAGAAAAACCAGAAAATCCAGTTGTCTCTTGAAAAAGCACCTTTGGGACAACCATGACCTGGATGACTGAGAATCTGGATGACTGAAAATCTCCATAGACTCTTAGATGGGATCTTAGCTTTCTGTGCATATGGACAGCTTAGGGTTTCCATAACTTGCAGGAAGGGGAGAACTTGAGCAGTAACCTGGTTAAGCTGATTGTGTGGAGCTGCTGTTGGGTTTGAAGTGGAAAGGGGGGGATGCATAGCTAATTCAGACTTGCAAGCCCTTGCTTAAAGCATCAGAGCACTGCGTGGGGAGCTTCAAACCCAACAGCAGCTCCATACAATGAGCTTAACCCAGGTTACTGGCTAAGTTCCACCCTTCCTGCAAGTTATGGAACCCTAAGCTGTCCATATGCACAGAAAACTAAGATCCTATCTAAGATGTCGCTCCACAACTAACCGGATTGAACATGCTGTGTGAATTCAGGCCTTCTGTTTCCGTGGAATCCATTCACACGCCCAGTGGTGGGATTCGAATTACTACCGCTTCTGGGGGCGTGGCTTGGTGGGCGTGGCATGGCTTGGTGGGCGTGGCAGGGGAAGGATACTGTAAAATCTCCATTCCCACCCCACTCCAGGGGAAGGATACTGTAAAATCTCCATTCCCTCCCCACTCCAGGGGAAGGTTACTGCAAAATCCCCATTTCCTCCTGATCAGCTGAGACTGGGGAGGCAGAGAATAGATGGGGGCGGGGCTAGTCAGAGGTGGTATTTACCGGTTCTCCGAACTACTCAAAATTTCCGCTACCGGTTCTCCGAACTACTCAAAATTTCCGCTACCGGTTCTCCGAACTACTCAAGATTTCCGCTACCGGTTCTCCGAACTACTCAAAATTTCCCCTACCGGTTCTCCGGACTAGTCAAAATTTCCCCTACCGGGT
>QLTV01004101.1:2816230-2836381 GCA_003457575.1 Thermophis baileyi | reverse complement strand
CCCCTCATCTCCTGCCACACCTGCCTCCCCTTTCTTGGCCGGTCTTTGCAGGGAAACTCCAATGTAAACAAAAACTTTACTCCTTGAAATGTAAAGAAAAACTTCTCGCGAGTGCGAGAAGTTGTTAATTGCTCGCACTCGCGAGAAGTTCTTCTTTACATTTCAAGGAGTTTCCCTGCAAAGACCGGCCGAGAAAGAGAAGCGGCGAGCTGCCAGACTCTGGTAAGATGTTCAGGCACAATTTGGGGGTGGCAGATGGGGCAGGGGGTGCGTGTACGTAGTTGAGGAAGGGGCCTTATTTTCGGGGGGGGGGGGCTTATTTCAATGCATGTCCGGAAAAGCCCTGTTGGGCTTATTATCGGGACATGTCTTATTATAGGGGAAACACGGTATATAAAGACAACCCAAATAGAACAGTTGGATGTGATAATAAAAATCGTAGAGCCAAATGAATGGCATAATTCTAAGGCATGGGTGTCAAACCCGTTGCCATCACGTGATGTATCACGACGTTTTCCCCCTTTGTGGAGCTGGAGTGGGTGTGGCCTGTGCATGACGCATCCGGCCCGTGGGCCGCCAATTTGACAGCCCTGTTCTAAAGCATACATACCAATACAAGTGATCCTTGACTTACAATCTTTCATTAAGTGACCATTTGAAATTATCACAGCACTGAAAAAAGTGACTTATGGCCATTTTTCACACTTATATCTGTTTCAGCATCCCCGTGGTCATGTGAACAAATTCAGACACTTGCAAACTGACATGTATTTATGACAGTTGCAGTATTCTGGTCATGTGATCCCCTTTTGTGATCTTCCAACAAGCAAAGTCAATGGGGAAGCCAGATTCATTTTACAGCCATGTTACTAACTTAACAACTGCAGCGATTCACTTAACAACTGTGGCAAGAAAGGTCTTGAAATTGTCACTACGTTTTATTTGTCAGCTGGACTCTTATTCTGAAATGACAATGTACGCTGATATGCAGTCATGTGATACCTGTACTGCGCATGTGTTACTCTTTTTTTTCTCTTTGTTCTTCACCATGTAGACACGGACTTAGATGTTCTTATTTTTGTTTTGCAAATATATTACTTTTATTCTTTCCTGGCCTCCGGTCTTATTCTTGAGAATTGAGAGCATGGGAACAAGATTCATTTCACCTCTAATTATCTTTGTCCGCAACAGAAATGGAGCAAAACTCACTTTACAACTGTCTTGCTTAGCAACAGAAATTTTGGGCTCAATTGTGGTTGTTAGTCGAGGACTACCTGTATAAGAAACAAACAAATTAATAAACTTATAATAATAGTGGGAAAATGAGGGCATATTAGGAACTGTTAAAATCCAAGGCTCTTGGAGATAATTTTTTTCATTCACCTTTTGTAGATGAAAGTACTGCATTATGGAAAGCTGGATGCTAGCATTGGATTTTGGCAGATATCTTTGAATGAAAATAGTTCAAAGCTGTGTATATTTAATACACATTTTGACAGATATAGATTTGAAAGATTGCCATTCGGTAGTTCATTTGCCTCTAGACTTTCTTGGATATCTCTACACTGGCTCCTTGATGACATTGTTATGTGAAGATATATTGATTGGTGGTGGGGGCGGGAAACCATGATAAAAGAGTAAAAAAAAAAAGAGTAAGAGCCAGTTTGGTGTCATGGTTGGGGTGCTGGCTAGAAACCAGGAGGCTGACACAAAATTTTAAAAATACTTGAACAAGTATACTCATTCTGAGACGATGACATTATTAAAATCGCTAGTGTTTCTGTTGACACTATTGCCTACAGACTTGGGAATAGTAATGCTTCTTTTTTTTTAAAAAAAAGATTACAATTAGAAACATAAAAATTAATACAAATTAAAAAGACTAAAAGAAGAAAAAAGAAAATGCAGAAAAAATAGAATAAAAAAATAAAAAAATAATATAGTTATATTTTTAAATATAGTTGAATCTATCAATGAATCATATATTGTTATAATGTATGTTATATACTGTATGTATAGCTTCTCAATCACAAGTATAAACAATTTTAGGAACTTATCCTCTTCTCTTAAAATAAAATAAATAATCTCTTCTTTCCCATATCCCATCTCTTATCTATAAACAAATCCTAAACCCTTGTCATTTCAGTCCTGACCAGTAAAAATACATTAAAGGTTACCATAGATAACAACATATCTATTTTAATCGTAATCAAATAAACTAACTTTATATTTCTTCCTTTTACTTTTAACTGTCTTGATTTTTAGTTCCTTCAAATAATGGTGTGGAACTTTATTTCTTTTCAGTTGTCCCTTCTTATAAAATTCTTCAAAGCTTTGAGAAGCCTGTTTCATAAATCCAATACAGGAAAATTATCAAGGTCACTCTCTCGGTTTGTTATTTTTATATTCCTTTTAATTATTAAGACATCCACCAGTTCCATTTTTATATCCTGTGTACTATCATTTTCCCTCATTCTAAAATCAATTTTCAAATCAGTCTTTTCCAGTAAAGCGTGTTCTTCTTCTGTGTTATATTTTAAACATTGGCAGTCATTCTTAAAATTAAATTCTGAGTCCCGACTGTTCAAAAATATCCTTCAGTATATTCAATATTAAAATGTTTTTTCCCCAATCCATATTAGTAATTTTAGTTTACATATTCTTCTCCTTTAATTGCAATTTTTAGTTCCTTCTAGTTGCCTCTTCAACTTACCAAGTTCCACCCTATTATATTTTTTTAAAGAATTCAAAACAACCACATTTTCCCACAAGAAGGATTCTTATAATTAATTTCAAGATCTGAATTCAAATCCATCTGGTCCATTTTTAACTTTCCAAAATCAGCATTCTAATCACCCTTTTCCTGTTTATTTCAACAAATGATTTTTCTAAGCCTTTACATTTATATTTAAAACTTCTTTTACTAAGGATTGAAGGGAACTCTCTGCTGTTATACAGGTTCCTGAAAAGCAGTTAACAAGCAATTTCCAAAACTGATTAAGAAAGGAAATGTCTTTTAACAAGACACCAACCATGAGGTTAGGGCAAAGATGGTGATGCCTCATCTCCCAGGACTCTAAACCCACCAGAGACCACTGTCTTATGTCTCCTCATGAGGATCAACTGTCTGGAAGCATGTTTTGACCTAGGCTTCCCCAAACCACGAAGCAACTGATAAAACCTCTTTTATTTAGGTTAAAGGGAATTCCTCTCCAGCAAAGTCCCGGCAAACAGTCTTTCATGGGATTTCACAACTACAGACCTTTATCAGGCTTGGAGAGTTCCAGGCCAATATCTTTCAAATACCACTCTGTAGCAGCAATTACTTGGCAAGAAGTCAGGAACAGATCTTCACCCTCATGAATTGAACTAATTGTCTCCTGCAAACTCCCCTTCCCTTTCGGTCCTCTTTATTCCCTATGGGAGTGCTCATTCACCGTCCACCTGTGCCTTTACTCCCGAGTCGGCCCTTGTTCCTTAGCTGTTCCCTTCTCCTGGCAGCTCTGCGCATGCGCACATCGGGAACAGGCTCCAGCTGTTCTTCTGTCCCACTGATATCTGACTCCGAAGGCAGCTGATAACTGTTGGACGGCCTGGTCCCATCTCTGCCTCCGATGCAGAGCACTCATCAGAGCCTTCCCCAGACTCCAGGACTGGCCCATGTTCCTCCCCAACCTCCTCACTGTTTGAGTCTGCCACCAGTTCCGCTGACAGCTGGTGGGCCACAACAGAGCACTTGCGTGCAATCTCAAGTCTTTCCTTGTTTAGAGAGGAATCATGAAGAGACAGTCCATTTGCCAACTCTTCATTCTGTTTGGTCATCTGTTCTGCTTCCAATGGAGCCATCTTCAGTTTACCACTTCTTCCCCGGTAGTCAGGAAACAGTAATACTTTAACAGAGGCATATTTTCTAAAATTGTGACAAGTATATAATACATAATTCATACAAGTAGAATGAACCTCAAACTGAAAAGGAATGTCAGCCATTGTGTTCTATTGTATACATTTTCATCAATACATTTACTGAAAGATAGCAGAGACACAGATTCTTAAAAGTCATTTTTAAAAACTCAATATATAGTGTGTCTCCTATGATTCAGGAGTTGTTGCAGAAATAACAGCTTCATGTTACTTATAGACCAGGGAGGGAATGAGTAATAGACGATACTTTATCCAGAACCCAACTAATACAGGAGGAATGATTGATGCTAGAGAAATCAAAATAGTAAGTTTTATGAACCTTTATTTGTCTATTATTGATTCTAAATTTAGCCTTCAAGGATGTTATGAATATAGCACTTTATAGCTCCTGTAATATATTATTTTTAATAGATGGCTTCAGAAAAGAATAATATTCTAAAATGAGATCTTACTGGAATTAGAGAGAAGAGTAAAGTGCTAACAGGGACTTAGTTTTTAAGAATGATCATACAGTAGTGCCACAAAAATCAGGAATTGGATTTTCCTGAGTTCCTGAAGCAGTCCTAGTGAGTTGAGTTTTATTACTTGGAACAGCCAGCTGTCTTCACCCAAGTAGTTTGATCCAGAATCCGAATGAGTAGCCCAGTAGTGGGTTCTAAAACCCTTTACTACTGCTTCACGCGCTCGCACATGCGTGCAACACTTCTGCACGTGCGCAGAAGCGTCCCGGGCATGTGGGCGGAACCTCTCACTGCCGCTACTGGGTCTAAGAACCGGTCCAAACCAGGAGCAACCCACCGCTGGAGTAGCCACTGTTTGAAGTAGTCTGAATCTCCTTCCAGGAAAACCATGGCTTCAGGAAGGAACGCAGACAATGAACAAAGGGACTCTTATTTTTTGTCCCTTCCAACTGTTGAAGGACTCATCTGATATTGACCTTCAAAAGCCAGAACTCTGTTTACAAAGTACAAAGGAAAAGCTACTGCCCCTTCTTGCTTCAATTCAGAAACAATCTTTCTGTTTTGTTCCCCATTTCCAAGTTAAGTGCTGTCTATGTAAAAAAAAATATTGCCTTTTAACATATGTAGCATGTTTGAATGCTGCTTCTTGTAAATGACTCTCTTTGTGGGCTTTCTTATTGTGGCAAGAGACAATGGTGGTTTTTTCCCCTGCCTTTTCCTATAGCTGAGTACTGTATAAAGTGATTTTTTTTTTAAAAATCCCATTTCCCAAGTTACTTTCTCAACTCAGTGCCTTTCTTTCATTGAATTGATTAGATTCTCATAGATTTGTATTGCTTATTATATGCTAGCATTGTATCTTAGCTTTAAATATTATATGCGCTGCATACCATGTTTTCCCAAAAATAAGACCCTGTCTTATATTTTTTTTGAACCCTGAAATAAGCGCTTGGCCTTATTGCCATGCACTCAAAAGCCCAATTGGGCTTATTATCAGGGGATGTCTTATTTTGGGGGAAACAGGGTACATATATACAGTATATTAGTTGATTGCTTTTACACACTTAGTTTCAAATATATCTACATCTCCCTATCCCTGACCCTAACCCAACCCCATCCCCATCCCCATCCCCATCCCCATCTCCAAGATCTTTAAACAAACATAACTGAAGTAGATCAAATATTGGTCTTGCAAAAAGCTAAGGAAGGCTCTGATCTATACACATCTCAAAAACTTCCATGTACAAGAAGAGGCACCTGTTCTTAGTTGAAAGCAAGGAAAGACCAAGGAGTTGTGTCGATGTGTCATGGAGAATGTTTAAGATAGTGAAGAGTTAGATTGAAAAAGTGCAAAACGCCATTCCACTTTTTTCTTCTTCTTTTAGTTCAATTACTGAAAAACACATAGCATATTTCCACCTAACCTTTGCAAGTGCAATTTACAGCTTCTCGGCATATCAGTGTAAATAGTTTTCCCCTCCCCTCTTTCTGATAAGACAGGACATCAAAAGGAACATTTTTCCCCCGACCTCAAATTTTCATCTCTAGTGAACTCTAAGTAAGTAGCATACATGGGCATATTACTATAAAAACATAGCATATGTGTGTTTTGTTCTAATTTTAACCCTAACCTCTCTTTCTAATCCTAGAATTAAGAAAACACAGGTATTAGTGGCAAGTTTCCTTTTTCTTTCAATTAGACAAACAGGCAAAACTCTTGATTCATCTGGTGATACTTCGATGATATTCTCTTCTACCATCTTGAAGTCCAGGAAGAGTCTTTTGCAATGAGCATATGAAGTGTTACATCGATCCTCTTCTGTACTCTTTTTCCAAATTCTGCCCTCAAACACTTTGAACTCTTCACAAAACGTGAACCTTCTGCAAGACAAAATTTGCCTATTTTAGGATCACTAGCCCCCCCCCCTTTTTCTGTACCAAAGCAAACCAATCCCTCTTTAACAGCCACGGAGTACATTTTAATTGTGAGCCATCACCTCTATTGCAAGAGAACAGAATATCTGTAGCTCAGGATTGAACTGTGGAATCCTTGATGCTTTCTTGTAGAGATGGAGGTCATTTGGAGGTTGTGTGCAGCAAACTGCCTACCTCAGAAGGGCCTCAAGTACCTACATGATCTCACTCAGTTCCCATGATTTCACCCCATTCATACTGCCTGGATGAAGCAGGACACTATCTCTGGCTGGTACATGATCTCATCTAGGTTGTATTAACAGGATGTAGGATGTTCTTAAGGATTGGCAAGGAGAATTCACCAATGAAAATGCTGTTGCTCTTTGTTACCTTTTGCTGCTTGTAAAACTGTATATAAGCAATAAACACTGCGAAGGCAGTCAGACATCTTGGCATCCTGCAATGACTGGTCTCTAACTCCATCACTTTCTGAGCTTGATAATTTGCTACCTAACCAGTATTACCTAGTCGGGTAATGGCAAAGTGGTTAGAATGCAGTATTGTGGGCTAGCTCACTGCTCAATGCCAACAATTCGAATCTCACCAGCTCAAGGTTAACTCAGCCTTCCATCCTTGGAGGTCAGCAAAATGAGGACCCAGATTGTTGGGGACAATATGACGACTCTGTAAACTGCTTAGAGTGTGCTGTAAAAGCACTATGAAGTGGTATATAAGTCTATTGCTATTGCTAATGAAACATCTGCAAGCAAACAATCAAGCTCAGAGAGCACCAAGGACTCCATACCGCCTCTATTTTTAAACTATTTCTTCCCAGAGACTTGGGTGTTTTTAAAAGATTCTTCTTTTGCCATTCCATATATGCAACTTTTTCTTCTCTGGGGAGATCTATTTCCCAACAAAATCTAATCTAAAGTAACACCTACTCTCAGCTCCTTATCAGCTCAGTCAATACAAACTGCTTTGTTTCAGTGTCTGTATGAATGCCTGGATATATGCAGTATGATGGAGACGCTATGGCTGAGAACATGCACATCAGAGGTAGTAATTAATTGAAAGAATGTTTTCAGGAAAAACATGAAGTAGAATGTCCTGGTGGGAGACTTGTTTATTTAGTTATTTATTCCATTTTATATAGCTGCTGTTATCACTTTTATGTGACTCTAGGCAGCTAGAAATGCTGTCAAGTAATAGAATGGGCTGCCTAAATACTACTGCAGTCTCCTTGCTGGAGGTTTTCAAACAGAGGCTAGAGGTTCATGTCATGAGAGTTTTCTGGATTCTTCCATGTAGATGAATTATGAAGTCCCTCTTGTCTCATATATTCTGTGATTCAACCTATCTGTATCTCCAATTGTAATTATGAAGATAATTATGAAGGTATTCATTCTGTTATTTACTATGCTTTCTCATAATAGATCCCAGAGCTGTGAACAAAAGAGAAATTATAACATAATATTAACACATTTTTTTTTAATTGAAGTAATACACACATCTATAAAGGATATAGCTTACCATCTCAAATAAAGGTACTCTGGATGGCTAACAATATTAAAAGTAAATAAAAGCATAACGCATATAAAAAAAGTTAAAACACACAGTAGCTGGGAAAAGCTTCTGGGAGAAGCTTTTAACACAGCCAGGAGATAGGCTTCCATACACTTAGGGTCCCAAACATGAGCACAGGGCCCACTCTTTAAGGCCTCATGAAAGGTCAACAGGCTTAGGGCCTGTTATTGATCTTTGGGCAACAATGATCCAAAAGGTGGGTGTCATAGCAAGGTCTTCTTCTGGACCTTGTCAGTCAACACTCCTTAGCTGATGGTACCTGGAGCATGTTCCTCTCAAGAGCCACGGCGCAGTGGTTAGAGTGCAGTACTGCAGGCTATTTCTGCTGACTGTCAGCTGCCTGCAGTTTGGCAGTTCAAATCTCACCAGGCCCAAGGTTGACTCAGCCTTCCATCCTTCTGAGGTGGGTAAAATGAGGACCCAAAATTGTTGGGGGCAATATGCTGACTCTGTAAACCGCTTAGAGAGGGCTACAAAGCACTGTGAAGCGGTATATAAGTCTAAGTGCTAATTGCTACTGCTATTACTGGATCACATAGGATGGTGAATCTGAAGAAAGATGGCAGGTTATCTGAGAGATGGCTAGTCTCCAGTTGTTTCTGCCTGTTCAGAATATTCAGACAGGATGGGTACGTTCCAGGTCCATCCAATTAAAATCTTGTAAAACCAAGAAAGCCTATCTTCTTTGTTGTATACTTTCTCTATCACAACCTTTGCTCTCTGGAATAGCATCTTTTGGGAAAAGAAGAAATACATATGGCTCTCAGCCTTCAAAGTGTTTTGCTAGCCTCCCTTGAGGCCTAATTCTATTCCCAGGCCTGGGTTAGGGTGCTTGCAGACCCCTTGTTGCTTTTTAAAAAAATGTATTTATTATTAATCAAATGTATACATCTTCCCATATCACAGAAAGTGAATGTAATGGCACCGTTGGAGTCTTATCTGTTATCTAACTGTTTTTTAATCATATGTTTAATATTTTTTAAGCTGCCCAGAGTCAGGCAGCCAAATAGCAATAGCACTTAGACTTATATACCGCTTCACAGTACTTTACAGCCCACCTCTAAGTGGTTTACAGAGTCAGCATATTTCCCCCACCAATCTGGGTCCTCATTTTACTGACCTTGCAAGGATGGAAGGCTGAGTCAATCTTGAGCTGCTGAGAATCGAACTGCTGGCAGTCAGCAAAATTACCCTGCAATACTGCATTCTAACCACTGTGCCACCATGGCTCAGATCCAATCCAATGCAATCCAGATTGGTCATAGAATAATATTATTTCTGAGATGTCTTTGAGAGCACACTTTCTTTAAAAAATATCCAAATTTGGATAACATAAAACCAGTTCTTTTTGTCTAGGAAATATTCCATAGCTGGAATGCTGTGTTGTGAAAAAAGACACCACATTATGGGTTGATCCCTAATTCATTTCACCGCATAGATAAGGAGGTCATTGAGGAAATAGTTTTCTTGATATATTTTTCTCATGTTGCCAAAATTATTGGGATAATATGTTTGAAGATAAAAAAAATTAGCCCATTTACTGAAGTTATGCTTGTATTACTTGACAGGCTGGGATTTTCAGCAAGGCATATCCAGCAGTATTATATATTAAATAATCCATTAATATACCAATGGATAACAATTAATAAAAACAAAAACTAATTCATATGCATCTCTAAATTCAGTCATCATTTTTCTGACCATGTGCTTGTAAGCCATGTTCTTTTATTAATAAATATTTTAGTTTGCTTTCTTCTATACTTCATAATTAAACTCCAATAGACTTTAATGATTTTTCTTTCAAAATAATTTTGGGGCAATTGATTGTTAATGACGGTGATAGATTGGATGTCAATTACTAGTTTTCAGTTCTACATCTATAAATGTTTGCTTTAAATTATAAATCTTTCTAGGTAATCAGTGACTGACCATTTCATTGGCCCAACTGAAGATCAAAATAATAAATAGCAAAGAGATTAGATATTAACTCACCAAGTTGATAGCACCATGAAAAGAGCTATAGGTAAATAGCAATGCAAGGTGAATAATTATGCCTGTTAAATCTGTTTTGATAGTACATGACTTCACTATTTTCTTGCCAAAATTGTCTGCTAACACATATTATCATCTATTTCCTACCTTGCTAGTAATGTAAATATACTTTGCAATGTTTACTATGCAATTTATTAAAATTCTGATTTTCCTCCCATATTCTCTGTTCCATATTGATAGCAAAAGGACCTGTGCAACCCCATCCCTTAAGCAAATATTAGATTGCTTCTAAGCTTCTAGTCTTTTATTGCTTTTTTCTTATGAATTTTAGTTGTAGTGCACCAATATATACTTATTATTATATTTATTGGATATTTATCGAGAACATTCTGTGGTCTGTTATGAGCAATTTGCTTCATTCTTTATGGATGAAGTTAATCAGATTCACTTTGAATTAGAAACCAATGTTTGGACTGGTTTTGATGATATAACCTTGGTTCATCCTTTTTTAAAATCTTTTTCAGCTTGTGGAATTTGAGGAGGAAGATGGGTGATTAGAGAAGTGAGTAATTATTACCTTTGTTCCTCATGGCTGGTCAAATCAATTAGGGCGAGACATAAATTCTCTACTTTACAGGAAAAAGTTAGAAAAGCATTGTTAAACATATTTTCTGTTTTGCTGGCAAGTTTAGAAAATCATAAAGAAATTAAGAAAATATGGCGTCAATAGTCCCGATTTAAAGCACCAAAATAAATTCCTATACTTTTTCACATATTCCTTTTTAGGATTTCTACAGAAGTTATTTTTTTTAATTTTTTTTTCTGTTAATCTGAAATCATTTCCAATATGATATCACTATAAAAATTCCCATTCCGTCTGTCCCACCTTAATTCTAAAACGATCTCTTTCTCATTCTTGGTTGTTTGTCCATTTTAAATGCAACACTATTTTTTCCAGATTTCACTGGGTTGGTTTTTTTTTTTTTGGTTTTTTTTTTTTTTGGACAATCAAAGGTAATTCTTTTGATTGTAAGCTTTCATCTATCAGCTGAGTCCCTCCCACACCTGAAATCCTATGACTGAGAAAGTTTCCCAAAACTTGAATGTAATGTCGAACTCCTTTGGAACATGAATTTAAGTTACCAAAGGTCGTGATCAGGTGTGCACGCCTCACCCTTTTCAGTCCTTAATCATTTGAAAAGTACCTTTCTACAACGATTTGGAGATTTTCTTCTATTTCACTACCTGTAATGATTTGAACAGGTACAGAGAACACTTATCAAGGTTAACATGAAAGGCTGTTGCATTTCTTTGCAAGTTCTGGGTTTTATTACAGAAAGAAGCAATTGCTTCTTATTACCTTAACTTGAAAGCTTTGTCTTTAATAATGTAGTCTCTGTGTAGAGTTCTATGGAGAATTCTAAATTTGGGGAGGTGGAAAAGAACTCGGGATGGGTAATGCTTCAGGTCAGCATAAAGTGAATTAATTATTCCTTTAGAGATTTGTTCCTTAGTAGCATATTCACTGCCGTGCAGGCCCCAGCCATCAGAAGATGTTTGAACAGTTCTTATCCCCCCACCCCTTGGAGCAGATAAAGTTTCACTCAGGAATGTAGTAGCAATTACTTCTCCCTTATTTAGCAATAACATTATAATTTCTTGTGAGGATACTGCGACTGCTTTCCTGTTGTAGAGAAATTAAATGGCTAAATACTCAAAGCATGGCGGCTGTAGTTAATGAACACTCCCAATACTCCATATTCAAAATTTATGTTTGTGTAAATATGTTACATAGGCTTAGCTGAGTCTCCTCTTACTCAGAGGAGTCATACTGAGAAGACATGTCGAGAAAGCTGCTCTTTAGACCATGCCTGGGGGCTCTTCGTTCATTTAGTTGATTGACTGGACTGCAAAGCAAGGCATTGCCCTAGGAGCCAATTACACTTGCAAGTTTCATTCAAAAGAGGAATCTTTTCCCTCTGGACCATTCTTGGCCCTGAAATTTCAAGTCTCTGAAATCATTGGCACTAACTTTTCTCCTTTTGGTTTATGGCCTAATTTCAAAACTCACAAGCAAGCAAGCAAGCAAGCAAGCTATTCAAACCTTTGGCAAGAAAAATCCGACTTGGCTTGCTGCATCGAGGAAGAGATAAAAGGATAATGTGAACCAGTGGTACAATAAAGGGAAGAAAATACACATAAAGAAAGAATATTAGAAGAAAAAAGGCCATGAAAAAGAAAGTGTGGTAGCTCTACTCACTTTTGGTTCTATTCTTGCCCTTTACTTGCTTAAGACTCATTCAGCATTGACATATGTCCCTTCAATTTCCTATAAAATGCAGCCTTTGTCAGAAAATTTGATTCCTTAACTTCCTCCTTTAGGGCCCATTATCTTTGTATAAACAGACATTAGCTAATGGCACGTTAGGGGTCATTATGTTAGAAATATTGTTAACTCCCCCACATAGCAGGTCAGAATTTAGGACATCACAATTAGTTTTTACCAGTAAGCTGTGAGATGCTTTCCAGTTTTTCATGTTACAATGATATGATAAATTATTGTATTGGCCATCAGATGGTTTATTTCATAAATACATTTTGGCCATGTTCCATGCCTAACTCGAAGATGTGCAAGCCCATAAAGATGGGTGGCATTTTTATGCCAATTCAATTGATGCATAATTATCCTTCCAGTGATAAACCTTATTTCATGATAGTGGTTGAAACAGTATTTATCCTGTCCCAGGTCAAGCACAAACATAAATACACAGGGGATTTTTTTCCTCTTTACTAAACGAGGCTTGCAAACACACGTACTTGCTATATAGAGACAGATTCCCCCCAAAATTCAGCAAATTTGAGTTATAAGAGTTCCAAATCCAAGCGGCACGCAGGAGGGTAGTTAGGTGGAATCTGAAGGGCCGAACCAGGGGTGGGTTTCTCTTACCTTCCCTACCGGTTCGGAAGTGTGTGCGTCGCATCGGAAGTGCGCGCTTTGCGCGCGTGCGTGTCACATCTGGGTACTGACCCTCTGCGCATGCGCAGAAGCCTTTGCACATGTGCAGAGGGTTATTTGCCAGCCGCTTTCAAGCAGTGTTGACCGGGGAACCGGTTCGGGGGCGTGGCAAGCCGGCCTTCACTACCGGTTCGGTGACCGTGGCCAAATTTCCGCCACCGGTACGCGCGAACAGGTCTGAACTGGTAGCAACCCACCACTGGGCAGAACCTATGGCAGAATCATCAGCTGATCCAGGTTCAAAGTCAGAACCTCAAGTTCAAAAGTCAAGGCACACAGAGGGGTTGCCATCAATGAAGGGCTTGTGTTTACTGCTGCATTTTAATATAAACAGTCCCTGTGTAGCTCATTTAGTGGGATAAGACTCCTTTCTACACTCATAGAATACCTTTGCTCTACTCTCTTTGCAGTCTGCCAGGCTCTTGCCTTGAGAAGGGGCAGTAATTCTGCAACCTCATCTTCAGAGATCGACAGAAGCTGTGTCTACTGATTTACTAGTCAGTCCAACCTCCTTTCCCGTTCAGACAGCAATCTATTGTCAGTGTTCCAAGTAATGCACCCATAGAAAGCAGGACTCCAAGGCAGGTAGATTCCTCAAAGAACAATTTATTGGATATATCATATTGGCACAACTGGTGAAAACCAACTTTGAAAGTTCCCATGGTTTTCACTTGATTAAAAGGTGACTTTCCCCTTCTCCCAAGTCATCAGTCACATTATCCAATAGAGGTGCTGGCCGGTTGCTTGGTTACTCCACTCCTCTCCCCAGCCACCTGTTGGAATGTCCTTGGTTCCCACAGGAAAACTTTTTGTTTTGACTGCAAACCCCCAGCTATCTATTTCCCCCCTCCCTTTCCCTTCTTCTTCCTTGTGGCAACCCTGAAGCCTCAAAGATGGCCTCAGCCAGGTTCGCTTCAGGGTTGACACTGATGGTGCTGGAGCTGGTTGCTCATTGTCAGTGTCCTCCTTTCACTGAGGTGGAGAGCCCGTCATGACAGTATAAAAATATACATACCTGGCTGTTATGATCAATTTAGATATTACATTCTTTATTGTAGCTGCCTACCGTATAAACCAGTAGGATCACATAGGGCTTTTAAAACCTCCCACTTAATTTCACCTTAAAGAAGTTATAATGTAGATGTGGTCAAGGAAAATAGGTTTTAGAATTTGAAAAATTACAGACCATTGGAATAAAGTAGGAGACAATTAATTATGAAAAATCATTTCATATTAATTATGAAAAAAATCATTCCTTCTAGGAGCACACTGAGATGGTCTTAACAGGCGTGCTAATAAAAATTGATCCAGACTAAAATAACTGAGAATCCAAGCAAGCACAGAATAAACCTGAGATTTCACCTGAGCACCTCTGCACCCATAAAGCCTTAGCAAGTAAGCACGGTGTGCAATAGTAAAAAAAAAAAAAAAAGAATAAAAGTTGAAAAAGACAACAAAACACTGGATAGGAAACAACAAATGAAAAGGAACGTTCTGCTTAAAAGAATGTATTGAAAAGAACAAGATGCACAGACAAAATGAGACAGAGATCGCTGTCAGGAATATACAAAATAGGTCCTTCTACCTAAGACAGTCTGAGACCATCTTCTGTTTCAACTCAGCTTCAACTCAAAGCAGATAAGGACCAAGATAGATACATAGACAGATAGCTAGATACAGAAAATATGTATAGATTCTGCTTTGATCTATATTGAAATCTTCAAAGTGCCATGTAATGGGATACAGTCAGGCAGGAGGTGATACGGAGATATTAACATAGCCTTTGAGGAAACACCTCTCCTGCTATGAACTTGGAAAGAAGTTCAGATGTAGAAGTAAGTATGCTGCATAATCAGACTTATCAAACAGAGCAGTTTTCAAAATTACTTACTTACATATCTCATGATTTGGGAAAACTGCCAGAACACAACCAGAATAGCTGAAATGGCATGGTCAGAAAGAATACAGGATCATTCCAGAATATTCTGAAATATTTTGTTCCTAGCACACTAGGTTTTGTATGTATCTTACTATAAACTCGAATGGGCATGATTTCTGAGCTTCTTGTGTACTAACAGTTATAAAGTACAAGGAGTTGTACTCTTTCTTCATGAAATTAATTATATGAACTAGCATAATGTGTTACTCTGTCATAGATATTTCTAAGCACACCTCTTTCTCTTCCTTTGGTTGTCGTTAATATTAAACCTGGCACATTACATCATGGCCTGTATATTTGTTAGGTGATCAACCATCAATTATATTCTACTCAGGCATGGAAAATTTCCCTCATTTCACAAAGAAAGGCCAATGTGTGCAATAATCTTTCTGAAAGAAAGTTAGCTTTTATGCAAGGAAATAATGCACTGCTAATTCCTTTCATCATACACTATATGATACTGGATTGAGCACTTCAGTTAATGATTTCTCTTATGGTGTTCACTCATTTATTTTGAAAAGATATTTTATTTTACTCAGCATTTCGATTAGCTAAAAAAATAGCTCATGTGCAGCTTCACTGCAATTAAGATAAGAAATAAGACTGTACATGTATCCTTTACTACCTATATAAACACAAAATGAACTATTAATGAAAAGGAACATTAGTTTCTGGAATACCTATCAAGAATGGATATAAACTATCCATTAACATTAGTAGTATTTTATTTTGTATTGATTAGATCCTGTTTTAAGTTTTATGTTCAGTTTTTGATTTCATACTTTTAAAAAGGATTTAGATGAACTGACATCGTTTTAGGGAAGAATGACTTACACAACTGGCAGTTTGATGTCTATACTTGATGAGTTTTTGAAAAGATTAATAAACAACATGATTGTGAGCATTTGGATAGAAATGGGGTAATTAACAAGCACCACATAGTTTTGATACAAACACATCATTCCACTCTAGCCTTATGTTATAGCCCCCTCAGATCCCGGTGAGGAGGAGGAGGAGGAGGAGGAGGAGGAGGAACTGGGACCATCTGACAGGGAAGGCACAGCAGGGTGAGGACCATGCTGTCCTGGGCCCCTTAGGCATTGGGGGAGGTGGTCGATCAGATGGAGAGCTGTCTGTCTGCACAGAAACAGAGGAGGATCGGCTGCTGACCGGCAGTGGTGCTAATAGTCAGCCGATCTCCTCTGATGAGGAACAGCTATCTACTCCACTTGATCCAAGGGCACGGAGAGTGGAGCGTAGGCAAGCCCAGAGAAGGGCTGCAAGGCTACTCGGGAGGAGGTTGGTCCACCCCTCCACACAAGGAACACCTGGAGGGGAGGAGAAGTCATGGGGAGTTAGTTTTTGCCGGGAACAATTGTTTGCTTTGGCTTACAGTCCCCTGGCTTCGACTCATGCCTGTTGCTGTTTGCCTTGCCTTGCTTGGAAGATTTTCTTCACCTTTTGTTTGGACTTAGCCCTTCTCTTGTGGACTGTGTTTAGCCTTTTCTTCACTGTGCCTTTGGAACTGCTTCTTGCCTGAGACCTGTTTCTTGTCCTGAGGACTGTCCTTTTTTTTAACCTGGACTCTGCCTTGTGGATTGGACTTGGAACCATGGACCTTGCCCTGTGAGAATGCACCTACTCCTACTCTTTCTTTGTATTACTGGTGCTGTGTTTGGGAGACGGAGGGAGACTGCCTTCAGGGTAGCATGGGGGTAGAGTCTTAGTGGTTATTGGAGAGCTGTTGGCCGGAACATTCGACATTCAACATTCAACATTCGACCTCACCCCATTCCTAAGAGGTCTTTAAGGGGTGTGCATAAGTGCACCAGCGTGCCTACCGTCCCTGTCCTAATATTCCCTTTTATTCGTATCCATTTCATGTATTCATAATCATGTTTATACTTATATCTGTTATCTAATACATGCTTGACTAAATAAATAAATAAATAGATAGATAGATAGATAGATAGATAGATAGATAGATAGATAGATAGATAGATAGATAGATCGATAGATCGATAGATCGATAGATCGATAAATTTGTTAAGAGAAATAAAGAACTCTCTAGAGGCCTGCCTTGCCTTGACCAGCTGGGTCATAACATCTTATCTCCTTTTTTGACAAAGTTGTTAGCTTAAGAGATTGGTGAAATTCAACACATATATTATAACTTGACCTGCTGCAGAGCATTCAGTGAATTCTGTCAGGATATTTGCATTATCAAAATCGTAACATATTGGTGATTTTATTATACATAATAATTTGTACATAATACAAGGGTTATATAGTTTTTTTTTACTTGCTTAAATGATCACTTCCAGAGATTACTCATAAATGATTCCACATCACAAAGTATTATTGACTATCATAGGATTTTATCTTTTCTATTCAACTTATTTACTAATTACCAGAATGAAGCAGTTGGGGGGGGGATGATGATCATATATATATATATATATATAGATAACAGAAAAGTAGAAGGAGTGACTAACACATTAGAAGAGAATGATAACTTTCAAAAAATCAAAAGAGATTTGAATAAACCGCTAAAATGGAAATGTAAAGTCTTACAATTGAGGAGAAAAAAAATAAAAAGTGTAATTATAGGAAGGGGAGATCTGGATTTGCAGCAGTACATATAAAAAGGATTTGGGTGTGACAATAGCTTTCTGAAAACTGAAAAACTGTGTGGCCTTGCTTCTTTTTTCTCAGTTGTCTTAAACACATTTGGTAGTGAACAAAATTCAACAAATACATTATTGTCCTATATGTAAAAGCATTCCATTTGAGCTCAAACTCAATAAAAGCTGCTCTATAGTTATTTTAATTTATATAAACACACATCTCACTTTTCCATGACATTAAGCTGTTTATCATGAAACAAATAAAATACACAATAAAGTAATAACAATAAAGATAAAACACCATAAAACATCCATATCTTCTATCCTAGGTCCTTGGGAAAGACTCAATAGGTGGACAAAAAAAAAAAAGCTAAATCCAGTCTGAACTGTGCGACAGACCATAATTTATACATTATATTAAGAAGTTATTTTTCAACAGACCATATCCTTGTAACTATCTTATCTCACTATTAGTTTATCAATAGATTGGAAGAATGCACTGGATGAAACAACAAGAATTTAAATTAGTTCAGAAGCAACAACAATATGTCCTAATGGAATATTGCATTTGATCTAAAATGTACTTGTCTATGAAATATGAAGGGATGGTGAAACCAACTCCACAGACCTTGCTCCCAAATATTCATCAAGAAAAGAAACAGCTTGAAAATTGGAAATGAAAGCTTACTAGAAATATAACTATCAAACTATAATTAGACTGGCAAGATAAAGGAGCCCAAATATAGTAGGCTGGCAAGATACAAAAGAAGAAGGGGAAGGACTGGTAGACTTTAATAGCTATGTAGAAGGTTTGCTGTTGCTGAGATTCTCTCTTTGCATAACGGTTAAACATGCTATTTTCTCTTTTGCATCCTGTGATACAAATAGAAGACCATTTCTTTTCATTTAACAAAAACAACCCAATTTCTTTCTCAGTGTCTTTTGTTCCACCAATCTAGTTTGGTGGGCTGGTTTACAAATATCTTAGAGTTTAAAAACCTTGGCAAGGATTAAAGTATGGATCTAGACCAGAGGTCTTCAAACTTGGCAACTTTAAGACTTGTGGACTTCAACCCCCAGAATTCTGGGAGTTGAAGCCCACAAATCTTAAAGTTGCCAAGTTTGGGGACCCCTGATCTAGACAGTGCATCATTATTTTCTCAGCGTCCATTACCCAGGTGCACTTTCCCTCCCACCTGGAATTAAATATTATTCACTTTTAAATATAAAATGCTGTTTTGGGATTAAGTGTAAAGAGATGAAAATGATTTTAGAAATAGAACAGCACAAACATTTTTTTTCCAGCAATAGGTTTTGGGGTTGTTTTTATTAAAAGTTAATTCTCACTGAACAAATTGTGAAAAAGATTTCCATACCAGTACAGTTGTTTTTATTGAGATGGATGTTCTGGGGAATACTGGTTCTGCTTCAGTCTGGAGTCCTTTCCTAATTCTCTGTAATTAAATGGATTTCATTTGACCTATGAACGTGGATGCTACAACTCAGCTAAACCATCTGTCCTATTCAAGGTTGAAAGCAATTAGGCTGGAAACTATATAGAATGTAATGAGAAAGGTGAGGTGATGTCCAGGAGTCACACCAAAGTAAGGCACAGGTAGTTAACACATCAGTCCATTATCCAAAGCAAAAGCCACTAGATTGCAAATCTTGTGAGCAAGGAAAAAGGTTATAACTGTAAATTGCGGGCAGAATACAGGCAATTAAAGGCAATATCACTCACTGAAGCCAGGGAGTTGTCAATACAAGTAACAGATAAGCCATTCTAAGGACACAAACCACAAAAGAGCTAAGTGTATAAGAAGAAGTACTTATTAAGGCTCTGGCTATGAAGAAGGAAAAAAAAACCAGAGAGTAAGTAACCATGCATATATCAACATGTACAACAAACGTGTTTCCCCCCCCCCTGCTGCGTAAGTCCAGATAAACAACCAACTGTCCCACCAGAGGCAAGAATACTTTAGACCACTGCTACACAACACTAAAAGATGCTTATCGGTCCTTACCACGAGCAGCTGTGGGCCACTCTGATCATTGCATGATTCACCTTGTACCTGCTTACAGACAAAGATTTAAAGCCATGAAACCAACAATTAAATCAGTGAAGACTTGGACTGAGGAGGCAAAGTTAAAGCTACAGGCTTGCTTTGACTGCATGGACTGGAATATTTTTGAAGATACCTCTGCAGGCCTGGATGAACTCACAGATACTATAACATCATGTATCAGCTTCTGTGAAGACCTATGTGTACCAACCAGGAACTTGCGAATATATAGTAACAATAAACCTTAGTTCACAGCTAAACTTAAGTAGCTACGTTGTTCCAAAGAGGAAGCCTACAGAAAAGGTGATAAAATGCTGTACAATCAGGCCAGAAATGTATTAACAAGAGAGATCAGAGCAGCAAAAAGAAGCTACTCTGGAAAGCTAAGGAATCAGTTCTCAACAAATGAACCAGCATATATGTGGAAAACTCTTAAAAACATCACCGGTTACGGCAAACCTCCTTCCCAAGCTGAAGGAAATCAGCAAATGGCAGATGACCTGAACGTGTTCTACTGCAGGTTTGAAAAGGGAACTACAGCCACCTATCTCCACAACCTCCATCCCAGACACACCAACAACAGCCAAACCTCCTACAACTGACCCCATCCCATTGGGTTCACAACCCCTGG
>QLTV01004101.1:2803525-2814378 GCA_003457575.1 Thermophis baileyi | reverse complement strand
CTGCATTACTATTACTATTAGTCTTCTCATCGTTCCTATCACCCATCTCCTCCCACTTATGACTGTATGACTGTAACTTGTTGCTTGTATCCTTACGATTTATATTAATATTGATTGTTTCCTGATTGCTTATTTGTACCCCATGACAATCATTAAGTGTTGTACCTCATGATTCTTGACAAATGTATCTTGTCTTTTTATGTACACTGAGAGCATATGCACCAAAGACAAATTCCTTATGTGTCCAATCACACTTGGCCAATAAAGAATTCTAATTCTAACTTTTCAAAATTTACCAATTAGTACTGTACCAATTAGTACAGACTCATATGCTCTTTGAATCAACTTCTCTCCCTCCCCCCTCATCTGAATCTTTGCAAGGCTCTAGCATTTTACAAGGAGCAGAAATAGTCGCTATTTCTAACAAAGTTAAAAATCAGACAACATTAATGTAATATTAAGCTCCAATTTTTGCTCTTGTTTGTTGCCTTGTATTTCACAGCTTGGCACTTGGACAAGTCTGTAGGCAACCTCTCAGTATCAGAATAATTAGCTACCTGTTTGAGAATCTGCTTTTTAGCAGAAGAATCTGCATCTGCTGGCTAAGAGTAGGTTGCTCTCCCACGGTTCATCAAGTCCCATTTTCTTCTGACTTTAATAAGCTATATTAGCACTTAAATAATTCTAAGGGAAGAAGACAGAGAAGAAGGGAAGGCAAAGACAAATGAGAAAAAGCCATTGTTCTGCTAAGTCTAGTAGCCATCAGAAAGGCAAGGTAACAGACACCATGCTGTTCCCAGAAAGTCTTGATTCAATGTCAGTTGAGATCTTTACTCTGGCTATCTGCAATCACTGTTGAGGCCATCAAAGGGAGAAAATCAGAAGCACTGTCAATTGCTGAATTCTATACCTAATAGTCAAGTTTCTTAGGAATCTTCTTCCTTTTAAATGGCATCCTTTAACAAGAACTAACTTGCTTTTTTAGAAACTCCTACTTGTAAGTTATTTGATGAGTATTTTGGGCTGAAAAAAAGATCAGTGTTAAAAACCAATTTGGTAGGAAGAAATCCCATTTCTTTCTATATTTTAATTTCCTTTGAAATCAAATATTGAACTTCTCACTGAGCACATATACTAAAGAATATTGTACAAAGCCACGATGCCTTAATTTCATATATAACTTCTATTTCTCAGGTTTTGTGAGAGGATCTTTCAGCAGTTTTGTGTCTAAATTCTTCTGTTTGGTAAGCCTGACTGCACTGAGTTGGTTCTCTGCTCTATCATCCAGTATGTTTTCAGACCAGTGGTGGGTTGCTACCGGTTCGCCCCGGTGCGGGCGAACCGGTAGTGGCGGTGGCGGGAGGCTCCACCCACCCACCCGGACATAGCAATAGCAATAGCAATAGCACTTAGACTTATATACCGCTTTACAGTGCTTTACAGCCCTCTCTAAGCGATTTACAGAGTTAGCATATTGCCCCCAACAATCTGGGTCCTCATTTTACCCACCTCGGAAGGATGGAAGGCTGAGTCAACCTTGAGCCGGTGAGATTTGAACTGCCGAACTGCAGCTAGCAGTCAGCTGAAGTAGCCTGCAGTGCTGCACTCTAACCACTGCGCCACCTCAGCAGTGCTGCACTCTAACCTCTGCGCCACATCATCACGGACAATCTGCGCATGCGCAGAAGCTTCTCCGTGCACATCTCTGAACCGGTAGCAAAGGTAAGTGAAACCCATTACTGTTTCAGACAGTCAAATATTTGGACAAAAATACAAGTTAGCACCTTCCCCAACCTAGATGCCCTCTAGATGTGGAGTCTTCAACTTTCTGAACTCCCTTCAATCCATGTTGGTTGGGGAATTCTGGGAATTGAAGTCTAAACACCCGGAGCACCTTATCACTGTATGTTAGAAATGTAAATAGTGTTCTTGATAGCTATGCATCCTTTTAGTGCGATCATCTCTGACTTTTAGCTATAAGAGAATTCTGCAGAGATCTCCCAAAGGAGCTGATTGCATTTAGAATCTTTGCTAGTTTAAGGAAGCACAAGCCTGCCATGAAAACAACAGGCTTCTCACCTTTGTAATTAGTGCCAGAAAGGGGGGGGAAAAAAAATCTCTTGTGTTTGTTCCTATCATTTCTCATTCAGTTTGATGAAACAGAATTTGTTTTAAAAAATCCTTCTGAAGGAGAAAAGAATGTTAGAGATGGTTGAATGTATTCTATTACCTAGCTATGAGGAGGCTGCCTATTCTTGTACTTACTTAGTTATAAAGTGGCCCAGATATATAAATATCTTGCCTTTCATTGTACAGTAAGGCTTCCAGTGGTCTGCAGTCTCCCTTACATTAAATCTCAAAGGAGAGTAACTGATGTGTGTGGGAAGAGAGGATTCTCTCATTGGGCCTCTTCAGTAATATGCGTCATGTATGGTAGTATGCTAAAGGGACGCGGTGGCTCAGTGGCTAAGACGCTGAGCTTGTCGATCGAAAGGTCGGCAGTTCAGCAGTTCGAATTCCTAGTGCCACATAATGGGGTGAGCTCCCATTACTTGTCCCAGCTTCTGCCAGCGTAGCAGTTCGAAAGCATCTAAAAATACAAGTAGAAAAATAGGGACCACCTTTGGTGGGAAGGCAACAGTGTCCGTGCACCTTTGGGGTTTAGTCATGCCGGCCACATGACCATGGAGACGTCTTCGGACAGCACTGGCTCTTCGGCTTTGAAACGGAGATGAGCACCACCCCCTAGAGTCGGGAACGACTAGCACGTATGTTTACCTTTACTAAAGGTTACCTTTACTTTTATGGTAGTATGATTTTGGGTCTCTCTCTCTCTCTCTCTCTCTCTCCCTCCCTCCCTCCCTCCCTCCCTCTCCCTCTCCCTCTCCCTCTCCCTCTCCCTCTCCCTCTCCCTCTCCCTCTCCCTCTCCCTCTCCCTCTCCCTCTCCCTCCAGGTTGTTATTGTGGGGAAATAGGAGGATGAAGGAGTATTTTGTGTGTCTATGGAGATTCTCAATCATCCAGGCCATGGTTGTCTCAAAGGTGCTTTTCAAAAGGCAACTGGACTTTCTTGGTTTTTTTCCTTCAAAATGTTTCACTTCTCACCCAAGAGGTTTCTTCCGTTCTGAGTTTCTCTGAAGTCAGAACTGAAGAAGCTTCTTGGATGAGAAGCAAAATGTTTTCAAGGAAAAAAACCAAAAAAGTCCAGTTGCCTTTTGAAAAGCACTTTTGGCAGTATTGTGTGTGTTTGCCACTTCGAATTATTTGTAATAATAATAATAATAAAGGTAGAAAATAAAAAAAAACAAGATCAAGAATGGGGAGTATTGCTATTGAATGGGGAGTATCACTATCTCCTTTGTGTGGAGACATTTGGAAAAATAAAATCTACCCAATTTAGTGGAGATTTTTTTGAAAGGCCGTTATATATAAGTGCTACACTCATAATGACATTGATTTTCCCTAGAGATGAAAGAGAGAACCAGCAGTAGCTAGGAAGAATCACATAACATGGTTTCAGTATTTTTGGGATATGGGGTGGAGGCGAGGGAAAAAACATGGATCTGCTGCTCAGAGTATGTTTTGCTGTAAGACCTCTAGCTGAGTTTAAGAAATTAACATTGGCTCTTGTACTCTGATCAGTTTTAGAACATTATTTTTAACTACTCTCCCCATCTGAGTCGAAGTACAAAAACCAATATTTTCTCTAATGTACTAACCCAAGAAGTGAGTTTTTAAAAATGTAATCATAGTATTTATTGTTTTTAACTCTGTGAATTTATTACTTTATTGCTACTATGTGATCGTACTTCACTTTTATAAGCAGCTAACTCTATATTCATGACTATTATAAAATACAAAAGCAAATACATTTACTTGGGAGCACCATCTATTTGCAACCAAGATTATGCTTGATAGTGAGTAGTACACAATCCCAACTGTCTAATGCGTATGATTAAAACACACATGTGAACTAAAAATATTTAGATGTATATTAAAATATCATGCAAAGAAAATTCTAGTTATTTTTCTCCATTTCATTTTCTGTTTTAAATTCTTTCTCAAAATGTATGCTAATATAAAGTTCATATTCTGAACTTATTTATCCCTGAACTTTAAGTTTTTGATCAGGGGTAAAAAAAAAAATCTTTTTGGACCTATTTGGAACATTAGTAGATATGAAATGTTATGATCGTGTCAATGACACATTTGCAAAATGGCTGACATGAGAAAAGGGCTTGCCTGTTTACTAAGTGTGTGTCATGATGGACATAGCCAAAAATATTTCATCTACCAGAAGACAAATTGATGACTTTGTTTTTCCTCCTTCTATCTACTCTTTTAAGAAGCTCTACAGCAGGAGTGTCAAACTTGATTTCATTGAGAGCCGCATCAGGGTTGTGTTTGACCTCGGGCCAGGGTGGGTGTGACCAGGGTGGGCGTGGCCAGCTCTACATCACTCATGTCAGGGGCGTCTGTGGTGGCCTGAGCGCTCTGCCAGTGAAAACGGAATCCCGAGCTCCGTTTTTGCCTGCGACAGCCTCCTGCAACCCTCTGCCAGCAAAAACGGAGCTCGGGAGGGCTGCCCACAACCCTCATGAGCTCCATTTTCACTGGCAGAGACACTGCAGGCTGGTCCTTTGCTGTTTCCAGGGTGGCCCCGCGGGCGAGATCTAAGCACCCCATGGGCCGGATCTGGCCCCCGGGCCTTGAGTTTGACATCCCTGCTCTACACACTCCTGGCTAATCTGTGACATTTTCCTGGTAGGTAAACACATTTCCTACATGTTTCTGCCTTTGATTTTCTAACATACCTGTCTGATCATTATTGATATTTTTGTGAATAAATAAGTTGCTGGAAGCTGATGCTTTGCTCTGTAGCATGCCAACAACCCATTTATTTTACTTAAAAGAATGTCAGATAAGAAAGCCTGGAAGCTATCAAGGGAGATATCCATGGATACACTGGTGATGCCCTCCACACACTGCTAACTCCTGCCCTTTCCAAATCAGTAGCTTTAACGGAACACTTTAACTCATCCTTGCTACTCTAGATATTAGCCAATAAGAAGGATACTCTCCATTTCTTTTTTAATAATCGTCATGGTTTTTTTTTTAAACTACCCAGTTAGTTGGACCCAGACTGAAGAGAGACTCAAAAGCACTGGATCCTGGACAGATGTTTTTTTTAATATCAGCCTACAAGGATTGGGGAGATGTTAATAAAACATTTACAGTGGTACCTCAGTACTTATTGTTAATTGGTTCCGGGAGGTGCGATGAGTACCAAAAACGATGAGTACCAAACAAATTTTTTTTTCATAAGGAATAATGTAGTGAGTCACAAGGCAGCCGACACCAACAAGTTCTAGCTTGTGCATTGGGTACTAAACAAATGATGAGTACCGGGACAAAATTTTCACATCAAATTCGATGAGTTTCAAAGCAGTTGGGTACCAAGGTGTCATTATATTTGTTTGATTTTACAAAATAAAAGGTGCTAGTGAGTACTTCCCAAATTCTATTGCTATCTCTATACTATTACTACATTCTATTCTTTAATTACTAATACTATGACAATGTTTATATTGTAATCTATGTTGTTACTATTCAATACCTTGTGCTCTTGTACTATTAATAATTACCTACACATGATGCTCTGGTTGTGCAGTTTTAGAATGCAGAGCATTGCAGATGACTCTGCCTACTGCCAGGAGTTTGATCCTCACCAACTCAGCCTTCCATCTTCCATGGTCGGTAAAATGAGGACCCAGATTGTTGGGGGCAATATGCTGACTTTGTAAACTTCTTAGAGAGGGCTGTAAAGCACTATGAAGTGGTATATGTCTAATTGCTATTGCTATTACTTAGTCATTGTTTTTTTCAAATTTCAGCCAATTTTGACATCAAAATCCACTACAGATAGTCCTCACCAAACCACCACAACTGGGATCTGCAACCCCATCACTAAGTATCATGGCTACTAAGAAGCTGACCACACTGAACTTCACACTGACTTATGTCATTAAGTAAATCACTGTGGGGTCATTCAGTGATACACCATATGATCGCAAGTTATCAAACTGCTGTAAAACACTATGAAGCGGCATACAAATCTAAGTGCTATTTTTATTACTATACTATTGCTGGTATGTATCATTTGTTTCCTAAGACTGTTATATCTTAAGTAACTTCTCTCTGAGATTTTGCCTTCTTTTTCTGTTAATAGCCAACATGAAGAGCTCTGGCACTTTTTTTGCATTATGCTTTGTCTTGTTAGGCTTCGATGCATCTTTTTCTCTTTTTTGGACCATCCACTCTTTCTGAAGGAAAAAAAAAACAGATTCTCTTTTCTTCAGCTGCTTTTCTGTTTGCTGGCAGCTGCAGAGCTCCAAAACACATGTCTCCTTAATTTTCCTCTTGTCACCCCTGACACCTGTGTCAAGGTTGCAGCTTTATTGGCAAGTCTGCCATGCCGATGCTGGGGAGAAGGCTGAAAGGGGATAGAAAGAAGGCAACACAAGTACCTGCAATTTTTTTCAAGCAGCCTGCCTTAGTAATCAGGTTTTCAAGGGAAGGAAGATGAACTACTTTTAAAAATATAATTTTATTATATTTTACAATGGGAAAAATAATACAAACTGGAGAAAGAATAGAATAGAAAAAAAGAATGAAGAAAATGAAAAGAAAGAATATAATAAAGAAAAGAAATATAGTGGCTTCCAACCTTCATCCCAACAACAAATGTATAAACAAATTTGGTAAGCCTTTTCCCTCAGTAAGGTTATAAACTCTTTATCCCATATACCATCTTTTATCTATAAGCAAATCCATAAAACATCAAGGGTTCACTCCTAGTATGAGCAAAAAGTTCATAAAGAGTTGCCAGAACTTTTTTTTTGGGGGGGGGGGAAGTGTTATTTTAACCTTGGTCAAATAAACCGGCTTTATATTTCTTCCTTTACTTCTAACAGTTCTTAATTCAATCAAATGTTGTAGGATTTTATTTCTCTTCAATTCCTCTTTATCCTATGCACAGATTTCTTTAAGACTTTAACAAGCCTCTTTTATAGATCCAATGTCAACATTCTAGGCCATTGTCTTGGTTTATCATTTGTATTTCCCTTTAATTTTTAAAACTTCAGCAGTTTCTTTTGTATAAGCAGTAAAATGTCCTTTTTGAACCAATCACACTTGGCCAATAAAGAATTCTATTCTATTCTATTCTATTCTATTTCACATTGGATAAGAAATTGATCTTGCATTTGGAAAGGACAACCTTTATGTTGCAAAGACCAGAAATTTCTTTGATCAAGCCCTCATAGGAGCTCTATTCTATTCTATTCTATTCTATTCTATTCTATTCTATTCTATTCTATTCTATTCTATTCTATTCTATTCTATTCTATTCTATTCTATATTGCCCCCAACAATCTGGGTCCTCATTTTACCTACCTCGGTAGGATGGAAGGCTGAGTCAACCTTGAGCCTGGTCAAACTCCTGGCAGTGGGCAGAGTCAGCATGTAATTCTGCATTCTTAGCTTTTTATTTCAGATTCTTTAAGTTCTTAAGCTTATCATTAATTTTTCTTTGGTTCAGAGTTGAAGATAAACTCTCCCAATGGCTTTTCAAACTTGTTGCTCTGAAGGTTTCTAACAAGTTCAAGCTGGTTAAAAGACAATTTCTGAAAGTGATTAGAAAATGAGGCTTGCAAACTTAATGTCCTTTAAAAGGTTCTACCACAGTTGTGAGCAACTGTGAAATCTACTTCCCTTCCCTACCAGTTCGGAAGTGTGCACGCACCACCGTTGTGTGCGCTTTTTCACCCTCTGTGCATGCGCAGAATGCTTTGCACATGCTCAGAGGGTTAAAAACAAGAAAATGGCGACATCCGGGCGGGTCGGCAGAGCCTCGCGCTGCTGCCGCTACCGGTTCTCCAAACCACCGGCAGCCGCCGCTAACGGTACGCCCGGACTGGGCCGAACCAGTAGCATTTCACTCCTGGTTGTGAGCAAGATGACTGATCCCTTTATCTCCTGATGATTAAATCCATGGGAAAATGCTGTCCTGTTGTCTCTTCACGAGAAGCAGATGCTCTGGAGCATATGTGGACAATCTTCATGTCTGCTTTACTAAGTGCTAGTCATATTTCTTGACTGCAATATCTTCATTGCTGATTCTAAGGCTGGTTCTTCTACCTCTTGTCATCAGGTTGTTGTTGTTTTAAATTTAATTTTAGTCCTTTCTTTCACTTCGTTCCTTAACTTTTATTACTGGAGCTTGCTGCAGATTCTTTGCACTTTTGGCTATCAAGATATGTTATCAGCATTGAGATTTCTCTTTCCCAATCTAAGGTACCAACTTTATGTTTTCTATTCCTTTTTTTGGTTCCATCATTTCTTAAATAAGCTATTCTATGTGTCCTCTGATGGCATATTAATTTCAGCTATCCACAATAATTTTAATCTGAGATAAGGATCTCTTTCTCTAGAAATTATTTAAAGAAACAGAAATCCTATCCTTTCCTATTCATATTATGGATTCAACATAAGACTTTTATATATTTAATTTAATTCTTATTCCACAACTATTTTGTGATTTTACCTTTTGGGGTAACTTGGATTTAGAGAGAAGAATTGTCACTTTGTGATTTTCCATGATTGAAGTGTGGACTTGGAACTTCCCCAGTTCTAGTTCAACACCAACAGATATGACAAGAGTATTTTTCAATAGTAATTTTTGAGATGGTTTCAACACTGTCAGGTTTTTAAAGTAGCATGTGTAGTTCAGAGGTGGGTTCCTCCCGGTTCGCACCGGTTCTATAGAACCGGTAGCAAACCGCTGGTGACGTCACAGAGCTGGTTCTGTCGGTGCTGGTCCGTGGACACCACCATCTTTTTTTTGGAATTTTTTTGCGAATTTTCGGCACTGTGCATGCCCGTGCGGCGCGGCCACGCAGCGTGCAATGCACGCATAGCCACATGGCGTGGGAGGAAGCAAACCGGTGGCGACGTAAGTTAGAACCCACCCCTGGTGTAGTTTGATGTCCACCATGACTCTTTAAATGGATTCTTTTATTGTGCCTTTTTCCTGAAGCTATTCGTGTTGATATTTATATTTTATGTAAGTTATTCTTTCTTATATGTTGGAACATATAGTTAGAACAGCTAACAATAAATAAACAGACCAAGTAATTTGGTCTATTTCTTCCAAACTGATACCCTTACCTCTGCTCTCAAGAACAGAAGAAAGAGATTAAGAAATAAATAAAAATAGGTAGTCTATCTGGGGGAAAATGGGGAAACAAAGAAAAAAAAAGAAATTATGTATATCCTCAGTTACAAAGTCTCTGAGCCTGACATTTTACTATACACATTTAAAGAAGCTTACACAATTCTAGAATACTATGCTTTTAAAAGACAGATGTTTACTCTTTGACAGCAACTTTACAGTGAGGCAGAAACCTCTAATGGATAAGAAAACACTATAGAATTATGCTTTTTTCCTCTATTTTTGACAATTACTTACCTCACATCTTAAAGAAATCCTTTTATCTCTGGAAGTTTGCTACCAAACAATGAAAGATACCTTGAATTTAAAGGTCACATCTTTAGCAATATAAAGCAATTATAAATCATTTCAGTTCTAAGCAAATACATTCTCTTCTTGAGACAAAAAGCTTAAATAGTTCAGAGATATAAAAAAGTTAGTTACAGTTGAGAGTGGAAGAAAATGCTGTATCCTAATATGCAAAGAAGTGCAGGCAGAGGACAAATAAAATACAGAATATACTGCACACCTTCCTTTTATGCAGAAGAAATGCATTTTCCAATAAATAAGATCTACTCCCTTGGTAGCAACATGCAAATCATTAAAATTCTGTCTTCTTTATTTCCCACATGTTTAGGGAAGTAAAAGGCAGTGCTTCTCTCTCCCTTATGGATTAAAATAAAGAAGAATTTTTAACTATTTATAGTTACAACTTTTTGTATCGTATATTTCTTTGAATCCTCACCAATTTATATGACCATTAATGATAACCCCCTCTTTTAAAAAAAAATGAAAACAGTCTTGCTATAATTCTTTCACTGTAAATTTCCTTAGTGCAGAGTTTTCAAGATACATATTATCTCAAGGTAACCTCTCTTCTTAAATATTACCTACAGTTGTACCATATCACCCCCTCCCATCTACTCCCATACATATTTTGATGAACTTTGATTGGGAAGAGATAAATTCTAGCAGGGTTTAATGTTAGCATTCATCCCCCAATGGATAACGATGCTCAAAATTGCTTCTAGCTGAATTTGTAGAGCAATATTTTATGTCCTTACCTTTTATTTCATCCATTTGTTCTGAAGAATCAGTCACCATCAAGCTGAAAGAGAAGGGAGAGAGCGGGGGGGGGGGGGAAACAGCTTCCAGGCTATTATATCATGCATGGTATGGACAGAGTTAGGAAGTTTTTCCATGTCAGCCATCTCCTTTGCATAGTTAAAACTCAGCCATTTATTAAAATTGCACGAGCATTCCGGACATCAAAAGTTAAGTTCTGCTTTCCTTAATGCACAGATAAGCCATGGAATTTGCTGGCATGAAATGAGGGGATGACCGCCATTTTAATGTAAAGGTTCCTTTGAATTCAAAGCAACCTTTCATTTTGCACTTGCCACTCTTGTCCAAAAGATCAGCCAATCAGATATTGATTTTCAGGAGACCATGTGGGATATAATAAAGAGAATAATATATAAGCATCTCAAAACAATGCAGAAATTGTTGGAATTTCAAAAACACCTTGCTAGATTAACCATTTATTTATTTGTCAACTCATACATGTAACTTTATATATATA
>QLTV01004101.1:2778472-2795069 GCA_003457575.1 Thermophis baileyi | reverse complement strand
CCTTCTTTCCTTCTTTCCTTCTTTCCTTCTTTCCTTCCTTCCTTCCTTCCTTCCTTCCTTCCTTCCTTCCTTCCTTCCTCTCTTCCTTCCTTTCTTCCTTCCTTCCTTCCTTCCTTCCTTCCTTCCTTCCTTCCTTCCTTCCTTCCTTCCTTCCTTATTATTATTATTATTATTATTATTATTATTAAAATTTGTATGCCACCCAACTCCCAAGGGACTCTATACATGTCTATTGCAATATGTAGGGGGTTTTATATTGTTTTATTATATAGAAGCATCAGGCATCAGGCTAGAAACCAGAACATCGTGAGTATTAGTCCCATCTTAGGCACAAAGCCAGCTGGGTGATTAGGGCCAGTCACTCTCTTTCAACCGTAGGAAGCAGGCAACGGCAGCCCATTTCTCAAAATCTTGGCAAGAAAAATGAAAGGACTTTTCACCAGGACTGACTCAAAGGTGCTTAAAAACACTCAAAGCCAAAACCACCCACTACCAGTATAAACAATATATAACTGTTAAGCACTGATGATGTTACTGTGCCTAGTTTGCGTAATGAAACATCTGCAAGAAAACAAGCAAGCTCAGAGAGGCATCAAGGACCCCACATGTCAACCCTGAACTAAAAATATTCTCCTTTATTATATATCTGCTGTTTATAAATCTAGGGCTAGGCCCTCTCAAGAGGGCAAATCTGGAGGAACTGGATAAAATGCAGATTAAATTATATGCCCTTGCATTACTGCTTGGACCGTTGTCAGTCAAAATACTTGCAAAGGTACTAGTGTAAATATAATGAAGATTTTGTGGAAGGGAAAGGAAAACCAGTATTCCTTTGCTGCAAAACTGAAATGTACTTACTTGAGAGTAAGGGTCATTGAAAACAATGGGACTGACTTCCCCACAGTCATGTACAGTGGTATCTTGGTACTCAACTGCTTTGAAACTCATCAAATTTGGTACTCAATGCGTTTTGCGGAGAAAATGTTGTCTTCTGTACTTGTCATTTGTTTGGTACCCAATGCACAAGCTGGAACTTGGTTGCCAGATAACTTTCTACCCTTTCCACCCAAAGCAAAGGGTGACACATTAATCACACAGTAGCTCTGTCTACATATCCTTGCAGCCTTACCTTAGCTTCTGTGGTCATTTTATGTATTTTATTTATTTATTTTTCTCATCAGTTCAACTGAAGTTTTTATTTTATTTAATCCAAGTATTTAATAATTTTTAGGTTTATTTCTCATGTGAAGTAATGATATATGATCTTTTTTTTTTACATATTGTCTTAAAATGTGCATTGTCTTTGGTTTGGGAATGCATTACATTTATTTACAAATTATTCCTTATGGGGAAAATTTGCTTGGTACTCATCGTTTTTGGTACTCATTGAGCCTCTTGGAACCAATTAATGATGAGTACCGAGTTACCACTGTATAGGAGAAGAAACATAAACAGGTGATTACATGATGGACCAGAATTTAATTATATGAGATGCTTAATAATCCTTTCTAAAAACGTAAATATTGAAAGTATTGTAATGGAACCTAATTAGCATAGGTCAAAAAGAAATCATATGGAAATATCCCCCCCCTTCAAATAGTTTCATTCCCTTTGGTTAGATATTGATTAAGATTCTACCAGTTTCTGCTCTTATAAGTGTGCCTTTAAGGTAATATTGATTTGCAAACCGGGGAGCTTCCCCCCTCCCTTGTTTGGAGTAAAATAAAGGAATTCTCAGCTTTCTCATGACCTCCTTGACTTTTACTGTCTAGGTTGTTGCTACTATCTATTGTGTCAGGGAAATGCTGGAAGCTGACAGTAGGTTAGTGAAAGAGCATCACATCACTGCATGTGCACCCCTAGACTAATAACTTGCAACCTAAAGGTGCAGTGTAGGATGCTACTCGAACAATAATACTGAAAATTCATCTGACAGTCCCCTAAAGAATTGTATCTGGAAAAGTAGGCTTTGCCCCTCTATTTTGTTGTTGTCGTTATTGCTCAAATACAACAATTACTTTCCCTTGTCTGCCTTCTCTCCTTCTCCTGTGTCACACTACTTCTCTTTCTCCTGCTATTATCAACTGAAAAGTAAGAGAAGTGTTTGAGGAGTAGTTGCTGCTGGGTAAGACTTTGAAGACTATGAGAATTAGCAAGCCAAAGCTTGAATTCTGATCTCATGGGATCTGGTAGATTTTCCCCTGATCTCTGACCTTCCATATGTTTCAAGTTCATCTCACGTGATTTAGAGAGCTCACCAGTTTCCAGTCACAGCAACTGCATAATAAATCATCCACATACTACAGCTACATAGAAGAAACATCAAAGACAACAGCTCATATACATTTTAGGTAAGGATAAACCTGGATCTTGGTTTTATTTCCTTCCTGGATTTTCTCTATATAATTCCTATTGCATGTAATTTCGCCCCATGATTTGAAAATGAAATACGCAATACAAAAACCTGAAAGTATAAAATGGAAAATAGTATTTGCATTTCTCAGATTAAAGAGTTTGTAAAATTCCACTGTCTATACTACAGTAAAATACAATGAAAAAATTATTTACCATGAATATCAGTGTCAGTTGTAACTGGAGTACAATATATTTATTGGACTCAGCTTGATTACATTTATTGCATTATTCAAATTGAGTGGCAAATGCAAACAGTCTCTCATTTCATTTAGGAATATATTGAATGAAGAATGCCATGTCTTGATGCTAAAACAAGTTTTGGGAACCTAGGAACAAAACTGGCTATTTTTTCCCCTAAAATCTACATATATTTCTTTAGAGAGCCCTTTACACTTTTTACATTCTGAAGATTGCAACATTGAGTAATCTCTAGCTTTACCCAGCCAAACTAATATATCTTATCAGTTCATAATTACAAATGTATAAAACAAAGATTTTAAGGATAGTGCTTGATATTAATACTGGAGAAATAAGCAGCTGAAGGTCATATTGGGATCTAATTGTCTTTACTCTTATTCATTTCCTCTTATCTCTCATTTTTGTGTTGCAATCATGAGGAGAAGAGCTGAAGGGATAAAGAGGAGAAGAAAGGTCTCCAAAAGCTGCAGCAATATAGTGGGCTGAAATGTTACTATTTCTGGGCCCTATCTAACAAAATGAAATTCAATGCATAGAAAAGTAAAGTCCTACACTTAGGTAAGAAAAACCAAAAATATACATATAAACTGGGTGAAACCAGACTCAATAGCAGTGACTGTGAGAGGGATCTTGGAGTCTTAGTAGACAACCAGCTAAACATGAGCCAGCAGTGAGCAGTGGCAGCCAAAAAAGCCAATACAATCCTAAACTGCATTAATAGAGGGATACAATCTAGGACTAGGGAGATACTAATACCACTCTACAAAGCCTTACTTAGACCACACCTAGAGTACTGCATCCAGTCTTGGTCACCACACTATTAAAAAGATGTTGAGACTCTGGAAAAAGTGCAGAGGAGAGCAACCAGGATGATTAGGAGACTGGAAACTAAAACGTATGAAGAACGGTTACAGCACTGGGGAGGGCTAGTCTAGCGAAGAGAAGGACCAGGGGAGAGATGATAGCAGTGTTCCAATACTTGAGGGGCTGCCACAGAGAGGAGGGGGTTAGGCTATTTTCCAAGGCACCAGAAAGCCAGACAAGGAATAATGGATGGAAACTGACCAAGGAGAGATTCAACCTGGAAATAAGGAGAAAATTTCTGACAGTGAGAGCGATCAACCAGTGGAACAGCTTGCCTTCGGAGGTTGTGAGAGCTCCAACACTTGAGACTTTCAAGAGGAAATTGGACTGCCATTTGTCGGAAATGATGTAGGGACTCCTGCTTGAGCAGGGGGTTGGACTAGATGACCTACAAGGTACCTTCCAACTCTGTTACTCTGTTACATTTCCTAGTAACATATGCTTACATTCCTAACCAGGATGATCCAAAATAGAAATGGCATTTCTAGAGATCTATTTTGTTAGCATCATGAACATTATTTATTTTCCAGTTTCAAGATAATTTTAAATATTTATTATGCTTAGATCCATTATGCTGTTTCTTTTTATAAACTCCTAAGTATCACATGGTTGTGCTGGTATCTCATGTGCAATTCTAATAAATAAGTAACTATGAACATCCATTGGATGTCACAACACAAAGTCCACCCTAAGAAAACATGGTAGGGGTAGAGTTTGTGTTACGATGCTGCAGCATGTTTTTCCTTGTTTGGCTTGCTATTTCAGAGACTCCTGTAATTAGAAGTTGGAGCTACAGTATATATTGCTTCTCTTGATATGTTGGGATGTAGCTGATCCCAACATAGGTTACTGAGTTCATTTGGAGTCAAAATGAATTTGCATTTAATATGAATCCTCCTCGGATTTATTTCTGACTAAAATATATATAGGTATATTCTGAGGAGATACCATATCCCCTATATAACAGTGGTGAAATCCTCCCGGTTCTGTCCGGCACGCACGAGTCGGTTGCGGCAGCGGCGTGTGGTTCAGAGAACCAGTAGCGGCGGCAACGCGAGGCTTTGCCCACCTGCCCGGATGTCGGTTACTTCCTGGTTTTAACCCTCTGCGCATGCACAAAGCCTTCTGTGCATGCGCAGTGTGCGCTTCCGAACCGGTAGGGAAGGTAAGTAGATTTCACCGCTGCTCCTGAAGCAGAATATGTGGTCATAGAGAAAGTTCCTCTAATTATAATCACTTCTTCCTTCCTTGCCCAGAGAGTTTTAATGGCTATGGGTTAGCAGAAGCCATTGATTTTCCATCATTACTGTATACTTAAATGAAATCTACAATAAACATTTGAACACTATCGTTAATAATAAACATTGGGAGAAAACTGTTGCCCACAGAGCCTGTATTTTGAACATGCTGCCATGTTGGAAACACACTGCTGCATCATAGAGACATTTGGCTTACTCTAATGGACTTTCCTTAAGTGTTCAACTTTCTTTCTTTTCAGAACACTTTGGAAATGTCCGCGAAGATTCCCAAAATAAATTGAGGCACAGCATGGCTCCTGCTTTCATGATTATACATTTTATGCATAGGCTTTTAATTTTTAAAAGCGGGCTACTGTATGAAATCTTAGCAATTACAACAAGTGCACTTCAATGATTCCGCACACATAAAAATGTCAACCTTTTTCTGACATGTTGAATTGTGCAAATGGTTTAGAGAAGGGAAATTGGACAATCTACTGCCAAGTTAGTTTGCAGCATATGTGCTGACAGACACTACAAGCTTTTCTCAGTGTTTGGTGCAAAAGATTTTGATTGGGAATATTAAGAATGAGGAAAATATTTCTGTGAGCATAAGAAATATTTAATGATGTGAGTCATCCTTAAGCAATCCCTGAAAAACTGTTTCATGCTACTGTTGGCAAAAGCTTAAAAACCAAAAATCAACAGAGCATAAGAGATATCAGAGATATATCCTTGACAGTGGCTATGAACAGAAGAAAGAATGAGAGCATGCAAGAAGGTGCCATTAGAGGCATCCCCAGTTTTTTGTTAGTTCCTGTAGTGTACACTATACTATAAGAATAATAACAATAACATAACATAACACAACATAATATAACACCACACAACACAATCTCCTTTTCCACGACCCTGTAATCCTTGAATTTGGGGTAGACGTTGGGGTGACTGGGTGGAGCTGACCATTTACTGGCCGGATGCCCTTCCTGACACCACATGGAGTTGGCAGCAAATATTTTTTTCTTTGCAGGAAAAAGGAGAGAAATATCTGTTGCTATTTAGGATTAAACTCTCAACCTTCTGAGGGGAGTGTCTTCACCACTAGATCACCATGCCGCTCATAATATAATACCGGTATATTATGATGCAGTGTAGTGGAGTGTAATGTAATGTAGAATAGTGTAGTGTAGTGTAGTACAGTATAGTACAGTATTATAATACAGTACAATACAATACAATACAATACAACACAAATACAATACAACACAAATACAATACAATACAATACAATACAATACAATACAATACAATACAATACAATACAATACAATACAATACAATACAATACAATACAATAACAATATTTATTGATCAATCATATTTAGGAACCACCCATCTATCTCCCATGGCTCCGGGTGGTGTACAATATAATAATAAAATATTAAAAGCATAAAAACTATATACAATTTTACAAAGACAAGGAATGTTAAAAACGAATTAAAAGGGAGGGTGGGCTTTCAGGACCCTAACCAGCCCCATGGCTTTGTGCTTCTCTGTGTGCCTCAAGCAAGGCTGCAGAGCCATGTTGTTATGCCTTTCTGGAAGGCCAGGAGAATGGGGTTCATCTAACCTCTTGGGGGGCAGTGGCAGAGAAGGCTGTCTTTCTGTACCCCACCAGTCCAAATTCTTTAACTGACAGGGTTTGCAACATATTATCCTGCATGGCATGGTGGGATGGGCTGATGTAATAAGATGAAGACAGTTCTGTAGATAACCTGATCCATGCCATGTAGCCAGAGGTGGTATTCAGCCGGTTCGGTCCGGTTCGTCCGAACCGGTAGTGGAAATCGTGGGTGGCCCTGCCCACCCGCCCCGGCTCTATGCTATCCTATTTGTGCAGGTTTATGAGGACAGGCGCATGCGTGGAAGGCTCATGTGTGAGTAAAGCATATGCGGGGTGGGCCGTGCGCATGTGCGGAGGTGGCGCGAGTGAGCAAAGCGAGCGCGCATGCTCACATTTGCGAATTGGTAGGGAAGGTAAATGAAAACCATCCCTGCATGTAGCGCTCTGAAAGTTATAACCAAACACCTTGAATTGGACCAAGAAGCAGACAAGCACCCAATGCAGCTCATGCACAGTGTTACATGTGCTTTTTATTTGGGTGCCCAGAATTGCCCATGCAGCTGCATTTTGTATCAGTTGAAGCTTCTGAATATTTTTCAATGGTAGCCCTGTGTAGTGTAATAGTCCAAGCTGAGATGACCAAGCAGAGCAGGCATCTGAATGCAAAAGTCCAGAACCCTTCTCACACTAGTGAGCACATGAAACCCAATTGGTCAGGCTTATTGTACTTTGGAAAGTAAACAATTTTACCATCCACAGGGATAGCTCTTCCAAGGCCAGAGTCTCACATAAACAATTTTAAATTGCTTCTAAGTACTTCAAATTATCCAACAGCAGAAAGAAGAGAAATTGTCAGCAGAGGAAGTGTCACTGCTTCCTCACCCCCACCCCCAACTGCTTCAATATCTAGATATTGCCCTAGAATGTGCTAGAGTTTGGTTTTTAAACTCCTACAGTTTTAAATATCTTTTCCAAGGTTGTAATATTGAGAAGAAGGCAAGAAGAGCTCACTGATACCATGAATTGATGAAAAGAAGCTCTTCTTGGAAAACTTTTCATGGAGTCACTGATAAAAAGAGTTGAAAGGAAAGAGGGAAAAAGATATAACAGGGTTGAGAACCAAAGTTTTGATCTTTCATTCACTGTATAAAAGAAAAGGGTGATGTATGTGATCTGGGGTGAAGCTATCAAGCTGGTAAAGTCTATTTCCAAGAGCAAATGTATCAAAGCAGGATAGAAGAAAAAGGGGGAAGAAAGGTAGGTCAAAGAGAAAAGTGTTGGTGATGCTTATCCAGCTGATAAGGCAGTGATTTTGCTGGAAACGTAGGAGGTTATCTTAAGTTCCTCAACCTTAAGAGAGAAAAAATGCAGTTCTTCCAAGGCAGTTGGAAGAACTGCAAATAATGATCTCTCTATTGGAGATTATTAGAAGATCACTGTAGTGGTGCGGTGGCCTAGAGGTGGAGCTCTCACCTCACAATCAGGAGGCTGTGAGTTCGATCCTAGGTAGAGGCAAATATTTCTCTCTCTGGGCACAATGAGAATATATCTGCTGAACAAAGCTCCGCATTGGCGACAAGAAGGGCATCCGGCCACTCAGCTCCATTTAGTTGCCCAGACTCTACCCCGCAAGGGATTATGGGGTTGTTAAAAGGAGATGATGATGATTAGAAGATCACTGTTGTATATAGCAAAAGGCTTGAAGTTCATTGTAGCTTTCTTGAGTCCTGTTGGAAAAATAAGAAATACTAGTTGTCATTTTAAAAGTAGAAATGTCGCATATATGCTGAATATATGCTAAAACACAATGTCTACTCTTTCTTATTATTACGAACCCAAAGAGAGTGTTTAGAGTCAAACTTGTGCTCAACCAAAGTGTTGGAGAGAGGATGAAGTTTTAAATGTTGCTTTTCTTGTTTCGCACAGTACACAAATGGCTTTTGCAATTCGTTATCCCACATTGAAGAAATAGAAGGTTGTTGAAGGCAACATACATCCCAAATTCTCTTTGCTTTTTGGGAACTTTTTGCAAGGTTCTTTGGCTCTTGATTGCATGATTGATTATGTGCCATCAAAGTCACTACTGACTCTTAACAACCACATAGATAAATTTTCTCTGTGGCAATAGCAATAGCAATAGCAATAGCAGTTAGACTTATATACCGCTTTATAGTGCTTTACAGCCCTCTCTAAGCGGTTTACAGAGTTAGCATATTGCCCCCAACAATCTGGGTCCTCATTTTACCCACCTCAGAAGGATGGAAGGCTGAGTCAACCTTGAGCCGGTGAGATTTGAACTGCTGAACTGCAGCTAGCAGTCAGCTGAAGTAGCCTGCAGTGCTGCACTCTAACCACTGCGCCACCTCGGCTCTTACCTCGTAATCTGTCCCTAGCCTGCTCTTTCAGGTTTTCCAACTCAATACTCTTCTTATTCTGCTTCTTCAAGGTCCAGCTTTCATTTTCATGGAGTCTCATAGGGAATACCATGGTTTGCACAATTCTGATCTTTGTAGATATAGACACATCACAGCATTTGAATATATTTTGCAAGGACTTCATGGCTGCTCTACCAAGTGCTAATCTGTGGTGTATTTCTTGACTGCTGGTTCCTTTCCTTTTAGATGCTCTTGGAAGTGAAGCAAAATCACACACACACGTGTGTGTGTGTGTGTGTGTGTGTGTGTGTGTGTGTGTATTCCATCACACACTCTCTTTTATAACCCTGTAGTCCAGTGGTGAAATCCAAATTTTTTTACTACTGGTTCTGTGGGCGTGGCTTGATGGGCGTAGCATGGCTTGTTGGGCGTGGCTTGTTGGGCGTGGCAGGGGAAGGATACTGCAAAATCTCCATTCCCACTCCAGGGGAAGGATACTGCAAAATCCCCATTCCCACCCCACTCTGGAGGTGGTATTTGCCGGTTCTCTGAACTACTCAAAATTTCTGCTACCGGTTCTCCAGAACCTGTCAGAACCTGCTGAATTTCACCCCTGCTGTAGTCCCTATTTGGGATAGAGACAGGGCAACTGAAGGAGCTGAGCATTTACTGGCCAAATGTCCTTCCTGATGCCTATGTGGAGTTCACAGCAGATATTTTCACTTTGGACCTAGGAGAAACATCTGCTGCTACCTAGGATTGAACTCTCAACCTTCTGAGTGGGAGGTGAGCGTCTTCAGCACCATGCCACCACGCCCCTCATCACTCATATACGTATAAAAACCATTTCCCTGAAAAAATTATTCTGAAAATCTATTATGTTGCTTGGTTGCTATTTTATATTTTGTATTTTATTTGTATATATATTGTATGTTTAATGTTATATGGAGGGTGGGGGTTTGGAGATTTATTGTTTGTTTGTTAGTAATGTACACTGCCAAGATTCATATTGTTTGAGTGTTGTAATTTTTGTAAATATTAATAAAATATAAGGTAAAGTGATATTACATACACATGAAGGTTTATATAAATAACAAGCACATTAAAGCACAGAATATACTGGATTTTTTAAAAAAAACAACCTGATTTAATTGGGCTGGATACTACTGCACACTTCCTCAGCGATTAAGATTCATTCCAGCAGGTCTGAGATTTAAATAATCATGAATATGACTAAGGCATTCTTTACTTTGAATATCTTCTTTCCCTAACATTATCTGGCAAAATGAATCCAAATGCTAAGATTTCTTACTGAAAATGGATACAAGTAAACCATTTTTGCATAGGTGCATATGGACTTGGAGTTTTAATGGATTCTTCGTTTTATTTGATATTTTCTCTTGGAATACCTTTGCTAATAATTCACCACAAAAAAAAAAAGAAAGAAAGAAAAGAAAAGAAAAGAAAAGGAAAAAACAAACAAACCTTAGAGCATTTCAGTACATATCTATGTTGAAAACAACTACCTCGGGTAAAGAAAGAATTCATATTTGTAGCTGTTTTAGTTGTGGTCAATGAATCTATTTTGTTTCTTTTAAGACCTACAGTACCAGTCTAGGAAATTAAGAAAAAGCAAACCAAGTTTTCCTGATGCAATTCTTAGTACACTTGCTGGTCATTTCCTTGAAAGAAAAATAAGTGTCACTGTTCAGATAAAGGTTGGTGATTTCTCAAAGGCTTAGATGTTAAGGCTACTTTTTATGTCACCTCTATTAGATGTCTTCTGCTGAACATTGTAGATCCCAAGTCCATTAGCAAAGAATAGTGACATAAGGGGTAGAGAAGCTAGGGACAAATCACTGCAAATGGTGCTTTCCTTTAGAGTATGCCTGGGGTGATGGGCAAAATTGTTTCTTTTCCTTTTATGGCCTAGTTCACTTGAAAATATTCCATTGGGTGGACGGACATCTGAGAGTCAATAAAGGGTAGATCTTAAGAAGAAGTAGGCTTCAGACAATATAAATGGAGATTACTGTTATCTCTCTGGCCTCCACCTCCTTCTTCTGTCTCTTCCCTGATATTGGTTCTTTTGGTTCTTTTTCTTACTCTTTCACTACCGGTATTCTTTTCCATACCAAAAATAAGGGTAGAAGTCTAAATTGCTTGCAGGTACAATTTCAGATACAGTAGCTTCTGTATCTGAACTGGGAATCTGTCATGGGCTTTCTTTTAAGAAGCAGAGGAAAAACTTATGCCACCAGGGATAATGGAATGGAATCTGGTGCCAGAAATGTCTCTTCCTTTTCCGTGTAGATATTCCATAAAAGAGGTTAATAGTTGCGCATGTCTGTGGCATCACAATTGCACTGGCAGTCTCTCCAAGTATTGCACTGTGTCCTATATTGAGTGCGGAGGTGTGAATATGGAAGTGTAGGATGTCAATTCCAACAGCAGAAAGGGAGGGAGAGAGGGAGGGAGGGAGGGAGGGAGGGAGAGAGAGAGAAAGAAAGAGAGTGAGTGAGTGAGAGAGAGAGAGAGAGAGAGGGAGAGGGAGGGAGGGAGGGAGGAGCCAAGAATCCTCAGAAAAAATTGTCATACAGTATGTCTGGGTCCATCTGTTCATTAATTCAGTACATCTGGAGGGCACCAGGTTAGGAAAGATTGAATTAAAATGTTCCAAGGGCATTTATTACTCTTCAAGTGTAATAACAATGTTGAAGTAATAATGCTAGTCAGCTTGATGAGAAAACTATTTGTTTAAAAGACTGCAATATCTTTTTAAAAAAAAAAAATCAAAAAAAGCTTTTATCCTGAGTAGCTTTGACTAGTACTTTAAATCAAGAATAATATATTATAGCGTTCAGACAGAAGAAATTGTGGATGAATACTTTCAAAGATCAAAAGCCACCAAGGAGCCTGGATTGGAAATGGTCCCATTGTCTTCAATACCACCATTTGACAGCATTGATTTTTCTTCCTTCCTTTTCTTTGGTGACCAAAGAAGAAGGAAGATTCATGGTGTTTCATACGTATGTGCTGCATTGTTCCTTGAAGAATATCACATACATTAACTCCAGCTTATTGACAACTCTGTAGAGCTAAATACATTCACCACAAAGAGCTGTGGGTGGTGCAGTGGTTAGAATGCAGTATTGCAGGCCAACTCTGCCCACTGCCAGGAATTCAGGAAGGTTGACTCAGCCTTCCATTCTTGAAGGTCAGTAAAACAAGGACCCAGATTGTTGGGGGCAATATGCTGACTATAGAGAGGGCTGTAAAGCACTATGAAGCTATATGTAAGTCTAAGTCCTGTTGCTATTGCTATCTGTTTTCCCTACATTTCAGTGATGTGGTCCCTTGTGTCTAGGGATCTAGGCAGAGGTGGGTTTCAGCAGGTTCTAACCAGTTCTGGAGAACCGGTAGCGGAAATTTTGAGTAGTTCAGAGAACCGGTAGCAGAAATTTTGAGTAGTTCGGAGAACCGGTAAATACCACCTCTGACTGGCCCCACCCCCATCTATTCTATGCCTCTCGAGTCCCAGCTGATCTGGAGGAAATGGGGATTTTGCAGTAACCTTCCCCTGGAGTGGGGAGGGAATGGAGATTTTGCAGTATCCTTCCCCTGACATGTCCACCAAGCCATGCCACGCCCACCAAGCCATGCCACGCCCACCAAGCCATGCCACGCCCACCAAGCCACGCCCACAGAACCGGTAGTAAAAAAAATTGAATCCCACCACTGGATCTAGGTATTTTTTTTTTGAGCCCCATCTCCCTGATCACTATTGTGGAAAATAGTGGTTTCTTAAAATTGACGTAAGGAAGCTCCAACATAGACCTAATAGAGTATTAAAGCCCAAGACAAAAAAAAAAATCCAAATCTAAGGGAAAAAACCCCCAAGCTACATTGACACATATAGTATATATTTATCTGCTCTGCATCTTACCTTTTAACCACCCGGAAATGTTAAAAGTTGCCTGCTCTAGATATAAAAGTAGGGGAAGGATCTTGTGTAAAATACAAACCTACTCTACAAACTATTGTCACAGTTCCTAAAATACAAAAATATTGCTTGTAGGAAGGAACTGGTTGGGTGCTGCCTAGAATTTTTAAGTCTTTATTGACAGATGGGTTCCTGAGTTATGCTGCTTGCATGTGTTATATTATTTGTGCCAGAAGATGTTTTGGGATGTGCCTGCTGTGAGAGGAAATGGCAATGACATTTCTATTGCAGCAATCTCTCTTGCTGCTGCTTTCAGATGACTTCCATTCCCTTCAAAACTAGTTTGCAACTGCAGTAACTATGGCTGTTCATGATCCTGACTTCTCTACTGATCCATGGCCTGCTCACATCTAATATGTACTGTGTGGATCTCTTGCCATCCAACTGCAAGGCCTCTCCATCTTTTTACCGCAGGAAACAGAATATTCTGATTTGAAAGCAGAGGGGTGCCAATGTTGTGGCCTGTCGGCTGCCAGCAGAGCTAGCGGCAGAGTCAGACGAGGAGGAGGTGGAGGGAGAGCCTGGGCCAGCTTCGGAGCCTTTGGAAGGCTCTGATAAGGAAACAGCATCAGAGACAGAGGCAGAGACGGGGCTTTCCATCCTCCCACAGGTGGAGAGGCATCTGTCTTCGGGGCCTGAGCTGAGTGAGGGGGAGGAACAGATGGGGCCCATCCCAGATGCGCGTATGCATAGAGTGGAAAGGAGAGCAGAGCAAAGGAAAGAAGTAAGCCAGCTCTCAGGGAGAGGCAGATGGTAGATGATAGCCAGCCCCTCCCTGGCTGAGAAATAAATAGGAGGGGTTTGGGAGTGGCTGGTTGTCGCAGACAACCATTCATTTTTAGTATACAGCAAGCAATTCGGATTTCTTGGATAAATCCAGGTTTGTTGGGACTACTTATGTTTGATTTTTTTGTTTATCCCTGTGAATAAAAGACGGTTACTGCCATCAAAAGAGGGTTGTTTTACTCATGAGTAAACGTCTTATCACTCACTACCTGTGAAGGATGGGTCAGAACAGCCAAGTTGAGTTCCTTCTGAGCTTGTTGAAGAAATTGTTCTGAATGCAAGTACAGAACAGGCAAGAATGTATTGCTGGCCGGTACAAAGTGCCTGTACCATTGTATTGATTAAATGCTTCTGAAAATATTACATAACTCTTCCATTATCCCTCATGGCTTCAGAACCTTGTAGTTTATGTACATATTGTAATAAGTGCCCAGAAGATATGGTCCCAACAGATGAAAAGAAATTGATTAGGAATTTGTTATGGGGCAGCCTGAACGATTGCAGTGAAGGCCTGGAAACGGAGGTTTATATGGAATGGGAAAGCGGCAGAGCTGGAAGTGAGATGCAGCTGCTATATTAAAAATATTCAAATGCCAATTTCATATTAAGTAGAGTGAAATGGGGTATTTTTTTTTAATGTAAAGCCCTGTACAATTGTGTTTCCGTAAATCATTTTGGAAATCCATATAAGGTTTTATTTTGCTAGGATTTAATATTATTCCTGGGAATGCCTAGACTGAAATAAATAAACAAACAAATAAAAGGAGGGTTTCCAAAGCATAATAAGTAGCTGATTCTTCATTCCATATCAGGTAGATCACTCCAAAATATAAAAAATATATACTCTACAACTATTTATATTCCTTCTCTTTTGTTTGGATATATGGGTGACATGTTTTATCTGAATGTCTTAATTTGCTTAATAGCTAGGAAACACCTTACTCATAACCGTACTGCAGGAAAATGCAATAAAAATACTTGAATTTTAACTACAGTATCAACATTGACACTTATAGAGAAAGGGGAGACTTTTCAAGCATTATAGTCATAGGGTGACTACCGTGTTTCCCCGAAAATAAGACCCTGTCTTATATTTTTTTGAACCCTGAAATAAGCGCTTGGCCTTATTGCCATGCACTCAAAAGCCCGATTGGGCTTATTATCAGGGGATATCTTATTTTGGGGGAAACAGGGTATAAGAGGGTGGAGCTAACCCAAGGCAAAGTTAACATATTATTACAAAAAGTAAATGCTACAAAAAAGTATTTTGTACAATTATCTCCTATGCTTTGATGTATCCAGTCCTTGGAAAACAAACAACTCTTGCACTACCAATCAGATGGAAGAGTCACTGAAGTGCAGAGGATATAGAGAAGTTTTGTCATTCATTCATTCATTCATTCATTCATTCATTCATTCATTCATTCATTCATTCATTCTATTTGGCTGCCCATCTCAAATACCTGACTCTGTGCTGTTAATAATTAAAAATAATAAAACAATAAACAAAACAGCCAAGCCATAATACATAGAAAATATCCACAATCAATACATCTAAGGAATAGATTTATTCACATGACCCTTGGGATGCTTCAAAGATTTGGGGAGTCTAGCCTCTTTGTGTTTAGCTTTTCTTAAGTTGCTGTCAGAACTTGTGCAAGAATGAGGTAGGAATCTTGTGGCCAATGGACACAATTTGGAGTGGATAAAACTGCAGTGGGTAATGTAGTGATCAGAACCTTGATTTGGATTTGATAGGATTTCTATGACACTCAAATGAAACAGACTTAGGGAAGCATACAAAATAAAAATATCCATTATGTACCATAAAACATTAACATTAATTTCTTAAAACAATAAAATGTCCATGGTAGGTAACTCGTTTTACAACAACCAGACCTGACAATTAAATCCTCAATAAGATTCTACTGTAACTATTATTAGTAACAGTCTTATTAAGCAGTCTGTAAATACTCCTTCAGTAATACTATAACAATATTAGTACATATTTCTAGGGATGGTGTGGATTTGGGGTTATGATAAATCTAGATAAAGTTAGTTATGCTTTTTCCATCATTGTTTTCCAATGAAAACCAACAGTCAATAGAATGGTCTCTGGGTTTTGCAGAAAAGGGCTTAGGGATTGATTTAGTTCAACAAATATTTATTGTATTTTCACAAGCACATTATAAGAAATTTAATTGATCAGTCCAGAGGCCCTTTATTCTATTCTACCATTGCTATTCCTATATAGGGGGACCTAGTATATCTAATCATTTCCAAGAACAAGAGATTTAAAAAACTAGAGGCAAAGCAACCTTTGTTGTTCAGATGGTATGTTTTGGAGTATCCGCTTCCATAATTTCTTTTCTTTGGATATAATGAATAAGAGGCAAGTAAGGATTGGATTCCAATGGATTCAGATGGCAATATTCTGTCTAGTCTATAATCTAAGTTGTATTCAACTACATGACGGATGTTTGCTGCTGATTCAATGGCTGTTCTATTCCAGTGACACAGTTTTCCATATAAATAAGGTGTCTTTACTCAATCATTTTGAAGTGCTGACTCAATAAACTTGGGAAAGCAACACTGTTTCAGGCAGTACTGCTAATTAATCATCTAGTCGAATTGGTGAATTTTCAGTTCAAGTGAATGCTCTGTCTTACACTTTGAATAAAATAAAATAAAATAATAAAATAAAAAAAATAAAATAATAAAATAAAATAATAAAATAAAATAAAAGTAAGAATGCTCTGTCTTACACTTTGGCAAAAAGAATCAGAACACAAAATACAAGCTTGGAGGACACGACCTTGTAGACGACCCTCATTCTGTCAAGGATCTTGGAGTACTCATATCTAATGATCTAAGTGCCAAAGCCCACTGTAACAACATTGCCAAAAAGGCACTAAGAGTAGTCAACTTAATCCTGCGTAGCTTCTTCTCTGGCAACATTACACTGCTAACTAGAGCATACAAAACGTTCGCTAGACCAATTCTTGAATACAGCTCTCCTGTCTGGAACCCGCACTGCATATTGGACATTAATACAATTGAGAGAGTCCAAAAATATTTTACGAGAAGAGTCCTG